>JABWTJ010000346.1:600000-880547 GCA_016801875.1 Solanum sitiens
ACTTATCTATGCTCTCTTGATTTTGCATAAAAGAATTTTCAAATGACTTAGCATGTTTCTTAAGAAATGATCCCTTTTTCACATCCGGGGAGCACCCCCTAGAAGTAATCGATGTCGTCGTCATCGAAGAGGACTAAGACTAACTTTTTAGCATTCGTCATTACATTTCATAGGCTAAAGAATGCGTATAATTAAAACTTTTCATCTACAACTACTTCATGAGGTTTACTTAGAACTTTCGCTTACACATAATATATTTATAGTGAGTATACGTAGACTCCTCGTATAAAAAGATCACATAATCTTCTACTTTTATGCCACATATAGAGAACATAAATCAAATGAATGTCTCATACTAAACCATCTAAACAGAATAGAACAATATGGGTACACCCCTTACACAAATGTAAAAGTGCCACTTAGGGCTTACAACATAGTGAAATTAGTGTCTATAGACTATAACAATGTAACATAGGTAGAGTGATAGAAAGGCATCATCCTCGGAACATGAGGACATACCACATCTGGAGAAATGATCCAAGCATCCCTTCGAAGTGGTCACGAACCCTTCAACGACCGAAATATTAAATGTTGGGGGAAAAGGGAGAAATAAGGTTAGGACATCACTTGTACTAAGTACGGAATCATATGCACACACAACATAGAAATCATGCTAATAAGGACATTTTTTCCAAACCATGCCAAGTTACTTTGAAAAGCCTTATCCACAACCAAGAACATATATAAGGCAATAACCACATATTCATTAAGACAATATCATATTCAACACAACCTAATCCTACTTAAGTTAATCCAAGTCAACATATTCATATAATAATAGAATTCATAATTAATGTAACTAAAACATCATATTACAACAACAAAACATGCATAAGAGTTCATGACATCATAACTTAAGCAACACCATCACACATACACCCCCATTAAATCAACTAGTGCAATGACTAAGTAAGTCCCCATAACCTCACTCAACCAAGTAAATCCAACAAGAACTATAAGCACTGTCCACTTCACATACTATGTCATTAAGAGTAAATATAATCATACTTTAGCAATAGAGACCCACCACATGTTCATAAGTGAAACCAATAGCACATAGTGTCATTAACATGTAATATCAACATATACATATCATTTATATTTAAAAGCATATAAGCACATAAGAACATCCTTCTAAGACTTCCGTCAAGGATAACTAGTGCAATGTATCGGTAGAATCCCATACCCCTACCTAGACTAAGTCAAACTCCTCAAGTCATCCTAGTTAGAGTTCACTTTATTACTTAATTTTACTTTTGGGATCATATTGCCTTAACCAACATAGACCGCATGAGCCAATGTTGAATCCGGTGTAATGGAACCATACACATAAAGGAGGTGGACTATGTAACACCCCGTAGCCAAAACAGACCAAAAATTAGTTTTTCAGGAAAAAAAAAATTGCAGACAGTTAAGGGGAAATGCAGTTGGGTCAACTTAAAATGATCATAACTCTTATAACAAAATGCATTAGGTCTATAATAACCTATCCGCAGATAGATAATTGAATTATCTTTCTATATCCACCGACCTTGCTAAGACCAGACCTCCGAGTAAAACGTTATGCCCATTTTAGTAAAGGCCTGTCGAACAGGCCCTCACGACGGATCCAACGATGGGCGTCGAGCACACGACTCCGTCAGTCCTGGCCGTTGTGTGGCCCGACAACAACCTTCCCAGGGGTCTTTTTGACCTTTCCCACTCCGTCTACACCATAAGTTATGTCGTTTTGACCCTAAATCATCAGATTTTAGTCAGTTTAAGCCTAGAAACATAATTAAAACATATCCAAGTCAAATCATTAAATCAAAACTTAGAAAATTAGAAGCAAGAGAGGAGAAAAAAAGCTCAAGAACCCTAGTTCAAGAACGCCACAAGCTCCAGTAGTTCCAGCCCAGAAACTTAATTATTTTTCCGTGGATTTCATCACCAGGTATGCGGGATTTCACTAGTGGGTTCCTTTCACCCATTGGGTCCCTAATTTTCAGTCAGATTCTTGATTCTCTTATCATGATTAAATGTAGGGTTTCTAGAACTTTGATAGAACTTCATGAATTTTATTAAATATATGTTCCAAATCAGATTATCATGTTATTATTCAGATTAATGAATCTCAGAACCCTAGCTTTGTATTTCTTTAGTTCTTGAATTACACATGCTAGGTCAGATATTTCAGAAACTTCAGATATACATGCCTCAGTTATAAATGCATAATTACCAGATTAATTATTGCATTCTCATTTTGCATGTTCAGTTCGAGCTATCCAGTATTTACAGAAACTCATACATAATTAGTTAATTTATAGAATTCATTGGGAGTAGCATAATACCGAGTTGGACTAGGGTTTAGCGTACCCAATAGTCCCAGAACTACTAGCCAAGTAGGTTGTAAGTCCCCTCTGTGGGCAATCAGTTTAGTGATCAAGCCAGCATGCCTTTATACCTTTGGCAGCGTATATTGGGTCCTGTCGATGAGGCGTATACATCGGACTCCACATTTAGCTAATGTGGTTTTATTATCGGTTATTAGTAGCTCCTACAGTTCAGTTAGACTCTCTGCATGACCATTTATCAGTATATTCAGTATTCAGTTTTAGCATGTTATAAATTGGTCATCGCATTCAGTTAGCTCAGAAATTCAATATATCATGTTCAGATTATTATACTTGTTTTTGTGCTTGTTCAGTTATGTTTTATTTCAGCTTTACTCTATCCTACATGCTCAGTACCTTTCAAGTACTGACGCATACGTGCGTTACATCTTCTCGTGATGTAGGTTAAGGTTCTCAGCATCTAGATCACGCATAGATTGATTTCTCGATCTCCAGATCAGCAGATTCAGTGGTGAGTCCTCATTTTCTGAGGACAAGACTCATGAGTTTCTCTTCAGTATTTAGTCTTTTAGTTTCAGTTTTTGCTAGATTTAACTGGGGCTTGTCCCAGTATTTCTAGTCCAGTTTAGAGGATATTTTCAGACATAGTTAGATTTAGCTTAGTATGAGTTAATATTTCCTTTGTATTAAACTCATTGTTTTCAAATATCTCAGTTATAGAATATGGGTATTCCCCATATTTTCAGATTTAATTATGATTTAGATTCCGCATCAGTTTATTATTTTTAGTATGCTCATGATCATGCCAGCAGGATTAACTTGGGATCACTTGTGGTCCTAGGTTCCGTGTCCGCGTCTCAGGGGTAGCTCGGGGCGTGACAAAACTTGGTATCAGATCACTAGGTTCAAGAGTCCTAGGATATCTGAAAAGCCACACTAAGTAGAGTCCTTTTCATGGGTGTGAAGTGCACCACATCTAATGAGAGGGAGGCTATGAAGTGTTTTAGGAAAACTTCACTTTCTTGATATTCTTATCGTGCGTTGGTATGATCTTCTTTCTAATCCATCATTAGGCACTTAAGATCATGCCTTCTCAAAGAGCTTAGGTATGGAATGCTAATTCACGCAATGCTAACACATTTCCTCTAGTACCATATAAGGAAGTCCAAATGCAGAGTTTCAGAATGCTAATTCAGTTTTTGGCTCAGAGAATGAACAACAAGAACAATCAGCAGGTTCGAGTTCCTACTAATAGAAATGATCGATTAGTGGCAGCCAGTGTTTGTGATTTCGTTAGGATGAATCCGCCTAAGTTTTCAGGGTCGCAAGTTGGTAAGGACCCACATATGTTCATTGACGAGGTCAAGAAAATATTTGGTGTGATGTTAGTAACTGGTAGTGATAGGTGAGATTGTCATCCTACCAACTCAAGGATGTGACTCACATATGGTTCACTCAGGCAACGGACATGACTTTGTCTTTTGTAACTCAGTATAGCAGTCCAATTCAGTGTTAGTCTAGAAACTCTCTCAGAACCTTTCTCAGTCTCTACTCAGTTGGTGACCCAGTTATAGCTAGACGGATATACAGAAATTGCCCTGTCACAGTCTCTCAGAAAGTTACCTCAGCAGATCTAGTAGAGTAAGAAATGGTAGACTTCGATGTTATTCTAGGCATAGATTGGTTACATTCATGTTATGCCTCAGTCGATTGCAGAACTAGGATTGTTCATTTTCAGTTTCCAAACGAACCAATCTTAGAATGGAAGGGTAGTAGCTTAGCGCCTATGGGTCGATTTATTTCATACCTTAAGGCCAGAAAGATGATCTCAAAGTGTTATCTCTATCATCTAGTTCGGGTTAAGGATTCTAGCCTTGAAACCCCAACTCTTAATTCAGTTCTAGTAGTTTGTGAGTTTCCAGAAGTGTTTCCAGAAAATCTTCCCAGAGTCCCTCCCAAAAGGGAAATTGACTTTGGAATTGATCTCCTTCCAAATACCCAGCCTATTTCTATTCCTCCTTACAGAATGGCTCTAGAAGAGCTTACAGAATTGAAAGAGCAGTTGAAAGACCTTCTAGATAAGGGTTTCATCATACCTAGTATTTCACCATGGGGTACACCAGTATTGTTCGTAAAGAAGAAAGATGGTTCTCTCAGAATGTGCATTGACTATAGACAGTTGAACAAGGTCACAATCAAGAATAAGTATCCCATCCCCAGGATTGATGACTTATTTGACCAACTTCAGGGTGCTAGTCATTTCTCAAAGATAGACCTCAAATCAGGTTATCATCAGCTCAGAGTCAGAGATAGTGACATTCCAAAAATAGCCTTCAGAACTCGGTATGGTCATTATGAATTTGTAGTTATGTCGTTTGGACTAACCAATGCTCCTGCAGCTTTCATGGATTTAATGAACAGAGTGTTCAAACAGTACTTGGACTTGTTTGTTATTGTCTTTATTGATGATATCCTCATTTACTCTAGGAGTGAGGAAGAACATGCAATTCATTTGAGAATTGTTTTACAGACTCTAAAGGATTGCCAGTTATTCGCTAAGTTTAGCAAATGTGAGTTTTGGTTGCAATCCGTTTCTTTTCTTGGTCACATTGTATCTAGCGAAGGGATCCGCGTAGATTCACAGAAGATAGAAGCAGTGAAATAATGGCCCAGACCTACCTCTGCTACAGATATCAGAAGTTTCTTAGGTCTAGCGGGTTATAACAGGAGGTTCGTGGAAGGATTTTCATCCATAGCCTCACCATTGACTTGGTTGACTCAGAAGATGGTCAAGTTCCAATGGTCAGATGATTGTGAGAAAAGCTTCGCAGAATTGAAAACTAGATTGACTACAGCTCCTGTCTTGACTCTACCAGAGGGATCAGATGGTTATGTGATCTATTGCGATGCATCCAGAGTTGTCCTTGGTTGTGTGTTAATGCAAAGAGATAAGGTTATATCTTATGCCTCTAGACAGCTTAATGTGCATGAGAAGAACTATCCAACTCATGACCTCGAGCTTGCAGCAGTGGTGTTTGCACTCAAGATATGGAGACACTACTTGTATGGTGTTCATGTAGATGTGTTCACCGATCATAAGAGCCTTCAGTATGTGTTCACCCAGAAAGAGTTGAATCTTCGCCAGAGGAGATGGCTTGAGTTCCTTGAGGATTATGATATGAGTGTGCATTATCATCCTGGAAAGGCGAATGTAGTGGCCGATGCTCTTAGTAGATTATCTATGGGTAGTGTAGCCCATGTTGAGGAAAAAAGAAAGGAGCTATTGAAGGATGTTCACAGCTTGATCGCATGGGAGTTCTCCTTATGAGCATATCAGACAGCGGTGTAACAGTTCAGAATGGGGCAGAATCGTCTTTGGTAGTGGAGGTTAAGGAAAAGCAAGAGAGTGATCTGATCTTGCTTGAACTAAAGGGTGCAGTCAACAATCAGAGAGTGGAGGTTTTCTCCCAAGGGGGTGATGGTGTACTTCGCTACCAGGGTAGATTGTGTGTTCCTGATGTGGGAGAGTTGAGGAAGCATATTCTTGCAGAAGCTCATAACTCCAGTTATTCTATTCATCCAGGTGCCACTAAGATGTATCGCGATCTGCGGGAAGTCTATTGGTGGAATGGCATGAAGAGGGATATAGCAGACTTTGTGAGTAAGTGCCCCAATTGCCAGCAAGTCAAGGTAGAACATCAGAAGTGGGATGTGATCAATATGGATTTCATCACAGGGTTACCTCGTACTCGCAGACAGCATGACTCAATTTGGGTGATAGTCGATAGGATGACTAAGTCTTCTCACTTTTTGGCGGTCAAGAATACATATTCGGCAGAGGAATATGCTAAGCTTTACCTTAATGAAATTGTGAGGTTGCATGGGGTTCCTTTGTCTATCATCTCAGATAGAGGTCCTCAGTTTACCTCTCATTTCTGGAAGTCATTTCAAAAAGGTCTTGGTACTCAAGTTAACCTTAGTACAGTATTTCATCCACAGACGGATGGGCAGGCAGAGCATACCATTCAGACCTTAGAGGATATGTTGAGAGATTGTGTGATCGATTTCAAAGGTATTTAGGATGATCACCTTCCTCTTATTGAGTTTGCCTACAATAATAGCTACCATTCCAGCATTCAGATGGCACCTTATGAGGATTTATATGGGCGTAGATGTAGATCTCCTGTTGGTTGGTTTGACGTAGGTGAAGCAGCTTTGATAGGGACAGATTCAGTCCTTTATGCTATGGAGAAAGTTCAACTCATTATAGATAGACTTAAGATAGCCCAAAGTCGTCAGAAATCTTATGCAGATGTAAGGAGAAGGGAACTAGAGTTCCAAGTTAATGATTGGGTTTTTCTGAAAGTATCACCTATGAAAGGGGTGATGAGATTTGGAAAGAAAGGGAATCTCAGTCCTAGATATGTAGGCCCTTACAAGATATTGAAAAGGGTTGGCAAGGTGGCAAATGAGTTAGAGTTGCCAGCAGAATTAGTAGCAGTGCATCTGGTCTTCCACATCTCACTCTTGAAGAAGTGTGTGGGTGATCCAGCCTCTATAGTGCCATTAGAGAGTGTGGCGGTGAAAGATAGTCTTTCTTATGAGGATGTACCAGTTGAGATTCTTGACCATCAGGTTAGAAGGTTGAGAAACAAAGAAGTCGCTTCAGTCAAGGTTTTGTGGAGGAGTCAGTCCGTAGAGGGAGCTACTTGGGAAGCAGAAGCAGCCATGAAAGCCAAGTATCCTTACCTTTTTCCTTCCGATTCCACTCCAGCTTGAGGTAATAGTTCCTCTTCAGTTTTACAGTCATTCATGCGTAAATTCAGTTTTAGAATCATGTTCCCTCAGTTTGTACTTGCATTTTCAGCGTAATTGCATGTACTCAGAACTCAATTCAGTCAGAAACTCAGTTCTCAGTGTTTAGTAGTGGGGTTTACAGCTCTCTCCCTCCATTTCAGATAGTTTAGTCTTATTCGAGGACGAATGTTCCCAAGGGGGAGATAATGTAACACCCCGTAGCCAAAACAGACCAAAAATTAGTTTTTCAGGAAAAAAAAAATTGCAGACAGTTAAGGGGAAATGCAGTTGGGTCAACTTAAAATGATCATAACTCTTATCACAAAATGAATTAGGTCTATAATGACCTACCCACAGATATATAATTGAATTATATTTCCATAGCCACAGACCTTGCTAAAATCGGACCTCCGAGTAAAACGTTATGACCATTTTAGTAAAGGTCTGTCGAACAGGCCCTCACGACGGATCCAAGACGGGGAGTCGGGCACACGACGGACCGTCAGTCCTGGCCGTCGTGTAGCCCGACAGCAACCTTCCCAGGGGTCTTTTTGACCTTTCCCACTCCATTTAAACCATAAGTTACGTCATTTTGGCCCTAAATCATCAGATTTTAGTCAGTTTAAGCCTAGAAACATAATTAAAACATATCCAAGTCAAATCATTAAATCAAAACTTAGAATATTAGAAGCAAGAGAGGAGAAAAAAAGCTCAAGAAACCTAGTTCAAGAACGCCACAAGCTCCAGTAGTTCCAGCCCAGAAACTTAATTATTTTTCTGTGGATTTCATCACCAGGTATGCGGGATTTCACTAGTGGGTTCCTTTCACCCATTGGGTCCCTAGTTTTCAGTCAGATTCTTGATTCTCTTATCATGATTAAATGTAGGGTTTCTAGAACTTTGATAGAACTTCATGAATTTTATTAAATATATGTTCCAAATCAGATTATCATATTATTACTCAGATTATCGAATGAATCTCAGAACCATAGCTTTGTATTTCTTTAGTTCTTGAATTACACATGCTAGGTCAGATATTTCAGTAACTTCAGATATACATGCCTCAGTTATAAATGCATAATTACCAGATTAATTATTGCATTCTCTGTTTGCATGTTCAGTTCGAGCTATCCAGTATTTATAGGGTATATTGGGTCCTCTCGATGGGGCGTATACATCGGACTCCACATTTAGCTCATGTGGTTTTATTATCGGTTATTAGTAGCTCCCACAGTTCAGTCAGACTCTCTGCATGACCATTTATCAGTATATTCAGTATTCAGTTTTAGCATGTTATAAATTGGTCATTGTATTCAGTTAGCTCAGAAATTCAATATATCATGTTCAGATTATTGTACTTGCTTTTGTGCTTGTTCAGTTATGTATTATTTCAGCTTTACTATATCCTACATGCTCAGTACCTTTCAAGTACTGACGCATACGTGCGCTACATCTTCTCGTGATGTAGGTTCAGGTTCTCAGCATCCAGATCACGCATAGATCGATTTCCCGATCTCTTGATCAGCAGATTCAGTGGTGAGTCCTCATTCTCCGAGGACAAGACTCATGAGTTTCTCTTCAGTATTTAGTCTTTTAGTTTCAGTTTTTGCTAGATTTAACTGGGGCTTGTCCTAGTATTTCTAGTCCAGTTTAGAGGCTATTTTCAGACATAGTTAGATTTAGCTTAGTATGAGTTAATATTTCCTTTGTATTAAACTCATTGTTTTCAAATATCTCAGTTATAGAATATGGGTATTCCCATATTTTCAGATTTAATTATGATTTAGCTTCCGCATCAGTTTATTATTTTTAGTATGCTCATGATCATGCCAGCAGGGTTAGCTTGGGATCACATGTGGTCCTAGGTTCCGTGTCCGCGTCTCGGGGGTAGCTCGGGGCGTGACAGACTACTTGACACGGTAGTACCGAAAAATGAACATAGCATCTATGTGGATCCACTAGCTAGTATTCCTATAGAGGCAACATAGTTCAAGATTTAGGATATGTAGTTGGGAACCTCTTTATGCTACATGCATTATAGACTCCAATCTCATGAGTACAATAGTGAACCTACCTTCCCTATGTGGGAAGGGACACTCCTCACTACTAGTCCACTTGGTGCTAAGCTAGAGTCCCTTTTAAAATGTCTTTCATTAATAATCTTAACTTAGTTTAGGTAATAGGGTCTACCTCTTATATAGTCATAGTCATAGCTCAATAGGAATTTCATGAGAACACTTTTCATTACAACCCTCATATGTGAGAGTAGCGCATTAACATCGTTATATCATTGTAAGACACATAGGTACTTCATCACCAACTTCAATCCATTAATAGGTGTAATAATATCAATCAATTGCAATTAAAACAATGATGAAATCAATTCAATCGCTACACATCAATTCCTTACGAGTTCATAACCTAGGGTTGAAGGGGAAAGGTCATCTTCCACAACTATGTCAATACATCAAGAACTAGCATAATTGAATCATAATACATCATAATCTAAGTATAATAACTAAAATAAACCATAAAAATATAATTTAGAAGGTCAAATTCGTAATAGAAAGAAGCCCACATGAAACACATCTTTTTGAAATCAATTTTGAAGGAACCCCTTGGGGAAAGGAATCCCAGAGGTGAAAGGATCCCATACGTTGTTAGTTGTTGAAGATTTATGGAGAAAAGTACTCTTATTGCTTCCCTAGAACAATCTTGGCTTTGGTTTTCTATGGAGTTTTTTTGGGAGAGAGAAAGTAGAGAGAAGGAAGAGAAATTGGGTTTTGAGAATTGAGAGATGTTAAGTTGTGTTTAGACTTAGGGTAGGTTATTTAGTTTATTAACTAACCTAATTTACCAACCCATAAACACTACTTAACCCCCTAACTAACTAACTAAATTAAATGAACTAACTAAAACTCACAAGTGAAACTGTAGCCCTAACTTACGAGACCCTGACCTACGGGCCGTAGGTCAGTCGACGGCCAATGCCCCCTCCGTGCTGCACATCCGTCATTTTGGTCAGAGACTTGCCAAAATGACCCCTTCATGAAAATGGCTTAGTGACCATCTACGGAGGCATAAATGCCCCGTAGATCAGGCCATGCCTCGTCGCCTGAAACCAACAATGGTTACTGCCTGCACTGCCTCCATTCACAGCTTTGGGTCAAAATGAAAGGGTCCTCCTCAAGGACCCTTTCGTTGGTCCTTAGGAAGTCGTACCCGGACTTTTCGACCCTAAACCAACTTTAATACATGTTATACACCTTACCACTAAATCTCATAAAATTCTGACTCCTAAAACGTCGTTAAATAGGCTAAGGCGCGCTAGCACCTTTTGCACTAGTCTCCGGACGTCATGGACGTTCCTTGACGTTTTGATTCAAAATCTTCCTAAATGAATTATATATATTATATTTGACCTTAAAACAGTGTTACAACCCTTAGACTCTTATGTTAAGTTCTAGATTAGGCTTTCGACTTTCGGAGTATTACATTATCCCCCCTTAGGAACATTCGTCCCCGAATGACACTAAAAATCTTTTGAAGGAAAAAGGATAGACTCAAGACTAGAATCCCAACCAACAACAACATATCACAACATGAGTTAAAACTCAACATAGCCTTTACACATAGCAATTCACAACTTCATTTACTACACCTAAGACTGAAAATCTCAAAATGAGGAATGTTCCTTCTCACAACAACATGAGCTCAACATATCATTAAAGAGTCAATTATGCCAAATTTCTTTTTTACAAAACTTCAACATGATAAATATAATTTCATGAAGTCAACACAAATCAAATACTCAAATAAATTCAATTCAATCAAAAAGAGCATTTTTTTCATAAAACTTCATTTTAGCAAAAACCTATATCGTAGATATGCACATTTTTGCAAACATAGTCAAATTAAAATTATTCATCATTTTCATTATTAGAAGAAATAACTAACCTTAATCAACAAAGAGATGAGTCTAAAGGGACTTCATGTCGGCCTTGACCTCCCATGTTGCTCCCTCAACTTGGTGGTTCTTAGATAAGACATTTACGGAAGCCACCTCCATGTTGCTCAACTTCTGTACTTGTCTATCAAGGATTTCAACCGGAACCTCCTCATTGGAAATGTTCTCTTCAACACCTAGACCCTCAATATAAAGAATGGACTCGGGATCACAGATGCACTTCTTAAGCATGGAGACATGGAACACCGGATGAACCGAAGCCAATTCACTAGGTGATCTCAACTCGTATGCAACCTTGCCAACCCTTTGCAAAATGTCATAAGGGACAACATAACGAGGACTCAACTTCCTTTACTTTCCAAATCTCACCACTCCTCTAATGGGTGAAATTTTTAGATACATTTTATCCCCCTCTTCAAATTCCAAATCCCTTCTCCTACGGTCGGCATAAGACTTTTGCCGACTATAGGATATTTTCAACTGGTTCCTTATTATACGAACTTTCTCCAAAATCTTATAAATCAATTCGGGACCCAAGAGTGAAGACTAGTCCACTTCAAACTATCCAATTGGAGATCTACATCTCCTATCATACAAGGCTTTGAAAGGAGCCATAGATATAGATGAATGGTATCTATTATTATATGAAACTCAACCAAAGGGCAAGTGTTTATCCCAATTTCCCTTGAAATAAATTATGCCAGCTCTAAGAATATCTTCAAGAGTTTGAATAGTGTGCACCGCTTGACCATCCGTTTGGGAATGAAAAGAGGTGCTTAGCTTCACTTTGGTACCCAGCCCATTTTTGAATGACCTCCAAAACCTATATGTGAATTGTGCACCCCTATCCGATATTATGGTTAACATAATACCATAGAGACACACAATCTCATCTATGAAGATCCTTGCATACGCCACCACCGAGTAAGTGGATTTGACGAGAATAAAATGAGCGGATTTGGTCAACATATCCATAACAACCCATATTGTTGTTTTTGTGTCTGAGGCAAACCTACCACAAAGTCCATGTTAATATCTTCCCAATTATAAGTTGGAAATTGTATTTCTTGGAGTAAACCACCCTAATTTTTGTGTTCGGCTTTCACTTGTTGGCAATTTGGATATTTTGCAAAAAATTTCGCTATGTCCCCTTTAAAGCCTTCCCACCAAAATCCTTCTTTATGATCATGATACATCTTTGTAGAACCCGGGTGAATGGAATAACGTGAACCATGAGCTTCCTCAAGAATCCAGTTTCTTAAGTCATCAAGACACCATCCCCCCTAAGGAGAATGACTCATTAACCTTACAAAGAACCGACTCCTTCAAGTCCATCAAGGGTTGATCAAGGTGTTGCTTAGACTTCACCTCAACCACCAAAGATGATTTGGAGTTATGATAGACCATAAAACCACCATTCGGAGAATCTTCCAATCTAACACCCAATCTAGCCAACTTATGAACATATTTTACTAGGTCTTTCTTGATTTTTTATACATGAGACACACTACCCATGGTCATATGACTTAGATAATCCGCAACCACATTGGCCTTGCCGGGGTGGTAGAGAACACTCATGTCGTAATCCTTTAATAATTGCAACAACCTTCTTTGTCAAAAGTTTAACTCCTTTTGAGTAAACACATATTGAAGACTCTTGTGGTCGGTATACACATCAATATGGATACCATAAAAATAATGCCTCCATATTTTTAAGGCAAATACCACGGCCGCTAACTCGAGATCATGAGTTGGACAATTATTCTCATGAATCTTAAGTTGTCTAGAAGCATACGCTAATACTTTCCCATATTGCATAAGAACACACCTGAAGCCCCCTCGGTATGCATCACAATATACAACAAAGCCCTTGGTACCCTCCAGTAAAGTCAACACCGAAGCGGAGGTAAGCCGCTCTTTGAAGATTGGGAAGCTTCTTTCATATGCCTCTGACCACTTAAATTTCATACACTTTTGGGTCAAGGTAGTCAAGGGAGAGGAAATGGATGCAAACCATCCACAAATCTTCTATAATATCCCGCTACACCCAAAAAGCTTCCAATATCGGTTAGAGTCAATAGTCTAGGACAATTCTTGACCGCCTCAGTTTTCCTTGGATCAACCTCAACTCACTCACTAGAGATGATATGACTAAGAAACGCAACCGACCTCAACCAAAACTCACATTTTCTATACTTGGCAAATAGTTGGTTTTCCTTAAGCACTTGAAACACCACCCTAAACATTTCCATATGCTCACTCTCAATTTTGAATATACCAAGATGTCTTCAATAAAGACAATGGCAAATGAATCTAGGTAACTTCGAAACACCTTATTCATGAGGTCCATAAACGCCGACGAAACATAAGTGAGACCAAAGGACATCACTAAGAACTCATAGTGGCCATATCTAGTCCAAAATGTCATTTTTAGTATATCCTCACCTCTCACCCTAAGTTGGTGATACCTCGATCTCAAGTAAATCTTAGAAAAGTAGCTTGCCCCTTGGAGTTGATAAAAAAGTCATCAATCTGAGGAAGAGGATATTTGTTCTTAATAGTTACTTTATTGAGTTTGCGATAATCAATGCACATTCTAAGGGACTCATCCTTCTTCTTCACAAACAATATCGGTGCACCCCATGGAGAAATACTAGGTCTAATGAAGCCTTTGTCTAGTAAGTCCTTGAGTTGAGCCTTCAGCTCTTTCAATCCGGCTGGAGTCATCCAATAAGGAAGAATTGAAATGGGGTTGGTATCCGATAGCAAGTCAATACCAAAATCAATTTCCAGTTCGGGAGAGATTCTGGGAAGATCATAACGAAAGACCTTCGGAAATTCCCTCACTACGGGGACTAACTCAATGGGAGGATTTTTGGAGTCTAAATCTTTGAATCTTATAATATGGTATAAACACCCTATTGAGATCATCTTACAAGCTTTCAAACAAGAATTGATAAGACCTCTAGGAATATAATTTCCTCCCTTCCACTCTAAGATGGGTTCATTTGGGAAATTGAACTTGACAACTCTTGTTCTACAATCAATGGATGCAAAACAATCATGGAACCAATCCATCCCCAAAATGACATCAAAATTGACCATATCAAGTTCTACTAATTCAACATGAGTAAATCTATTGGGCAACATTATAGGACAATTTGTATATACCCTCTTCGCAACAACCGACTCATCTACCGTGGTAGTTACCATGAAAAGTTCATTTATGATATCGGGCAAAACATCAAACATACTAGATATGAAGGGAGTAACAAAGGATAATGTAGCACACGGATCAATAAAAGCATAAACATCAATAGATAAGACTCGTAACAAAGCGGTGACCACATCAGGAGAACTATCTTGTTCACCCCTACATCGAGGAGCATAAAAGCAATTCATCTTTGGAGCATCCACATTAGAACCACTAGCTTGAGCTGTCCCACTTACTTTGTCTTGCCCCTCCAAATTAGGGAAATCCTTGACCTTGTGGCAACTCTTGCCACACCCAAAGACATTTTTCCATCCCAACAAGGCAATCACCATAATGTTTCTTGCCACACTTTCCACAAGTTGGATTCTTAGTTGCTGAACTAGTACCTCTTCCCTTTTGAGACTTAGGGTTAGACACCCTATCATCACGAGAATTGGGAAATTTGGACGGAACTTGATTAAAGAACCTCTTCTTGAATCTAGGCTTATCATGAATGTCAAGCCTACCCTTAGAAGAACCACCTTCATAAGACCTTGCCTTCTTGGCCTCCCTATTCTTCCTTTTAAACCTAGTTTCTTGCACTTGTTGCGCATGAACCATGCGACGATAAATATTCACATTATCAGGAAGTACAACTGAACTCCATTCTTCCACCAAGTCATCGGACACCCCCGTAAGAAAATGACTCATCTCATCCCTTGGGTTTTAAACCAAGGATGGATCATACTTCGACAACTTAATAAACTTCAAGGAGTATTCAAGTACACTCATACCTCCTTGACGAAGGTTGATGAATTCTTCCACCTTAGGTTTCCTCATCTCCCTAATAAAGAATCTATCAAGGAAAGCCCTCTTGAACATATCCCAAGTCACCGGATCACCCCTTAGTGCACTATTATCCCTCCATTGCACATACCAAGTTTGGGACACATCTTTGAGTTGATAGGCTGCCAACTCGGCCTTCTCTATTGAGGTCACACCCATAGCATAGAGAATCTTAGATACCTCATCGGGGAAATCTTGTGGGTCCTTATCCTACTTCGACCTGAAGAACATATGTGGATTTATTAAAGTAAAGTCTCTCAAATGGCGGGCCATATTGTTATCATGTTGAGGCACTCGAGGTCCAACCTCCCTATTCATTTGGATCGTCATGGATTTGACTTGTGAATTGACGACATTAGATTAAGAGTTCATGGCTTGGGTTAACGTGAGAAAATCCACCCTTATATCTCCATCGGTCATCGGTGGAGTAACAACCAGAACTTGACCACCCATAGCAACTTCTTCAAGTGGAGACACTTGGTTGTCTTGAGCTCCCACATTTGCCATTTCTTTCTCGGCCCTTCTAGCAGCTTCTCTTTGAGTATTCATACCAATAACCACGATACAAGGTTTAGCTGAAAGCACATAACAAAACTCTAGAGGCACGACAAAGGAATGCAATAAGATGAGAGTCAACATGTTCATATCATAATAGAATTCACAATCAATGTAACTCCAACATTATGTTACAACAAGAATGTATGCATAAGAGTTCATGAAATCATAACCTAAGCAACACCATCATTCATACACTTCAATTAAGTCCACTAATGCAATGACTAAGTAAGGCCCCAAAAGATCACTCAACCAGGTAAACTCAACAAGAATTATAAGCAATGTCCACTAAACATACTATGTCATTAAGAGTAAACATCATCATCCTTTAGCAATAGAGACCCACCACATGTTCATAAGTGAAACCAATATCACATAGTGTCATTAACATGTAAGATCAACATATACATATCATTTATATTTATAAGCATATAAGCACATAAGAACATCCTTCTTAGACTTCCCTCAAGGCTAACTAGTGCAATGTAGAGGTAAAGTCCCACACCCCTACCTAAACTAAGTCAAACCCCTCAAGTTATTCTAGTTAGAGTTCACTTTATTACTTCATTTTACTTTCGGGAACATCTTGCATTAACCGACATAGACCACACGAGCCAATGTGGAATCCGTTGTCATGGAAGCCTAGACCGAAAGATGGTGGACTACTTACCAAAGTAGTACCAAAACATGAACATATTATCTATGTGGATCCAGTAGATAGTATTCCTATGGGGGAAATATAGTTCAAGAACAAGGAGATGTAGTTGGGGCCCTCTTTAAGCTACTTACATTATAGTCTCCAATCTCATGATTACAATAGTGAACCTACCTTCCCTATGTGGGAAGGGACACTGCTCATTACTTGTTGACTCGGTGCTAAGCTAGATTCCCTTTTGAAATGTCCTTCATTAATAATCATAACTTAGTTTAGGTCATAAAGTCTACCCCATATATAGTCATAGTCATAGCTCAATAGGAATTGCATGAAAACACCTTTCATTACAATCATCGTATGTGAGATTAGCACATTAACATCGTTATATCATAGTAAGGTACATAGGTACTTCATCACAACCCTTATATCATTACATCATAAGAATAATCTCACAATCACATAATTAAAACATTTCAATTCAACATCATACCAACCCTAATTAATCTTATCATAAGGTATGCTTCAATATAACTTCATCACTAAACTCAAGTAATCATAATTGAAGTAAAGGTTTGAGATCACAAGACTTACCCCAATCTCCTTCACAAGCCATCATCATAGTCTTACCATCAACCAAATCAATTCAATCCAATAATAGGTGTAATAAAATCAATCAATGGTAATTAACACAATAATTATTTTGGTTCTGGAAAGAGTGGCCATAAGGTGAGATATTGTCCTATGGTAAAGGTTCAAGGAAAGGGGAATAGGCAAGCACAAGCAAGCGGTCCTAGTTCTGATGCTTCTAAGAAGAACCGCTTCTATGCTCTCCACTTTAGTGGTGAACAAGAGGATTCTCCCAATGTTGTCACCGGTATGTTACAGTATTTTCGATTGATGTATATGCTTTCCTAGATCCGGTACAAGTTTATCTTTTGTAATTCCTTTAATGGCCATGAAGTTTGATGTGTTACCCTATATATTTAGTGAACCTTTTTTGGTTTCTATCCCGGTGGGTGACTCCATTGTTTCAAAAAGAGTCTATAGTAATTGTCCTATAATGTTCTACAATAGAGTTGCTTTGGTCGATTGGTAGAACTTGATATGGTTGATTTTGATGTCATCTTGGGAATGGATTAGTTGCATTTTTGTTTTTCTTTCGTTGATTGTAAAACGACTGTAGTTAAGTTTAAATTTTTAAATGAACCCGTCTTAGAGTGGAAGGGGGGAAACTCAGTCCCTAGAGGTCGAATCATTTCATGTTTAAGATCTTGTAAGATGATCTCGAACGGTTGTCCCTACAATATTATGATGGTTAAAGAACCTATACTCCAAAGCTCCTCCTTTAGATTTGGTCCCGGTAGTGAAGTATTTTCTAGATGTCTTTCTGAATGTATTACCCAAAATTCCTCCCGAACGGGAATAGACTTCGGTATTGACTTATTACTGGATACAAATCCCATTACAATTACTTCTTATCGGATGGCTCCGTCTGAATTGAAAAAGTTAAAGACTCAACTCAAAGATTTGGTTGACAAGGGTTTTATTCAACCAAGCAATTCTCCATGGGGTGCTCTGGTGTTATTCGTGTAAATGAAGGATGGGTCCCTTATAACGTGCATTGATTATCGATAACTAAATAACGTCACCATAAAAAACATGTATCCTCTCCCTAGGATTGATGATTTATTTGATCAACTCCAATTGCCAAGCTACTTTTAGAAAATTGATTTAACGCCGGGTTATTACCAACATATGGTTAGAGGTGAAGACATTCCTAAAACGGCTTTCCGAACTAGGTATGGTCACTATTATTTCCTAGTCATGTCTTTTGGCTTCATTGATGATATCTTGGTATCTTGTAAGAGTGAGGATGAGCATATGGGGCATTTGAGGGTTGTATTACAAGTCCTCAAGGAACATCAACTCTTTGCTAAAATAGTAAGTGTGAATTTTGGTTGAGATCGGGTTTTTTTCTTGGTCACATTCTCTCAAGTCAATGTATAGAGGTCGATCCAAAGAAAATGGAATAGGTTAAGAATTGTCCTACACCATTGACTCCAACAGATATTAGAAGTTTCTTTGGTCTAGCCAATATTATAGAAGGTTTGCTGATGGGTTTGCATTTATTACTTCTCCTTTTGACAACATTAAATCAAAAGAAGGTTAAGTTTGAGTGGTCAGAGGATTGTGAAAGAATCTTCTAAGAGTTGAAAGATAAGCTTACCTCCTCTAGGATTTTGTAGTGTATTGTGATGCTTTTCGAGTAGGTTTGGGTTGTGTACTGATGAAACATGGTAAGATGATACCTTATGCCTCTAGAAAACTCAAGGTGCATGAGAAGAACTATCTAACTCATGACCTTTAATTAGCGGCCGTAATGTTTGCTTTGAAAATATGGGGGCATTACGTATATGGTGTCCATGTTGATGTATTTACCGACCACAAGAGTCTTCAATATGTGTTTACTCAAAAGGAGTTGAATCTCCAACAAAGAAGATGATTGGAATTTTGAAAGATTACAACATGATTGTTCTCTACCACCCCGGCAAAGCCAATGTGGTTACGAATGCTTTAAGACATATGACCATGGGTAGTGTGGTTCATGTTGAAGAGGGTAATGAAGATCTAGTGAAGGATGCTCATAGATTGGCCCGATTGGGTGTTTTGTTAAAAGATTCTCCAAAAGGTGGGTTTATGGTTCATCATAACTCTGAGTCGTCTTTAGTGGTTGAGGTGAAGTCTAAGTAACATCTTGATCCTCTATTGATGGAGTTGAAGGAATCGGTTCTTAATAAGCTTATTGAGTCATTCTCCTAAGGAGGGATAGGGTACTTAGGTACGAAGGTAGATTATGTGTACCGGATGTTCATAACTTGGGAGGACAAATTTTGGAAGAAGCTCATAGGTCGAGATTTTCAATTCAATCGGGTGCTACAAAAATGTATCTTGATCTTGATGAGTTCTATTGGAGGGATGGTTTGAAAAGGGACATAGCGGAGTTTGTGGCTAAATCTCCTAATTGTCAACAAGTTAAGGCTGAGCATCAAAGACTAGGAGGTCTAACCCAAGTAATGGATGTCCCTACTTGGAAGTCGGAAGATATCTATATGGACTTCATAGTTGGATAGCCTCGAACACGGAGGCAAAATGACTCAATATGGGTTATTGTGGATAGATTGATGAAATCCGCCCATTTTATACCCGTCAAATCTACTTATTCGGCGGAGAAATATGCTACATCATACACTAATGAGATTGTGAGCTTACATGGGATCCCTTAGTCCATCATCTAGGATAGAGATGCCCAATTCACTTATCATTTTTGGAGGTCTTTTAAAAAAAGGGTTAGGTACTCAAGTGAAACTTAGTAACACTTTTCATACTCAAATGGATGGTCAAGCGGAACATACCATTCAAACCCTAGAATATATGTTAAGAGCTTCTATTATTGACTTCAAGGGTAATTGGGACGATCACCTACCATTGATTGAGTTCTCTTATAATAATAGCTACCATTTGAGTATTTCTATGGCACAGTTTGTAGAACTCTATGGAAGGAGATGAAGGTCTCTGGTTGGGTGGTTTGAGGTTGGTGAGTCTTAATGTAACAACCCTAAAAATAATGAATAAGAATGCTTAAGGTGTCAAGAATTCTTGTGATTAGACCAAGGTTCACACGGATTGATACGCGTAGAACCAGACCTCAGAACCCTTACTACGGCCAAGCCAACTAACTTTGTGAATTAATTGAGCTTGGAAAGGTTGGAACCAACCATGTAGGGCTCTCGAAAACGAAGATTTAATCGAAGGAGTCTTTATCGGACTTAAAAAGAAGAAATCTTGAGTTTGAGGGTCCAGGGGTAAAATGGTCTTTTCCAGGCCAAGGTTAATATTATAATTACCCTAAGGAATTAACTAATTAATTAATTAATTTAATTAAAGAATCAATTCTTGTTGGGTCGACCCGAAGCAACCCATTTTCGCGAAAGGGTGTCAGTCGGGTTCCAGCCCCATTGGAAGCAACAAATTGATGATTTAATTGTTGATTAAAATCTCATTTTCGTAGGGTCAAAGTGGTACTTTCACATATAATTAAATAAATCAGATTTTTGTTTGTTAAGGGAGTCCTAAATTGACTAAGTAATCATCTAATCCTAAACAACTTCACACGTTTCACTCTCTCACGTCTATCATACTTTCACATTCAAAACTCTCTTGTTGTCTCTGCCAAATTAACATGAAGAACAGAGAATATAACAAAAGTTCTTCACACTTGAAGAACTCGCAAAAAAAATCTAAGAAAGCAAGCAAACCAAAAACGTTAAGGCAAAGAGAAGATTTCCGTCGAGTTGGTGGTGAAACTTGAGGAGGCTTGGACTGATTTTTGGAGATTGTTTTGGGCAGCAACTTCTACGTTTGAACATAAATTAAGGTATGGGTTTCTTCACTCTTGGTCCCTTTCCCAAGAGACCCCTTAAGATTCAAGATATTCATTCCGAAAACTAGGGTTGTTCCCCCTTTGCATGTCCCTATCACTAGCTCCCAATGATTCGTAGGTTGGGTTTGTTTGCTGGTAGATTTAGGTATGTGTGATTTTTTTGTGTTGAATGTGAATATGTTTATGTACGTGAAATCACGAAATTTATAACTAATGTGTGATAAAAAAAAAGATGTGTGTGTGTGTGCACGTTGGTAGTGAACTTAGTCACTGTTGGAAGGTGTGAAATGGCATGTTTTATCCTTGTATTTTAGGTGCAAAAGTTGTACACAACGTGATGTTCATTGTAATGAAATGTGGTTGATTGAATAACAATCTTCTAGCCAAAGAAATCTATGAAAGATGCACCTAAAAATGTGTTTAAAGGGTCTATAAATGTACCCTATGAATCAAGCAAAAATATTAATGAATAAGAGCTGAAAAATGGCTAAAATTTCCAGCATCTTGTAAGTTTAATTTAGGTAAAATATTGATGAAGAAAATCTGGAAATTTAAGTAAAAGATAAAGGGGTGAGGTCACTAGGATTCGAACCAGTGACCTCCCCTAGTGGCAAGTGTAGTTTGCGAAATAAGAAAAGAAAAGGGGGCTGGGGGAACTGAACTCGGGCTGCTGGAAGAGAAGGAGAGAGTGACTAATTAATTAAATAAATGGGAGGCGTGGGAATCTAACCCACAACCTCCAGGCTGCGAATTAGAGAAGAGAAATTAAAGAAAAAGAAAGTGTGAGGCGTGGGGATCGAACCCACGACCTCAAGGCTGGAAAGGAGAAGGCGAAATAATTAAGAAAAATAAAGTGAGGCTGTGGGGGCTCGATCCCACAACCTCACTGCCAAAACGTTTAGCCTCGCGAAATTTAATTTAAAAAAAATAGGAGGTTGTGGGGGTTCGAACCCACAACCTCCCAATTCCCAGCGAAAATGAAGAATAAATAAAAGAGGCTGTGGGGGTTTGATCCCACAACCTCTTGGTTTGGGAGAAAAGGGGCAATGTGATGTTAATGAAAAATAAAAAGGGGTTATGGGGGTTCGAACCCAAACCCTTCGGCCAACTTAAGAAGAAAACCAAGTAGAAAACTAATGATACAATGTTACTGTTGGGGTTCAATCTAGAGTCCCAATGTCATGGAGATTTAAAATAAAATCAATCAAAAATGTAAATGTTATCCAAGTGATTCGAACTTGGGTTTCCTTGACCAAACTTCCGTATTGATACATAAGTCATACGTGAACAAAATATCCAAGAATAATGCCACCTACTTAGATCGAATTCAAGATCTTGGCATATATACAAGATACATAAGTCTTGTACTACATAATCTTAGGAATGTATGAATCACTTAACGAATTATGAATGAAGCCTCATGGCATGTGTGTATAGACTCATAAGTCTAGCATACGTTTAAAAGTAAGTGAACCTAAGATGTACGTACTGAATGATGAAATGAACAATGAAATGATGAAACCCTAGAAGGGTTAAGTAAGAGTATGAAACACACCAATGGCCAAGTATTTGCATATGATGAAATGAACATTCACGTAAAATGGGGTTAGTAATTATAAAGAGCAAATGTGCTAATGTTAATTAATGTGGTGACAACATACACTACACCATTTTAGGCCTACGGCCACCCCACTAAAGTGTAGCCTAAACTAGCAAAAAGTGTGGCCTAAAATAAAAGGCCACACTTTTGGACTTTAGGCAACACTTTTCAGGGGGTGGCCAAAAGAAGCGTAACCTTTGACATTAGGCAACACTTATTAAATGTCGCCACTTTTGGCTACACTTATAAAGCGTAGCCGAAGAAGTATAAGGCCACGCTTTGTTGTGATGCATTAGCAACACCTATATTTTATTATACTACACTCAAAAGCGTTGCCTTTGCGGTTTTATTGGTCACACTTCAAAAGTGTTGCCTTTTAAGGGTCATCTAGCGCAACACTTCAAAAGTGTTACCTTTTATATCTTATAGCAACACTTATAAAGTGTACCTTTAACATTGGACGTCCTACATCAACACTTCTAAATTGCATATACTCAATATATAATCACATAATTAAATATACAAATGATCTAAAGTACAAAATCAGCTAATAAATAAATCGAATTGAAGCTATACATTTTGAATAAGCTTGGAAAAACATGTCTTGTACAACCAATACATAGAAAGTGATTGCCTAAAGATCTCTAATATTAATATATCCACAAAATCAAATGCACTCAAACGTAACAATAGTACAAATACTCTTTAACGTTACTTGTGGCCAAAATTCAAATTCAATTACCGGCATTTTCCTGCACATTTAAAATAAAATTATAAGAGAACATTTTAAAAATACTATGGTAGAAAGAGAACATTTGTGTGTGTGAGAGAGAGACAGGAAGCGAGACAACTTATTAACTCAAGCCAAGAAGTATTTAAAAACTTCTACTTATATTCTCAATAGTCAAGCTATATTCTTTACAAGGAACTCGAGGAGGGCACAAAGTCAATAAAGGCAAACAATCATCACTACAACCCGAGCATACATCGAAAATTTAATTCTTTCTCAAACCAATAGAGGATCCTTTCATCATTTAAGGATAAATCAATTACCAATTCCTTACTTTTTTTTCCTTTGATAGGCCAATGATGACAAGCAACAAGTATATGGAGATGCTGGAAATTAAATGCAAACAATGTACAATAATAATTTATTTCACATTGAGTTCCTTATAATATCACATTCCTTATAGTATCACATGTTACAACCAAATTGACATAAAACAGTTGGTGAACACAAGCATGTGCAGGAAGCAATTAAAGATGAGAAAGAGAGTTGTCTCGTTACATTGGATACGTAGGAGCAGTAGTTTTGCATTTTATGAATAAACATTACAATTAAAGAGTCTTCTTACCTCAACAACTATCTTGTCAATCTCACATATGTCGATCAGTTCAATAGAAGAATGACGGGATACCTCATGCAAGACAACAACAAATCAGACTGCAGCAGTCATATAAGAGGCAAGAAGTTCCAAATTCCATATTGCAGCAGTTCCATATTGCATATTGTACACTGCAGATTTTTTTACTTCCAGATTGCGGATCACATTTCCATGACTTGAGAAGATTAACTTAAAGTGAACCAAAAGGGCGATTGAAAATGAATATGGTTTTATTGAACAAACAAAAAATGAAATACGGCTTGCTCGTGATGTTTAAACTATACAAAATTGGTTCCAATAGTTGTTTACCCAATAAGTGATAACACAATGAGTAAGAAGTGTCTTAGTAGTAAGTCTGCATTTGAGATGATGATAACATGTCCAGAAGTTAAAAAAGTTCTCTTCCTGGTCAAACAAATTTCCAAAAGCAAACCATGAACTGTCCAGAAGGGTGGGAAACAATAGCAACAGGAAAAGAAACAGATAAGAATACCTTCTGCACTCTGGCAAGCAATCGGGTAAGATTACTTTTTAAACTTCTCACTTTCTCAAGATTCTTTGTGCTAGCATTCATGGACAGTTCATCCAAAACAGGGTAAGCATCTCTCTCTAGATCCGCTACACTAGAGTCTAAGAATGTGCAAACAACCTCTAGTGCAATTTCAAGCACCTGAAACTCAAATGGTAGCTCAGCCTGCAGACCTTCAACAGCTTCTGGAACAGGTAACCAGTGTCCAGTATTTGGAAAGTGTCCTTCATTGTCATCTTGTTCAGCGCTAGTACCATTAACTTTTAAAAGACTTTTATGAGGAAGCTGTTGCCTCAGTTGATACCACAAATGGAAGAACCTCTTGGCGTAGAGGATCAAGCAATAAAACCTCTTCAGCTGTAATTATGGCTCTTATAAACTCCAAATTGACAACCATGGCCTTCTCCCTTGCTGAAGATTAACAGAAAGAAGTTTTTCAGTTCCTTGAAATATTTCTTTCTTTTAAGTATTCTACTAGGCACAAGAAAATGGTAAGAGATGCACATGTAATATAAAAAACCTCCCACCAGAGGAATAACAAAGTATACATAAAAACAATTTTGAACATTCATGACAACACCAAATAATCAAAAGTTAACTCTAGCTTATTCATCCAAGTATGACAGAAAGTAAGCTTCCCCCAACCCAGATCACATTTAGGACACACTTTTACAAATGAGAACATAGTACAAATCTTTCATGATTTGAGAGTTTAATAATCCAGGAAAAAACAACAAGTGTGGATGTTACTTCCCATACCTGGTTTTGGTGGTTCCACATGCAAACAGCCCCCGAATACAAACTTATCAATATCCTGTATGAAGTAAGAATATGAGTTAGATGCAAATAACTAGGTTCATGAGGTAGAGGTCTGTCATAAACTAGTCAAGGAAAAGCAGCAGTAACATACTTCTAACAAGAGTAATGTCGGAAAAGATAAATTAGTGAATATTAAATGAGGACAAGATAATCTACATGGTCATGACTGATCTCAGCAAAAATCAACTTATCAATCTAAGGTAAAACAGAAATCACATACTTAAATAATGGCTGATGCCCACGATGGAGAACCATATGATGCGAGTGATACTAATACAGCCTACGAACCAATAAATCAACACAAAACGCATCAATAATATAAGAAAATCTAAACCCACAAGTGAAACATCTTAGACCACACAATAAACCTAGACATAAATAATAGAAATTCTTAGCTGATAAAACAAAACCCTTCTGATAGTTTTGTCCTTGAAAGAAAAATGGGTAGCAGTAATTTATATTGACAGTGGAAAACATCAACGGAGCTCAGAAACTTCACTTTCAAAAAAACAATTGTGCATAAAAATAGAGTTAAAATTGGAGATATACTTTGAAACCCATCGATTTGCTACCAAACCAACTTACAAAGGTGTTGCTAACTTACTCAAATGCTTCCGAGTAGTAATTTCCTCTTTCTGGTTTGCTGAATATGCCTAGGGCTCACTTTGACGTCCATGATTTTCGGCACAACCCCAGAGTAATCGATTCCTTCTAAACACAAAACAAAAATTCAATCAATTGACAAGAAAATTGTTTTTAGTACTAGATGATTAGCATATAATAAGAAGGAATCTCGGCGGATGATTCTTAAGCTTCACAGAATTGATACTTACCCTTGACGAAATTCGTATCGGAGAGATCTTTAGCTTAGCTCTTAAGTTCTTCAGCTTCCCCTCTTAAATTCTTCGATCTTTAGCTCTTTAGCTTCAACTCTTCAGCTCTTCCAAAAACAGCGTGTTTTGGAGAAGAGAATCGCATGTATCGAAGAAATCTTTAACTCAGTTCTTCGATCTTCTGCTAAGTTCTTCCATCATCAGCTCAACTCTTTGATTAGGTCATCGTCTTCAGCTCAGTAAAGCTTAGAGAAAGAGCATATTATCTTTGGAGAAATATCAAAGCGTGTTCTGGATCTGGAGAAGAAAAAGCATTTATCAATTATTAATTTTTTTATTAATTAGTTTTTTTGCCCATAAAAATGGGAGGGAGAGTTTAAAATGTTAGAGGGAATACTATATTTTAGTGAAATTTTTTAAGGTAACACTTATAAAGTGTTGTTTTTTCAATTATAAAAACAAGACATTTTAGAAGTGTGGCCATATATGTAAATAGGTGTTGCCAATTATATCATATTTTAACAACACTTATAAAGTGTACCTTATACCATTATAGAGTACACTTTTGAAGTGTTGCCAAAATTATTGTACCTAAAAGTTAAAAATTTTGGCTACGCTTTAAAAGCGTTACCAAAACTATTTTAGACAACACTTTACAAGTGTAGTCTAGAATAAGTGTGGCCGTAGGCCTAAAATGGTGTAGTGATAATATGAGGCTAATGTAAAAGATGAGAACAATCTCAAATGAGCCTAAGTAAATGTTACCAAAACGTACTCACCTATGAGAGTGTAAAGTTAATGAAGAGACCAGTCTCTATGAACACTCTGATGAAAGTATTGAGATTAACACACTTAATACTAATGATGAGATGAGAAATCATCTATTGAGCTATGATGTCCTCATACTAGAAGCCAGCTTCCATGACGTATGAGTATAATGTAATGGAACTTTATACTGAGCACCGATAGACTAGCTATGAGCGGTGATGCCTTCTTTCGGGAAGGGCGTAGGTTCACATAACTCTCATGAGATGAGACTGTCCAGCTTGCCGGCTATGGGTCTCCTTATATCTCTTGGTCTTCGAACCTATACTGCCAATATAGGGATCTGGCAGGCCCTTTCGAGAGATTGATTTTGGTATCGACTTAGAACCCGATACTAAACAATTTCAATTCCTTCTTACAGAATGTCTCCAGCTGATCTCAAAGAGTTGAAGCTGCAGTTAAAAGATCTCACTGACAAGGGTTTCATTCAGACGAGCATATCCCCTTGGGGCGTTCCAGTGTTGTTTGTGTAAAAGAATGGAACCCTTAGAATGTGTATCGATTATAGGCAGCTCAACAAAGTCACTATAAAGAATAAGTATCCATTTCCCAGAATAGATGATTTGTTTGATCAGCTCCAAGGGTCTAGTTTCTTCTCTAAGATTGATCTTCGTTCAGGGTATCATCAGCTTAGGGTTAGGGATGGAGATATCCCAAAGACAACCTTTCGTACCCGTTATGGTCACTATGAGTTCTTAGTCATGTCATTTGGTCTTACGAATGCACCTGCTGCATTTATGGACCTCATGAACCGAGTCTTCCATGAATACCTTGACTCTTTCGTCATAGTATTCATTGATGACATTCTCATCTACTCTAGGACAAAGGAAGAGCATGAACAACATTTGAGACTAACCTTGCAGGTACTTAGACAACATCAGCTGTATGCAAAATTTAGCAAGTGTGAATTTTAGCTTTGATCAGTGACCTTCCTGGGTCATGTTGTGTCCTATCAGGGCGTGGAGATGGATCCCAGGAAGACTGAGGTTGTGAAGAACTGGCCAAAGCCTCTTACTGCCACTGACATCCGTAGCTTTTTGGGATTGCCAGGTTACTACCGCAGGTTCGTGGAGGGCTTTTCTTCCATTGCTGCCCCATTGACAGCTTTGACTAAGAAGAAAGCCAAGTTTGAATGGACGGAGACTTGTAAGAAGAGTTTCTAGGAGCTCAAGGACAGACTCACTTCAGCCCCGGTCCTTACCTTGCCTAAGTGTGGTGAGAATTACACTGTTTACTGTGATGCATCTAGGGTTGGTTTGGGTTGTGTTCTTATCCAGGTTGGTAAGGTGATAGCCTATGCTTCCAGACAGCTCAAGGTTCATGAGAAGAATTATCCCACTCATGACCTGGAGTTGGCAGCTGTGGTGTTTGCACTGAAGCTGTGGAGGCACTACTTGTATGGAGTGCATGTGGATGTATTCACAGACCACAAGAGTCTCCAGTACGTGTTCACACAGAGGGAGTTGAATCTACGTCAGTGGAGATGGTTGGAGCTGTTGAAGGACTATGACATGAATGTTCACTACCATCCATGTAAGGCTAATGTTGTAGCTGATGCTTTGAGCAGGATGAGCATGGGAAGTACAACCCACGTTGAGGATGAGAAGAAGGAGTTGGTGAAAGATGTACACAGACTGGCCAGACTGGGTGTGCGATTGGTTGACTCTACTAGTGGGGGTGTTTCAGTGCATCCTAGTTCTGAATCATCCTTTGTAGTTGAAGTCAAGCAGGGTCAGCATCTAGATCCTGTGCTGATCAAGCTGAAGGACTTAGTGTTGATGAAGATGAATGAGTCTTTCGCTTTGGGAGGTGATGGCATACTTAGATACCAGGCCTGTGTGTACCAGATATGGATGATTTGCGGACTAGGATTGTTACAGAGTCCCATGGTTCCAGATATTCCATACATCCAGGTTCCACCAAGATGTATCATGATCTTAAGCAAATTTATTGGTGGGATGGCATGAAGAAGGACATTACAGAATATGTGGCCAAGTGTCCTAATTGTCAGCAGGTTAAGGGTGAGTATCTTAAGCCTTACGGTCTGACTAGGTTCCGACTTGGAAATGGGAGGCCATTAATATGGACTTCGTGGTTGGTCTTCCGAGGACTAGGAGGCAGCATGACTCCATATGGGTTATTGTGGACAGATTTACTAAGTCTGTCTACTTTATCCCTGTGAAGTCTACTTACAGAGCCGAGGATTATGCGAGACTCTACATTGATGAGATTGTGAGATGGCATGGGATTCCTTTGTCTATTATTTTAGATAGAGGAGCTCAGTTTACTTCACATTTCTGGAGATCTTTACAGAAGAGCTTGGGCACGCAGGTAAAGCTTAGCATTACCTTTCATCCTCAGACAGATGGGCAGGTGGAGCGCACCATTCAGACATTAGAGGACATGTTGAGAGAGTGTGTGATTGACTTCAGAGGTAGCTGGGATGACCATCTGCCTTTGATAGAGTTCTCGTATAATAATAGCTATCACTCCAGCATTGGGATAGCACCGTTTGAGGCACTGTATGGTAGGAGGTGTAAATCTCCAGTTGGGTGATTCGAGGTTGGAGAGTCATCAATTTTGGGTCCAGAGGTCATTCATAAGGCCTTAGAGAAGGTCAGAGTGATTAGGGACAGGTTGGCTACTACTTATAGTCGGCATAAGTCATATGCAGATAATAGAATATGACCCTTAGAGTTTGATGTTGGTGACTAGGTCTATCTGAAGATATCACCTATGAAGGGGGTGATGAGGTTTGGCAGGAAGGGGAAGTTGAATCCGAGGTATGTTGGGCCATACTAGATCCTACAGCGTGTGGGTGAGGTGGCCTATGAGTTGGCATTGCCTGCGGAACTAGCTTATGTTCATCCAGTCTTTCATGTCTCTATGTTGAAGAAGTGCCTAGGTGATCCAGCATTGATTCTACCTTTGAAGGTTTGGGGTTTGGTGAAGACTTGTCTTATGAGGAGGTACCTATTGAAATCTTAGACAGACAGGTCAAGCGGCTGAGGAACAAGGAGATTTCCACAGTGAAGGTATTGTGGAGGAATCATCTTGTTGTGTGTGCTACGTGGGAGACTGAGGCCGATATGAGATCCCACTACCCTCATCTTTTCAGCTCTTGAGGTTAGACTTCCTACTCTTAAGTCTAAGTTTCCTTATCTCTCCATTCTTTGTTGTTATTGCTTGACTATGCATAATGATTATGTTATGTTATGACGGGCATTGTGCTAAATAGTTAGTACTTTCATTCGGGGACGAATATTCCTAAGGGGGGGATAATGTAACAACCCTAAAAAATGAATAAGATGAATGCTTAAGGTGTCAAGAATGCTTGCAATTAGACCAAGGTTCACACGGATTGATACGCGTAGAACCAGACCTCAGAACCCTTACTACGGCCAAGCCAACTAACTTGGGGAGTTAATTGAGCTTGGAATGGTTGGAACCAACCATGTAGGGCTCTCGAAAATGAAGATTTAGTCGAAGAAGTCTTTATCGGACTTAAAAAGAAGAAATCTTGAGTTTGAGGGCCCATAGGTAAAATGGTCTTTTCCAGGCCAAGGGTAATATTGTAATTACCCTAAGGAATTAATTAATTAATTAATTAATTAAATTAAAGAATCAATTCGGGTTGGGTCGACCCAAAGCGACCCGTTTTCGCGAAAGGGTGTCACTCAGGTTGGAGCCCCATTGGAAGCAACAAATTGATGATTTAATTGTTGATTAAAATCTGATTTTCATAGGGGCAAATTGGTCCTTTCACGTATAATTAAATAAATCAGATTTTTGTTTGTTAAGGAGCGTCCTAAATTGACTAAGTCATCATCTAATCCTAAACAACTTCACACGTTTCACTCTCTCACGTCTATCATACATTCACGTTCAAAAATCTTTTGTTCTCTCTGCCAAATTAACGTGTAGAACAGAGAATATAACAAAAGTTCTTCACACTTGAAGAACTCACAAAAAAAATCTAAGAAAGCAAGTAAACCAAAAATGTTAAGGCAAAAAGAAGATTTCCGTTGAGTTGGTGGTGAAACTTGAGGAGGCTTGGACTGATTTTTGTAGAGGGTTTTGGGCAGCAACTTCTACGTTTGAACATCAATTAAGGTATGGGTTTCTTCACTCTTGGTCCCTTTCCCAAGAGACCCCTTAGGATTCAAGTTATTCATTCCAAAAACTAGGGTTGTTCCCCCTTTGCATGTCCCTGTCACTAGCTCCCAATGATTCGTAGGTTGGGTTTGTTTGCTGGTAGATTTAGGTATGTGCGATGTTTTTGTGTTGAATGTAAATATGTTTATGTACATGAAATAACAAAAATGACAACCAATGTGTGATAAAAAAAATGATGTGTGTGTGCGTGCACGTTGGCAGTGAACTTAGTCACTGTTGGAAGGTGTGAAATGGCATGTTTTATCCTTGTATTTTAGGTGCAAAAGTTGTACACAACGTGATGTTCATTGTAATCAAATGTGGTTGATTGAATAACAATCTTCTAGCCAAAGAAATCTATGAAAGATGCACCTAAAAATGTGTTTAAAGGGTCTATAAACGTACCCTATGAATCAAGCAAAAATATTAATGAATATGAGCTGAAAAATGGCTAAAATTTCCAGCATCTTGTAAGTTTAATTTAGCTAAAATGTTGATGAACAAAATCTGGAAATTTAAGTAAAAGATAAAGGGGTGAGGTCACTAGGATTCGAACCAGTGACCTCCCCTAGTGGCAAGTGTAGTTCGCGAAATAAGAAAATAAAAGGGGGCTGGGGGAATCGAACTCGGGCTGCTGGAAGAGAAAGGAGAGAGTGACTAATTAATTAAATAAATGGGAGGCGTGGGAATCAAATCCATGACCTCCAAGCTGCGAATGAGAGAAGATAAATTAAAGAAAAAGAAAATGTGAGGCGTGTGGATCGAACCCACGACCTCAAGGCTGGAAACGAGAAGGCGAAATAATTAAGAAAAATAAAGTAAGGTTGTGGGGGCTCGATCCCACAACCTCACTGCCAAAACGCTTAGCCTAGCGAAATTTAATTAAAAAAAATAGGAGGCTGTGGGGGTTCGAACCCACCACCTCACAGCCTCTAGCGAAATTAAAAGTAAAAACAAGGAGGCTGTGGGGGTTCGAACCCACAACCTCCCAATTCCCAGCGAAAATGAAGAATAAATAAAAGTTGTTGTGGGGGTTTGATCCCACAACCTCTTGGTTTGGGCGAAAAGGGGCAATGTGATGTTAATGAAAAATAAAAAGGGGTTGTGGGGGTTCGAACCCTCAACCCTTCGGCCAACTTAAGAAGAAAACCAAGTAGAAAACTAATGATACAATGTTAATGTTGGGGTTCAATCTAAAGTCCCAATGTCATGGAGATTTGAAATAAAATCAATGAAAAATGTAAATGTTATCCAAGTGATTCAAACTTTTATTTCCTTGCCCAAACTTCCGTATTGATACATAAGTCATACGTGAACAAAATATCCAAGAATAATGCCACCTACTTAGATCGAAATCAAGATCTTGGCATATATACAAGATACATAAGTCTTGTACTACATAATATTAGAAATGTATGAATAGCTTAACGAATTATGAATGAAGCCTCATGGCTTGTGTGTATAGACTCATAAGTCTAGCATACGTTAAAAAGTAAGTGAACCTAAGATGTATGTACTGAATGATGAAATGAACAATGAAATGATGAAACCCTAGAAGGGTTAAGTAAGAGTATGAAACACACCAATGGCCAAGTATATTGGCATATGATGAAATAAACATTCACGTAAAATGGGGTGAGTAATTATGAAGAGCAAATGTGCTAATGTTAACGAATGTGGTGACAACATGATATGAGGCTAATGTAAAAGATGATAACAATCTCAAATGAGCCTAAGTAAATGTTACCAAAATGTACTCACCTATGAGAGTGTAAAGTTAATGAAGAGACCAGTCTCTATGAACACTCTAATGAAAGTTTTGAGATTAACACACTTAATACTAATGATGAGATGAGAAATCATCTATTGAGCTATGATATCCTCATACTAGAAGCCAGCTTCTGTGACGTTTGAGTTGAATGTAATGGAACTTTATACTGAGCACTGATAGACTAGCTATGAGCAGTGATGCCTTCTTTCGAGAAGGGCGGAGGTTCACGTAACTCTCATGAGATGAGACTGTCTGGCTTGCCGGGTATGGGTCTCCTTATATCTCTTGGTCTTCGAACCTATACTGCCAATATAGGGATCTGGCGGGCCCATGTACGCTAGCATGTTTTTGGATCACTTTGGCCGGTGATTCCACCTCTTTTCGGTGTGGGGGAGACATTGGATTTCATGATGCTCACATGATCTATGTCAATTAACTTTACAGTCCCCTTATGTTGAGTCCTCATTTTGGAAAGTCTTAATGTCAAGCCCATGATTCCAAGGTCTCATGGCATGTGAATGAATGATATGAAAGAAGCTATGTGCTATATGTTATGTGCTATGATATGTGCTATGTGTAAGATGTTATGTGCTCTGTACAATATGATATTTATGATGATGCATGTTACTCTCATGGCATGACTTTCCTATTACAAATTTGGAAAGCTCATTGACTTTCCTAATCCAAATTTGGAAAGCTCACTGACTTTCCTAATCTAAATTTGGAAGGTTCACTAACTTTCCTAATCTCAATTTGGCATGTCCACTAACTTTACTTTCCATAATCATGTTGTTAGGAAAGAGCTATCTTTTCTCATGCATGTCCTTGGTGTGTGCTTGCATATACCCATACTTAGTACAATTGTGTACTAACCCTATACAACTCTACAATTTTAGGTGCAGGCAATGGTGGACACTAGAGCTACAGGTTGACGCTGAAGCTATCCGGACATCGAGCATTCATCCGGACATTGTAGGTCCTCATGCATTTCGAGGATGCTGCCATTTATATTCTAGCTTAGTTTTAGAGTTGAGCTAGTGGAGCATGTTCCACTAGCATTTCTTTCCTGTTTTATTCAGACATTGTATCGGTGCCATTTTGGCAAGTACATCTTTATTACTCTATTACAATATTTCTTTCATTTGATGATCTTAATATTAGATGGTTGATGGTGAACAATTATGTATTAATGAGAATGTTTAATAAGTAAGTTAAGAAACAAAAAGTTTCAAATTTTCCGCTAAAATTAACCTAGATGAAGTAAGAATGACGTAAGTAGGCTTGTCTGCGACCTCTGAGAGGTCAACGACGCCGGTCTTGTCTGGGTCTAAATTCCGGTTGTGACAACGTTTGTATCAGAGCACTAGGTTAAATTACGAGAATAATGAGTTCACATCAACCAGATTGAGTAGTTTCTAAGTCATGGTAGTGAAGTGCACCACTATCGTGGATTAGAGACTGCATGATGCGTAGGAAAATTTCCCTTCTTCTGATCTTATAATGCTTTTCCTAATGTCTAATTTCTTGGTGTTATGAGCGTGTTTAACATCAATTCTTATTGTTTTTAGAGAATGAATACTAGGAGAACCATTGGTCAGAGGAGAGGAGGTGCAGCTGCTGGGAACAATCAGGTTCCACCCCAGGCTCCACCTGAAGGAGTAGATTTAGCAGTTAACCCAGCTGGGTTGACTGATGCTGAGGTGAGGGCATCTCTGGCCCAGATGGCACAGGCCATTACTATGTAGGCCCAGGCTATGACTGCCCTGGTCAACCGGCAGGATGTTCAGAGGGACAACCCACCAGTTCGTAGCATGGCTGACAGGCTGAGAGACTTCACGAGGATGAATCCTCCCATTTTCACAGGGTCTAATACTTCAGAGGACCCCCAGGAGGTTGTGGACGAGGTGAATAAGATTCTGGTGACTATAGGGGCCACAGATACTGAGAAGGCTAAGCTGGATTCCTATCAGCTCAAGGATGTAGCACAGACTTGGTGCAAGATGTGGTAGGATAGCCGAGCTTTGGGCGGAGTTCCAGTCACTTGGGAGCTGTTTAAGACAGCCTTTCTGGAGAGATTGTTTCCCAGAGAAATGAGGGAGGCCAAGGTTGAGGAGTTCATCAAACTTAAGCAGGGATCTATGACAGTCAGGGAGTATTCCCTGAAGTTTGTTAAGCTATCCAGGTATGCTACTTCCCTTGTGTCTAACAGCAGGGATGAGATGATCAGGTTCCTCACAGGAATCAATGGAGATTTGGAGGAGGAGTGTTGGTCTGCGATGCTCCATGATAATATGGACCTCTCCAGTTTGATGGTGCATGTCCAGCAGGTAGAGGACAGCCGCAAAAAGAGGGGTATTCGTGATGCTAGAGGCCTAAGCCTCAATATCAGGCAGGTCCCAGCCATGGAGGCCACATAAACAATTTTGGCATCCGTGAGCACCCAGGTTCAACAAGGGGAAACAGAGTTCTGGGAACTCTAACTTTTAGAGGAGTAAAACACCTAGAGGAGGCAGACCTGAGCCCAAGAGGGGCAATGGAGGTGAATGCAGCATCCTAAAAAGAATTGTGCTAAGTGTGGCCAAGCTCACTGTGGAGAGTGCAGACATGGCACTAATGCCTGCTTCGGTTGCGGTAAGAGTGGGCACATGGTTAGATACTGCCCATAGAACAAAGGTTAGGATGGAGGTAATGCTCAGCCTAGGCCTAATCCACAGGGTGCAGCAGCAGCCGAGCCTCCTAAGAGGAACAAGTTCTATGCCCTGAAGGGCAGGGAGGAGCAGGAAAAGTCCGCTGATGTGGTCACAGGTATGCTGCAAGTATTCTCAACTTCTGTTTATGCTTTACTTGATCCAGGGTCTACGCTTTCCTTTATAACTCCTTTGCTTGCTATCACTTTTGAGATATTGCCTGAAGTTCTGCATGATCCTATAGTGGTTAGTACACCTTTAGGAGAAAATGTAAGAACTGATAGAGTCTACAAGGATTGCCCAATAGTGATATGTGGTAAGACTATGTGTGCAGACTTGGTTGAGTTACCCATGCATGATTTTGATGTTATTCTTGGCATGGACTGGCTTCAAAGTTGTTATGCTTGCTTGGACTGTTGTAGTAGAGTGGTGAGATTTCGTTTCCCTAATGAAGAGGAGCTAGTCTGGGAGGGGTACAACTCGAGTCGTCCTAACCTCTTGATTTCTAAACTTAAGGCCAATAAAATGGTGTCCAAGGGGTTATTGTGTCATCTTGTGAGTGTTACTAATTTAGATCATGACATTCCTTCCATAGACGTAGTGCATGTGGTGGATGAGTTCCTAGATGTATTTCCTGATGATTTTCCTGGAGACCCTCCCCCTCGAGAGATTGATTTTGGTATCGACTTAGAACCGATACTAACCCAATTTCAATTCCTCCTTACAAAATGGCTCCAGCTGATCTCAAAGAGTTGAAGCTGCAGTTAAAAGATCTCACTGACAAGGGTTTTATTCAGACGAGCATATCCCCTCGGAGCGTTCCAGTGTTGTTTGTGTAAAAGAAAGATGGAACCCTTAGAATGTGTATCGATTATAGGCAGCTCAACAAAGTCACTATAAAGAATAAGTATCCACTTCCCAGAATAGATGATTTGTTTGATCAGCTCCAAGGGTCTAGTTTCTTCTCTAAGATTGATCTTCGTTCAGGGTATCATCAGCTTAGGGTTAGGGATGGAGATATCCCAAAGACAACCTTTCGTACCCGTTATGGTCACTATAAGTTCTTAGTCATGTCATTTGGTCTTACGAATGCACCTGCTGCATTTATGGACCTCATGAACCGAGTCTTCCGTGAATACCTTGACTCTTTCGTCATAGTATTCATTGATGACATTCTCATCTACTCTAGGACAAAGGAAGAGCATGAACAACATTTGAGACTAACCTTGCAGGTACTTAGACAACATCAGCTGTATGCCAAATTTAGCAAGTGTGAATTTTTGCTTAGATCAGTGACCTTCCTGGGTCATGTTGTGTCCTATCAGGGCGTGGAGGTGGATCCCAGGAAGACTGAGGTTGTGAAGAACTGGCCAAAGACTCTTACTGCCACTGACATCCGTAGCTTTTTGGGATTGCCAGGTTACTACCGCAGGTTCGTGGAGGGCTTTTCTTCCATTGCTGCCCCATTGATAGCTTTGACTAAGAAGAAATCCAAGTTTGAATGGACGAAGACTTGTAAGAAGAGTTTCCAGGAGCTCAAGGACGGACTCACTTCAGCCCCGGTCCTTACCTTGCCTAAGTGTGGTGAGAATTACACTATTTACTGTGATGCATCTAGGGTTGGTTTGGGTTGTGTTCTTATGCAGGTTGGTAAGGTGATAGCCTATGCTTCCAGACAGCTCAAGGTTCATGAGAAGAATTATCCCACTCATGACCTGGAGTTGGCAGCTGTGGTGTTTGCACTGAAGCTGTGGAGGCACTACTTGTATGGAGTGCATGTGGATGTATTCACAGACCACAAGAGTCTCCAGTACGTGTTCACACAGAGGGAGTTGAATCTACGTCAGCGGAGATGGTTGGAGCTGTTGAAGCACTATGACATGAATGTTCACTACCATACAGGTAAGGCTAATGTTGTAGCTGATGCTTTGAGCAGGATGAGCATGGGAAGTACAACCCACGTTGAGGATGAGAAGAAGGAGTTGGTGAAAGATGTACACAGACTGGCCAGACTGGGTGTGCGATTGGTTGACTCTACTAGTGGGGGTGTTTCAGTGCATCCTAGTTCTGAATCATCCTTTGTAGTTGAAGTCAAGCAGGGTCAGCATCTAGATCCTGTGCTGATCGAGCTAAAGGACTTTGTGTTGATGAAGATGAATGAGTCTTTCGCTTTGGGAGGTGATGGCATACTTAGATACCAGGACAGGCTGTGTGTACCAGATGTGGATGATTTGCGGACCAGGATTGTTACAGAGGCCCATGGTTCCAGATATTCCATACATCCAGGTTCCACCAAGATCTTTACAGAAGAGCTTGGGCACGCAGGTAAATCTTAGCACTACCTTTCATCCTCAGACAGATGGGCAGGCGGAGCGCACCATTCGACATTGGAGGACATGTTGAGAGAGTGCGTGATTGACTTCAGAGGTAGCTGGGATGACCATCTGCCTTTGATAGAGTTCTCGTATAATAATAGCTATCACTCTAGCATTGGGATAGCACCGTTTGAGGCACTGTATGGTAGGAGGTGTAGATCTCCAGTTGGGTGATTCGAGGTTGGAGAGTCATCAATTTTGGGTCCAGAGATCATTCATAAGGCCTTAGAGAAGGTCAGAGTGATTAGGGACAGGTTGGCTACTGCTTATAGTCGGCAGAAGTCATATGCAGATAATAGAATATGACCCTTAGAGTTTGATGTTGGTGACTAGGTCTATCTGAAGATATCACCTATGAAGGGGGTGATGAGGTTTGGCAGGAAGGGGAAGTTGAGTCCGAGGTATGTTGGGCAATACGAGATCCTATAGCGTGTGGGTGAGGTGGCCTATGAGTTGGCATTGCCTGCGGAACTAGCTTATGTTCATCCAGTCTTTCATGTCTCTATGTTGAAGAAGTGCCTAGGTGATCCAGCATCGATTCTACCTGTTGAAGGTTTGGGGTTTGGTGAAGACTTGTCTTATGAGGAGGTACCTATTGAAATCTTAGACAGACAGGTCCGGCTGAGGAACAAGGAGATTGCCACAGTGAAGGTATTATGGAGGAATCATCTTGTTGAGGGTGCTACGTGGGAGACTGAGGCCGATATGAGATCCTGCTACCCTCATCTTTTTCAGCTCTTGAGGTTAGACTTCCTACTCTTAAGTCTAAGTTTCCTTATCTCTCCATTCTTTCTTGCTATTGCTTGACTATGCATAATGATTATGTTAGATAGTTAGTAGTGTCATTCGGGGACGAATATTCCTAAGGGGTGGATAATGTAACAACCCTAAAAAAATGAATAAGATGAATGCTTAAGGTGTCAAGAATGCTTGCAATTAGACCAAGGTTCACACGGATTGATACGCGTAGAACCAGACCTCAAAACCCTTACTACGGCCAAGCCCACTAACTTGGGGAGTTAATTGAGCTTGGAAAGGTTGGAACCAACCATGTAGGGCTCTCGAAAATGAAGATTTAATCGAAGAAGTCTTTATCGGACTTAAAAAGAAGAAATCTTGAGTTTGAGGGCCCATAGGTAAAATGGTCTTTTCCAGGCCAAGGGTAATATTGTAATTACCCTAAGGAATTAATTAATTAAATAAATAATTAAATTAAAGAATCAATTCGGGTTGGGTCGACCCAAAGCGACCCGTTTTCGCGAAAGGGTGTCACTCAGGTTGGAGCCCCATTGGAAGCAACAAATTGATGATTTAATTGTTGATTAAAATCTGATTTTCATAGGGGCAAATTGGTCCTTTCACGTATAATTAAATAAATCAGATTTTTGTTTGTTAAGGAGAGTCCTAAATTGACTAAGTCATCATCTAATCCTAAACATCTTCACACGTTTCACTCTCTCACGTCTATCATACTTTCACGTTCAAAAATCATTTGTTCTCTCTGCCAAATTAACGTGTAGAACAGAGAATATAACAAAAGTTCTTCACACTTGAAGAACTCACAAAAAAAATCTAAGAAAGCAAGTAAACCAAAAATGTTAAGGCAAAAAGAAGATTTCCGTTGAGTTGGTGGTGAAACTTGAGGAGGCCTGGACTGATTTTTGTAGAGGGTTTTGGGCAGCAACTTCTACGTTTGAACATCAATTAGGGTATGGGTTTCTTCACTCTTGGTCCCTTTGTGTGATAAAAAAAAATGATGTGTGTGTGCGTGCACGTTGGCAGTGAACTTAGTCACTGTTGGAAGGTGTGAAATGGCATGTTTTATCCTTGTATTTTAGGTGCAAAAGTTGTACACAACGTGATGTTCATTGTAATGAAATGTGGTTCATTGAATAACAATCTTCTAGCCAAAGAAATCTATGAAAGATGCACCTAAAAATGTGTGTAAAGGGTCTATAAACGTACCCTATGAATCAAGCAAAAATATTAATGAATATGAGCTGAAAAATGGCTAAAATTTCCAGCATCTTGTAAGTTTAATTTAGGTAAAATGTTGATGAACAAAATCTGGAAATTTAAGTAAAAGATAAAGGGGTGAGGTCACTAGGATTCGAACCAGTGACCTCCCCTAGTGGCAAGTGTAGTTCGCGAAATAAGAAAATAAAAGGGGGCTGGGGGAATCGAATTCGGGCTGCTGGAAGAGAAAGGAGAAAGTGACTAATTAATTAAGTAAATGGGAGGCGTGGTAATCGAATCCATGACCTCCAGACTGCGAATGAGAGAAGAGAAATTAAAGAAAAAGAAAATGTGAGGCGTGGGGATCGAACCCACGACCTCAAGGCTGGAAAGGAGAAGGCGAAATAATTAAGAAAAATAAAGAAAGGCTGTGGGGGCTCGATCCCACAACCTATCTGCCAAAACTCTTAGCCTAGCGAAATTTAATTAAAAAAAATAGGAGGCTGTGGGGGTTCGAACCCACCACCTCACAGCCTCTAGCGAAATTAAAAGTAAAAACAAGGAGGCTGTGGGGGTTCGAACCCACAACCTCCCAATTCCCAGCGAAAATGAAGAATAAATAAAAGTTGCTGTGGGGGTTTGATCCCACAACCTCTTGGTTTGGGGGAAAAGGGGCAATGTGATATTAATGAAAAATAAAAAGGGGTTGTGGGGGTTCGAACCCTCAACCCTTCGGCCAACTTAAGAAGAAAACCAAATAGAAAACTAATGATACAATGTTAATGTTGGGGTTCAATCTAGAGTCCCAATGTCATGGAGATTTGAAATAAAATCAATGAAAAATGTAAATGTTATCCAAGTGATTCAAACTTTGATTTCCTTGCCCAAACTTCCGTATTGATACATAAGTCATACGTGAACAAAATATCCAGAATAATGCCACCTACTTAGATCGAAATCAAGATCTTGGCATATATACAAGATACATAAGTCTTGTACTACATAATCATAGAAATGTATGAATAGCTTAACGAATTATGAATGAAGCCTCATGGCTTGTGTGTATAGACTCATAAGTCTAGCATACGTTAAAAAGTAAGTGAACCTAAGATGTATGTTATGAATGATGAAATGAACAATGAAATGATGAAACCCTAGAAGGGTTAAGTAAGAGTATGAAACACACCAATGGCCAAGTATATTTGCATATGATGAAATGAACATTCACGTAAAATGGGGTTAGTAATTATAAAGAGCAAATGTGCTAATGTTAATTAATGTGGTGACAACATAATATGAGGCTAATGTAAAAGATGAGAACAATCTCAAATGAGCCTAAGTAAATGTTACCAAAACGTACTCACCTATGAGAGTGTAAAGTTAATGAAGAGACCAGTCTCTATGAACACTCTAATGAAAGTTTTGAGATTAACACACTTAATACTAATGATGAGATGAGAAATCATCTATTGAGCTATGATGTCCTCATACTAGAAGCCAGCTTCCATGACGTATGAGTATAATGTAATGGAACTTTATACTGAGCACCGATAGACTAGCTATGAGCGGTGATGCCTTCTTTCGGGAAGGGCGTAGGTTCACGTAACCCTTATGAGATGAGACTGTCTGGCTTGCCGGGTATGAGTCTCCTTATATCTCCTGGCCTTCGAACCTATACTGCCAATATAGGGATCTAGCAGGGTTAAATTCCCATGTACGCTAGTATGTTTTTGGGTCACTTTGCCCGGTGATTCCACCTGTTTTTGGTGTGGGCGAGACACTGGATTTCATGATGCTCACATAATCTATGTCGGTTAAAGTTAAAGTTCCCAATGAATGAATGAGGCCAGCCTCAAATAAAGTACATAATGAAATAAATGATACAAAAGGTGTTAGGATAGGATGATCAAGAGGTGAGCTAGACTCAGGTAATGACATTAGGTTATTCTTGATCATTGCACAACAAACCCGATGAAAGTCTTAAACTACACCCTAGGTATAGCTGGTATTCACACTAGCCTATGAACGAAATTAAATGAAGTGCGTATGAATGAATGAAGCAGACTCTGTGTTTGCTAATGAAGAATCCCTAGTTGAGGTCCCATATGTTGAGCCCTCATTTTGGAAAGTCATAATGTCAAGTCCATGATTCCAAGGTCTCATGGCATATGAATGAATGATATGAAAGAAGCTCTGTGATATATGTTATGTGCTATGATATGTGCTATGTGTAAAAGATGTTATGTGCTCTGTGCAATATGATATTTATGATGATGCATGTTACTCTCATGGCATGACTTTCCTAATCCAAATTTGGAAATCTCATTGACTTTCCTAATCCAAATTTGGAAAGCTCACTGACTTTCCTAATCCAAATTTGGAAGGTTCACTAACTATCCTAATCTCAATTTGGCAAGTCCACTGACTTGACTTTCCATAATCATGTTGTTATGAAAGAGATATCTTTTCTCATGCATGTCCTTGGTGTGTGCTTGCATATACCCATACTTAGTACAAGTGTGTACTAACCCTATACAACTCTACAATTTTAGGTGCAGGCACAGGTGGACGCTAGAGCTACAGGTTGACGCTGATCCGGACATCGAGCATTCATCCAGACTTGGTAGGTCCTCATGCATTTCGAGGATGCTGCCATTTATATTCTAGCTTAGTTTTAGAGTTGAGCTAGTGGAGCATGTTCCACTAGCCTTACTTTCCTGTTTTATTCAGACATTGTATTGGTGCCATTTTGGCAAGTGCATCTTTATTACTATATTATAGTATTTCTTTCATTTGATGATCTTAATATTAGATGGTTGATGGTGAACAATTATGTATTAATGAGAATGTTTAACAAGTAAGTTAAGAAACAAAAAGTTTCAAATTTTCCGCTAAAATTAACCTAGATGAAGTAAGAATGACGTAAGTAGGCTTGTCTGCGACCTCTTAGAGGTCAACGACGCTGGTCTAGTCTGGGGTCTAGATTCTGGTCGTGACACTTAACTCCTTTGTCCCAAGATAATCTATGAGTCATTAGAGAAAGTTCGGGTGATAAGATATAGTTTGAAGACATCCTATAGTCGGCAAATATCTTATGCCGACAATAGAAGAAGAGACCTTAAATTTGAAATAGGTGATTAGGTCTACTTTAAGATTTCACCTATTAAGGGAGTGATGAGCTTTAGCAATAATAGGAGGCTTAGTCCCCGGTATGTGGGTCCTTATGTCATAGTGAAACGGGTGGTGAAGTTTTCTCATGAGTTGAAGTTACAAAGTGAATTAACCCTGGTTCATCTCGTATTTCATGTCTCTATGCTTAAGAAGTGTATAGCTGACATGGTATCCATTCTCCCTATTAAAGGATTATGAGTGAATGAGAACCTTTCTTATGAAGAGATTCCGGTTGTTATCCTAGATCATCAAGTTAAAAAGTTGAGGAAAAAAGAGGTGGCCTCCGTAAATTTCCTACGGAGAAACCACCTAGTCTATGGAGCAACATTGGAGTCCGAGGCTGACATGAAGTCCCGCTATCCTCATATTTTTTCTCAAAATTCTACCCAAAGTTGAGGTTAGTAGTTCGTATAAAATAAAATAATGAATAATTTTGAACTTGGCTTGTTTTTCTAAGTATGTGCATATATTTATAGAGATTCATGCTAAAATGAGTCTTTTTGAAAAATGCTCTTATGTTTTAACTTGCATGTATATGTTATGTATATTTGTTTTCATGAGATTGTAGTGAGCATACTTTTTTATTGTCTTGAGAAGAGGAATTGCATGGTAACTCTTGATGTTCATGTTGAGCTCATGTTGATAGTGAGAAGGTAGTTCTTCATTATGTGTTAAGAAATGTTAAGCTCTTATATGTGGTAAATTGTAAATTGAGTTGCTATGTGTAGTGCTTTGTTTATGTGTTGAAGTGAGTTGAGTATTCCTTCTATGAGATGTGACTCATGATGATTATATTCATGTTTTTGTTGTTGATTGGTTGGGCTGCTAGTATTGGGTCTCTTCTCTCTCTTTATAAAGATTAGGTGTTATTCGGGGACGAATGTTTCTACGGGGGGATAATGTAACACTTCAGAAGTTCCATGACTTAGAATAGAGCCTTACCTATTAGATAATGGTTAAAAAGAAGCATCCAGATCTAGAGTAATGTAATAATGTTGAATTATAAGTATTAGAGTCTAAATGTCAAGGGACAACCATGACGTCCGAAAATTAGTGTAATTGAACTAGTAAATGTCCTTAGGTTTTGTGAAGGAGTGGGAGTATTGTATGAATCCTAAAAACTGTAAAAATAATTTAAATAGGTAAAATAATGTTTTTAGGGTCCAAATATCAAAGTCCGACCCCTAAGGACTGCCCTAGAGGTCCTTAAAGAGACCCCACCCTTGGCCAAACAAGCTGCCAAAGCCGCTACTAATTTGGCCTAGCAAGAAACCAGTATGCGTCGCGGACATGGTTTACAAAGGACCAAAAATCTTGGTCCGCATTGTAGATACGTCGCGGACTCTACTGTTTCAAATATTAATTTTAGAAATCTTGCGGGAACAACTCCGCAACGCGGACTTGTTTCTCGACGAACAATCTGAAATTAGAATTCAAGTTTGACTTCACAAAAATGTCAACTTAAGTGAGGGGTCTTTTTGGTATTTTATGGGAGTATTATGTATTGATTTTAAATCAGTTTTACCTCACATTTATCAGCTCAAATAAAATCCCAAATCAAAACCCAAAAGTTCTCACTTCTCTATACTTTCTCTCTCTACCAAACCTCCATTGAATAAGCACTAAATCTTAGAGAAGAAGACCAAATCCCCCAAGGTTTCAACTAAATTTTATGGCTAAAGTATTCATATGGTATGGATTTGTTCACTCTTGGGATTCCTTTCCCCAAGAGGTCCATTCAAATTTGATTTCTAAATCACCCAATTTAATGGGTTTTTCTCTACAAATCAGTTTTCTTCTAAACTTGAAATTAATTATTGATTATGACGAATTTTTATTACCTATGGACAATTAAGTGTATATTTTTGAGTAATTGATGTTGATTAATTAGAATTTCGTCTGATCCATGTCCTTTCCCCAATTTCCCAAAACCTTGGATCTTTCTTATGAATTGATTATAAGTGAGGAATGTATTGATTGTTAAGTTTGTGATAACCATGCTATTTTATTCATGGACTGCCTATTGTCATGTATTGTTGGGATTGGATCTATTTCTTGAAGAATTCATGAATGAACCCTTTTCCCTAACCCTATCTATGAAATGTACTTGATGATTAGGGTTGTTTGAATTGATTATTTTATTGTTTAATTCCCTATTATATGATGATTGTTGTCACATCCGGGTTTACCCCTAGACATAACCGGTGTCGTCATCCCCTTCGATGACTAAGACTAGCCTCTTAGTTTACATTATTGCATTCATAAGCCAAAAATACGGAAGAATTTAAAAGTTTTTATTATTTCTAATTGGATGTTTACATAGACCTCTACATACACATAATATATATATCCGTATCGAGTATACATAAACCCTTCATATAAGAAGGTTACATAGCCTTCTACTTTTATTGCACAAACATATATATATATATAAGATAGAACATAGTCGTAAAGATTGTCTCATCTCATAACCATCTAAAATGATCATACCAAATTGGGCATAGCCTACATCTATGTAAAGAAGCCATGTATAGGCTTATACAAATTGTACTCAAATGAAAATAGAAGGAACGTATAAGTATTTAGAACTAAACAACAACATAAGCTCGATATTGGTATTGCCCTCAGGAAGTGAGGACCTACCCACTTGGATGGTATAGAATAACCAAGTCGTCTCGAATGAGCCTTCAACGACCAGAACCTAAACTATCTGGGAAAAGGAAGAAAATGGGGTTAGTACGCCACTTGTACTAAGTATGAGACCATATGGACATATAATGTCAAATCATGCTAACAAGGGCATTTAATTAAATCATGTCATTTTAACTTTTGAAAGTCTTATGCATAATCAAACAAACCATACCAAGCAACAAGACATTCATTTACGCAAAGTAAGTAATATGCATACCACCATACAAGAGCACATTATGTACTACAACTCTATCATCAAGAAATAATATCACAAGCCTGAATAAAAGTTCATCATAGAATAATAATCAAGACAAGTACTCATGAATCCCTATCAACTCAACAAGTGCAATAACTAAGCAAAGCCCCATAACCTTACTCAATCAAGTAACCCAACAGGAATCCATAACCAATGCCCAACTTTACATAATACGACCCTTAATGATACATAACATCATACCTTAACAATATAGACCGAATACATGTTCATAAGCATAGCCATCACCTTAAGATATCATTTACATGTAAATTCAACATACTATATCATTTACATCATTATCATATACATATATAATATCAACCTCCTAAAGCTTCCATCAAGGCAAACTAGTGCAAGGCTTAGGTAGAGTCTGATACCCCTACCTATGCTAAGTCAAACCTCTCAAGTTGCCTTAGTTAGTTTATACTTCATTAATTCATTTTAGTTTAGGGAACACTTGCCTTAACCGACAGAGACCACAAGAGCTAAGTGTGGAATCCGGTCTCATGTAACCCTACACCGAAAGAAGGAAGACTACTTGCCAAAGTAGTACCAAATCATGAACATAGAAACTACATGAATCGACTAGCTACTATTCTTATGAATGCAACATAGTTCAAGAACTAGGAGATATAATTGGGATCCTCTTTATGCTACATGCATTATAGTCTCCAATCTCAAGAGTACATTAGTGATCCTACCTTCCCTATGTGGGAAGGGACACTCCTCAATCTAGTTCACTCGGTGCTAAGATAGGTCCCTTTATTGAAATGTCTTTAGGGTCCTTATTTATCAATCATAACTTAGTTTAGGTCATAGGGTCTAGCCCTTGTATAATTATCATCATCATATCTCAATAGAAATTGCATGAGCTTAGTCATTTCATTCACAATTCAAATAAGTGAGGTTAACACATTTACATATTCGTTAATAATAAGGCACATTGGTAGTCATCAACATCCTCATAGCATTTCATCTTAATAAAACTCACAACCATAGTCAAGACATTTCAATTCAACATCATACCAACCCTAGCAATCCTAATCAAAGGCATACTCCAATATAACATCATGAGTCAATCATACTTAATCATAAATTGAAGTAAAGAATAAGGATTATAAGGCTTACCAAGTCTTCTTCACAATTCGCCATGACTGTCTTACCGTCAACCCTTAGTTCAACTCAATTCGATCATAAAGTCATCATAATCCAATAACCAACATAATCACAAGGATAAAAGAATTACTACATCACAATTCGACACTAGATCAAAGCTTAGGATTAGGTCAATTCATCATAACCTAGATCACTTCTCAAGAACTAGCATGAAATACTACAAGTCATCCTTATTTTTTCATGATTAGTGTAAGAACATCATACCATAGCAATTCAACCAATAATCAAGTCAATTGAACCAATCACAACCTAGTTCCTATCAAGATCAAACCTAAGGTTAAGTGTTCAGGATCATGTTCTACAATTTAGACCAAACCATCAACAATTATCATAATCAAGTTAAAATACATGTTAATCTATCCATAATACCCTATAGAAATGATAAACAACTTAGTTAACAACATCAATTTCGAGATTAGATGAAACCCACTTGAAAAATCAACCTTTTAGAAATACTTTGAATGAACCCTTTGAGGAAATAAGTCTCAAAAGTGAATAGATCCCATACATCAACGTTTGATGAAGATTTTATGGTGAAATCGTCCCTTTCCATCCCCAAAAACCTCCCCCTAGCTTGTCTTCATGGTGTCTTCCAATAGAGAGAGAAAGAAGAGAGAAGGAAGAAAGTTTATTTTGTGAGTTGTGCTTAGACTAATGAGGGTTGGGGTCTTTATATGGGGGGTTAATTAACCATATAAGACTTCCTTAAACCACTAATTAACCACCTAACCCTCTAACTAATTTAATGAACTAACTAAAAGAACGTGCAGGAAAACTTGACCCTCACAGACGAGACCCCGATCAACGGGCCGTCTGTGAGTTGACAATTTGCCACCCCTCCGTCCTGCACACTCTTCGTTTTGGTCTGAGACTTGTGCAGGTGAGGGCTTCCTCATTTTTTCTAAGTGTGGGAAGATGGTTGGAATTTATGCCCCATCGATCCACATACGTGCCGTCGTTTTCCTTTCGTGGTTGCACACTGCCCAGGCAGTGTTGTCTCCTATGTACTAGGGTCCTCCTCAAGGACCCTTGGTTGGTTCTTGGGGAGTCGTACCCAAACGTTTTGACAACGAATCATCTTAAACACGTGTTATACACCCTTCCACCTAATTTCATGAATGTCCACATCCTAAAATCTTGTAAAATAAGCCAAGGCACGCTAGTACGCCCTTGAACCAAATACTCGGACGTCATGGACGTTTTGGTTCTTAAACATCCTAAATGACCTATGTTAATTAAAATGGACTTACAAACAGTTTCTAGACCTCATGACACTTATGTTATGCTTTAAAGAACGTCTTGGATTTTTGAAATGTTACAATGGTGATTGGATTTTTGGGTAATTGTTATTACTGGAGGGTAAGATCTTGAAGGTGATGCTTGGAGGCTATTAGTAAGACCTTTATAATTATGAGTTCTCTACTTCACTAATGATGGTTTATTTTTTATGATGAGATTAATTGAATTATGATTATGTGAAATGATTAAGAAGATTACGATATGATGAATATGATGGCATGCTATGAATATGTTGAATTGTGAGATCATGGTAAGGGTATGATGATACAAGGTTGAAAGTGATTCTCTTTTGTGCCTTATTATGAAATGATTATGATGTGTTGATCTCACTAATGATGGTTTGTGATGAAAGGATGTTCTCATTCTACACCTAATGAGCTAATGACATGATTATACAAGGGGTTAGTCTCCTATTGCCTATATTAAGATTTGATGATTAATAAAGGCTTAAAGACATTTCAAAAAGGGACTTCATCTTAGAACCGAGCAAAGATACGAGAGATGTCCGTTCCCAAAGAGGGAAGGTAGATTCACTAACGTTCTCATCACATGGGGACAACCCTGCAATGTGCATACATGAGTTTTTAGTATATCTCCTAGTTCCTTAACTATGTTTCCCCCATAGAAAAACTAACTAGTGGATCCACCTAGAATGCTATTTTCATGTTTTCTTCTACATTGGAAAGTACATCACTTTCTTTCGTTGTAGGGTTTCATTACACCGGATTCAATATTTATCTAACATGGTCTATTTTCGATTAAGGCAATTGTCCCCAAAAGTAAAATGAATGATTAAAAGTAATAAAGATGGACACTAACTAGAGTGATTCAAAGGGTACTACTTAGTGTAGGTAGGAGTATGGGACTCTACTTATACGTTGCACAAGTTGTCCTTGAGAGGAGTCCTAGGAGGTTGTTCTTATGCACTTATGATATCATGAAACGTATAATGTTGAATTTACATGATGTTGCTCTTATATGATGTTGGTTACATTGATGAACATGATATTGGTCTATATTGTTATATATATATGAAGATGATTATACATGAGGTTATGTTATATGAAGAAAGTCATTACTTATGATCTCTTTCCTTGTTTACTTGATTGTTTGGGGTTATGGAGCTTCACATGAACATTGCACTTGTAGGCTTGGGATGAGATTGTTGGTAAGGGTCTTGTATGTCCTGATGATATAAACTATTAAACATGGAATGTTGATATGACTTTATAAAGATGTTATCCTTGTTTATGAACATGTCTTATGTTTTTTAGATCCTTGACTTGTCTATTCTCCATTGATTGTGCATAAAGGATTTTCAAATGACTTAGCATCTTTCTAAAGAAATGGTCCCCTTTTTTACATGTCTTAAAATGGTTTTGCTTTCATATGTTTCCATACTTAGTACAAGTGGTTGTACTAACCCAGATATTTTATATTTCTACAAATATGCAGGTTCGGGCCATTGAGGTTCTTAGAGGTCATTTGCAAGAAGACATGGACATCTTTCCCAAGTTGTTGGTGAGTCCTCAATGTTTGAGGATGCTGCCACCTTTATATCTTAGTAATATTGCATATGTCTAATGACGATTATTTCTTTCTTATTTCTGGAGATTATTGTTTTAAGACTAAATGTGGCATATTGTACTAGTGTATGGGATATGCCCAACATTGTAATAATCTTTTAGATAGTTATATATGACATAAGATATTAGACTCTTAAATGAATTTTTATGCTAAACGAGACGTCTATGTAAAGTTCAATAAGCAAGAAGTCTATGTGAAGTCCATATATGATAAGTGTCACAACCCGAGACCATACCCTAGAAGATAGGGTGCAATCTTAAATTGCAACCGGCGTCGTCGAACTCTCAGAGTTCTAAGACAAGCCTCATTCATATCATTCATCGCATATACATAGTGAAAAGTAGTGCGGAATTAAAACTTTTCACTAAAACATAATATAGTCTTTAAAAAACCTCTTTCATATAAAAGTAATAGAAATGCTAAGTCTCAATCTCATCATCTTAAGACACAATAGTACTTTAATACGAAAATAGAAATAACTTAGTCTTATTACAATACTTCATAAAAGAAACATAAGATGACATATATGCCCTCGATACTAATGAGGACATACTTCAATTCTTCTACTCGGACGATTCTTCTAAGACCAAGACTTCTTCTCCAAAAGCTCCTTACCTACCAAGGACTATAGATAGAAAATAAAGCATGGAATTAGTACAACCACATGTACTAAGTATGGCTATATTCATAAAATCATGAAAACGGACATTATTGGAAATATGCATCTTTTCATTTGGAAATCATAGATTAAACATAGGAACATCATTTAGCAATTAAGAAACACATAAGATAACAATTAACCAAAAATAACATTTAAAAGGCTCACTTTACAGTGAGTTCACTTCACTGTACAGTGAAGTCCCTTCACTGTTACAGTGAAGTCCAAACCTTCCCTTTTAACATCTTCTAGCATGTAATTCCCTCACTTAAAGTCATCCTAAGAACCACTTAAGTCAAACAAAGAGAGACCGCCCATACACCCTCTCTAAATGTGCCTAAACGACCCTTAAGATTACCTACAATGAGTAACATACATACTTAGAAAACAATCATAAAGATCTATGTAAGATTCTTCTACCAAAGGTGATTCTAAGTCTCACTTGAGTGAGTGTGGAGCGACCGCCCATACAATCTCTATAACACACACACAAGAGATCCTATAGACTACCTATAATAGAATCATTCTCACTAAACACACCAACACTTAAATTAGAAGACATTCTCCTTCCAAAGCCTATCAAAAGACCTACTTAAGTAAATCAAGAAGATATGTCCATAGTACAATGACCTCTCCAAGATTACCTAAATAGCCCTTAAGACCTCCTAAGGTTTAGATCATGTCAACAAGATTAACCAAACTTCCCTAACTAGAGTCATCCTCAAGACTTCCAAAGATAAGACATGAAGAGACCATCTTTTCACGTCCTCCTCACACTTTAGCTAAGGAATGCTTAAGTCACTTTAGATTAGGTACTCAACCATTCACATAGTTACTAACATAGGTCATTAGTTCATTAGTTCATTAAGACTCATACATCACATAAGACACTCACATAAAGCATCACATAAGACACTCACATAATGGATCACATAATGGTCTTTGGACAAGACCTAGGAACTCCACATAACACCTTCAAAGTCTATTGTGCAATGTCTAGATAGCGTCCCATACCACCACCTAAACCTCATAAACTTATCTAATGCTAATAGGTATTCCACATGATGAGAATAGGCAATAACCGACATAGACCATAGTAGCAAGACATGGAATCCGAAGTTCTATCCTACTTCGATGAGGTTGTTCTACTTGCCAATGGTAGAACTTGGACACATCCCATGTAGGCACATGGTTAAGGAATATGAAGGGCGTATTAAGCATTCAGTGTGTTCTTTAACTAAATCCGCTTAACCCTACTCATACTCACTCGGTGCTAGACTTTGTTCTCATAGATTAGTTCACATTAAGGTTCATATAAATAGGTCCTTATCTAGTTCATGACCCCCTTTACATTCACCCTACCAAAGCAAGTTCCACTAGGGCATATCTCACTTTAGCGACAAGAAGCGCATAGCGATTTTCCTAAGGTATGATATGATGCCGTTCCAGCCAACCATCCCTAAGTCCATCACTCATAACATGAAGGATACCATTACGGCTAACCACTTCACAATTCATAACCTCGCCACTAGGTTCAAGGTTCCACATAACATTGACCTTCTTATCATTAAGGTCTCACCTATATTTATTTATTCAAGACTAAGAGTTATAACACCCTATATCAAGACATCACATATCCATAATCATATATACATCAAGTAAGAGATACAAGTCAACCAAGACAAGACATCACATACTTCACTTTTAACCCATAATACAAGCCATTCTAGAAACACTTCTAAAACAACCTAACATCTTCAAGTCATCCTATATATCATCATAACATCATTAATATACTCCACATAGACTCACAAAGTCAAGTAGGAATAACCAAGACTTAACCCTAACACTATACTCATAATGTCAAGTCAAAGTCTAACATAATCACTTAAGGCAACATAACTAGAAGAATACATACATGACTATATAACTTTACATGTAGATAAGTAATATCTTAGTCACATCATCAACTACACAAATAGCCACATAACTTCAAGTAGTTGCCAATAAGGCCATGCTCATAATATTGCATAAAGTAACGCCGACAAGGCCACATCAATTGCAAATTAAACACATAACACCGCCACCATAAGTGGACCATACCAATCACAATAATATCGAAGTATAATTAATATCAAATTAAGGAATACGGGGAAGCATACCTTCATCCCCAATCCACACTTCAATTCAATGCCAAATCAACCAATTCAACATCACAAGGCCTTTACCCATGGCCATGAACAATAATTCCAAGCAATAACCATAAAACTCAATGAATCTACATCAATTCAATCTAGGTTTAACAATATAATATCAATTATATATCAATTGACCACAATTCTTATATCATTAGAAAGCCCATAAGAAACTACACAACAATTCATCAATATTAGCTTAATATCAAGTAACCCAAAAAGTAGTCAAAACTAGGGTTCATCAATTCACATGGGTTCATAGGTAATTTATGTTGAAATCATCAATACAATATCAATTTTAGAAATCATTTATGCAAGAACCCATGGTAGAATCCCGAAATTGGACAATTCACTTTAGAAAACTTTGTAAAACACTTTGAGGATTGGGCTCCTTGATGAAATAAGTTTCAAGGATCAAAAGCCATACCTCAAGGATGATAATTATTCACTTTGATGAAGAATTTCCACTCAATAACCCCTCACCAAGCTGCCTCTTCAATGGAGTCTTCAATGGAGGTTTTGGGATTTCTAAGAGACTTTGGGTTTTGATTTTTAGAAGAATGAATTATTCTAAGTGTTAAACACTTATATACTCATCTAAAATACCCATAACACCCTTAATAAACCGTCTAAACTATTATTTGGAAGTGGGGTGAATTTACCAATTCACCCCTGACTTGGCATAAAATCTGCGCACAGGGACTTGGCTGCGACGCCTGGCTTGTGACGGGGCGTCACGGGTGCAACAGCCCATCATGGCCATCCGTTGCAAGCTCCTGTGGCGTGCCAAGGGTTCCCCATACACCCTTGGACAAGGCCACCACGACGAAACCCTTGTGACAGGGCGTCACAGCCATGACTGGCCGTTGATAGCTCCGTCGCCAAGGCTGCCTGGGACAGCCTGCCATCAGATTTTGGGTCCTTTCCTCAAGGACCCTTTGATGGTCCTTGGGGATAATTTCCCAAATATTTCCAACACAAATACGATTGTCTATGAGTTTAACACCTCTCACATGAATTTCATCAAAAACGAACACATAAACCTCGACGAAACACACGTAAAAGTACAAGGTCGACTCAAGGCATATCTTTCGAATGCCTTGGACGTTCTTGGTCGTTTGACCTCCATACTTCACGAAACTTTAACCACTGCCTATACATGCTATATTAACTCTATTAAGAACCTTAAAACACCATGAAACACACATAAAAACATAGAACCACATAAGAGACATTTAGATGACTTAGTCGTCAAACGTCTTAGTCGTCCCTTGACGTTTGACTTCCAACACCTCTAATACTTTAGCTACTGCTTATATACAACATACTAAACATATTTAGGACCTTAGAACACTAAGACCAACATGTTAGGCTCTAGAACACCTAAGCTATTTTCAAGGTCTTACAATAAGTGAGAGGTCTATATATACCTCACTATGCAAAAGTTTTTAATTTTCCGCATTTTCTTGACCCTATGATGTTTAATGAAGAATGATAAAGGCTATTCAAGTCTTTTTCGATGGCGAAGACACCGGATACGTTTAAGGGGTGCTCCCCAGTTGTGACAATAAGTTAGTACGGCCTAGGGATAGTACCTTCTGTAATACTCTTTTGTGAATGAACTTACTCAATAAGAATCAAGGCAAAGCACAGAATGGATAAGATTAAGATTGTAACTCTACTTGAGTATGAGACTAGAGTACAAAGAAACCTTTCGATATCCCTTAAACCATGTGCCTACATGGGATGTGTTCTAGTTCTACCTTTGGCAACTACAACACCTTCCACGGTGTTGGGTCTTATGACACCAGATTCCATACCTAGATAGTGTGTTCTATGTCAGTCAATGCATATTCTTATCATGTGGTATGTACACTTTAGCTATTGGAGAGGTTCTACAATGTGTAGGTAGTAATGGGATGCTATCTACACATGGCACGAGTAGACTATGAAGGTACTAGAGTGGGTTCCTTAGGTTTTCTAAGACCTTTATGTGAAGTCCTTTAAATGCATGAATGTCTCCTTTATTATCTCTAACAATGAATGGTGACTTGTTGGGTTGTGTTGGAAGGAAACATCCTTACTTAGGATAGTCTTGAGGATCATCTAGGTGTGTATGAAGAGGTTTTATGGGAGGTCGCTTCATATATTACTCAGGTGGGTCTTAGGATAACCTTATATAGATGGTCTAAATGGTTAAATGAGTTATTTAATGAATATGGTCCCATCTTGTGAAATATAGTAGTATTATATTGTATGTTGATGATTGACTTGTATGATGTCTTTTATACTTGGTTTATGAGATTTTATCAAAATAGCATGAAAAGTATATTTCAACTGAAGTGTTCCTTTTTACATGATTTCTAGCATGGTCATAATACTTGGTGCTTATTTTACTAATTCCATACAAGTGTAGGTGTTGTAAATTGAGTTGAAGCTTCGGACTTAAATTGTTCTTTCAAGAGTTGGGTATGTCTTCATATGTTCAAGGACATGGATGGTATTTCTAGCTTTCTTTCATTTAAGACTTTGTATTAGACATACGTTTCATTTCAATGTAAAGGTCGTATCCCTAGTGTGAGATTATTAACGTTTGAGCCTATGTTGGCTTATCTAAAACTAGATTTCCACTTGCTTATAAAGACTTCTTTTGAAAGTGTTTTTGGCTTCAAGCCTTATGATTTCTTATATAAGGTTTTAATTTCCGCGCTATTTAATGACATTGCGACAAATGAATTCTAAGGGCTTGTATAAGACCTTTGAGAGGTTGAGTATGCGGTGTTACAACTAGGGGGTTCTCTCAAGTCGTAACAGTTGTGGATTTAGTTACCCATCTTACCAAGATAATAATTCATATTTTTAAAATGATGAAATTATGAACTTACATAATGAGAAGAATAAACCAGGAACTTCAACTTGAATTTCAAAGTCAAATCTTTAGAACGTGCTTTAAAAATGACTAATAGCTAAAATTGCAAAACTATTCTCCAAAGTTGAGAACTAGAACAAGAATAATAAAGTTTAACCCCCAAAAACGAGGTTTACATGCCCTATATAAAGAAAAATAAGTCCTAACTAAAAAAGATACAAAATAAGGAAATATTGTTTAAGGAGGCGTGTTCAATCTAGAACACTGACCTACGACCTTGATTGATATACGGTCCGTAGGTTCCTTCCGTGACCCAGGACTTAGGAAAATTTCAAATTTCAAAAACCATAAAATCTCTGAACCAAACATTGGATCGCCAGTATGGACTGTGGAGTGACCTATGGTCCGTGTTTCCTACTCCGCACCTCCATACTTAAAATCTTCAAAAATCAGGTACTGGAACTCCTCTCTGAATCATTTAACGGAGCAACATTAACGTCCGTAGATCAATCTACAGTCCTCCAATCACCTCTATAGTTCCACATAGTAGAGAATCCCTAACCCTTTTTTAATATCTTGCTTCCCATCTACGCTAGCCATCGACAGAGCGTGAATGTACCTACTCTTCGTAGATCACCTCCGTAGAAGCCCTTTTTGGCACATCCTTCATCTATGTCACTAAATTTCTTCGTCTGAATATATTTCTTGAAATCATGATAAAAATAAACCCACAAAATGGACTTAGACAAAAACAACTCTTAGTGAAATGTATTAAGAAAATCGTAAACTCACAGTACCTCAACACCCTTAACTTAAATTCGTTGTTTGTCCTCAAGCGACACACTAAGATTCTAAACGACACTTGTATAGAAACACGCATTTCAAGCACAAGCAATCACATGGTTCTCTACCTTGAATCTCTCTTTGAGAGTAATTCTTTTCTCTCAGACTCAACAAGCTGACTTAGGGGGATCAAAATATGTCAAAGATCGACCAACCAATACACAATATACATTGTTTCACTGTCACCGAGTTACCAACTTTCCGACAATGTAACTAGTGCCCTTACTTCAAACGATATCCCCTTTTTTGACAAAAGGAATATGATTTTGAGTACAAGGATTTGTCCAACGATCACGCTCAAAGTATATTCAAGTACCATTAGTGCTCAAAACAATAGGCTTTCCCTTATTTTTACTGCTTAAACTCTCCAAAACTACACTCTAGGATCACTATTGGACTTTCTTGGCTTGTACAGTAAGTTGACGGTCAGGTGTGGTAAATTATTTTACATTTTAGAGACTTCTACCCTCCTTGACATTACATTAGGCTTTGTACCTCTTTTTGCCCTAGTTTTGACATCCTACAACTTTACCTTCTTTCCCTTGATTTTCTTTAATAATAAATGTGACTTCGGACTTTTTAGATATCTTTGTGTTATTAACTTTCTTCTTTTTCTTGCATTCTATTCTTTTCTTTATCTTTCAACAAGTCATATACTTTTCTCTCTTTTATTTTTGTCTTATTTTTTTTTCAACACTAAATTCTTATCTTTTTTCTTTTTGAACATAAAACTCCTTTCATACCCTTTTTTCTTTCAGTTTTCCCTTTCATAGCAACCCCCTAACTTATGGATTTTCCATTTGGTTGAGGTGCACAAATCCGATGTCGAATCATAGCCAATATTAAGGTCACTTTTATATTAGCCACACTCAAGTTTGGTTTTTGGCCTAAATCGAGGTGCACATGTCCAAGAAGGGACAAGGGACAACATAATAGATTATCGAAGGTAAGTTAGGCATTTAGAAATAAATTTTCTAATTTAGGCTCAAAGAATTTGGATCAAATGAAGCATTAATTTCATTGGTTGGATACTTTTAAGGAAATTTGTGACTTATCAGAACAAGGGCCTAAGATGAATCCCTAGACTCTACAGTAGATAATCATAGCAGGACTAACCGGCCAAGTTTTAGATTGGCACAAAAACTGCTTGAACAATCATCACTTCTGACACACTCTTGGAACATAATCTCATTACCAAATTCTCAAATCATTGTCACGACCGAAAACTACCCCATAGAAGTAAGATGTACTTGACCTATCGGAGGTCTTATACAAGCCCTTAGACATTTTTCATCGCATTGTTATTAAATAATGGCATCAAGATCCTCCTTCTTTTGCACAAGGGGCCTTGTAGCAATATCGCTACATTGCTGCAATCTATCATCATCTTCGAAGATTACTGCCCTCTTTTTTCTCACCATATCCTTTATAAGTTTTGCATACCCAGACATTTTCTCCAAAGCCTCTATAAATGGATAATTTATGGAAAGTTGCTACAACATGCTAATAAACCTGCGGTATTTGCCTTCCTTAATCTTTTTCACCTACCTCTGTGGGAAAAGGGGTGGACGTTGAGGTATGGGAACAACTTTCTCAGTTAGCTATGCTTCCTTCTTGATTGCATTTTAAGACTCTACACTTACCTCAACGATAACATCATATTTAATAGTCTCAACTTACACTCAGACGGCATAGGAAGATCAATGGTTTGCTTACCCTCTGCGAGTAGTGACTACTATAAAATGCCCATCATCCTTTGGATTCTTGATGGTGTTTCTAGGAAGAGTGCCATGTTGACATGGATTCAATAAAATAGACAACTAAGGCATCTATTGCTCAAGATGCTTGATTGACACTACATTGGCATCAACTTTTTAACTAATACCAGACAACTCATTTTACATCTTCTTCATATTATCATCAAGTCGCATCAAACCTCCACATCATCTTTTGCATCATATCCTCAATACACTACAAGAAAAATGACATTTAACGACCAAATTTTAACGAAACAATATAATTCCGATCGTTAAAAGTATATTCATAACGTAAAAAAAATTCAGTTGTTAAAAGACTATTTTAATGTAATATTAGTAAAGCAACAATATCCGCACCTCAAATTTTTTTATACCCGGACGTTAAGTATAAAAATATTACACATATTTTTACTTTAATAAATTTTTTTTCCACAAAAAGACGTATTACCCCACCTCCAACTGATGGTCACACCCCATTACCCTTCATTCCATAAGAACATAACAAAACATCCCTTTTTCCACAGCACAAAACCAAACTAAGAACGTTAATCCAACTCCTCAATCTGCGACAAAAGATCTACATGCGGGAGTGAAAATTGCAGAATCGTGACTCAGAGTCCCTTAATTCCAGCGCAGAACTGATTTGTTGGAGAAAAATCAGCAAAACAAACCACAATAATGGTGGTACAGTTCCTAAAATTCAGGTTTGTTTGCAAAAATTAAGCTATAGATCTCTATTGAAGGTCTTTATAAATGAAATCAAAGTTTTTTTTTTAATTGCAGAAGTCGCCTCTTTCTTTTTCCTTCAAATTTCAGTTGAGTTTTCTACTCCTTGCTGAAATTTCACCTGAGTTTTGCTGGTGTTTGCTGCGGGTGATTGTAAGTTGACATATTCTTGGACTTTCATTCCCTTCAAGGTTAGCTGGGTTATTTTGACCATAAATTTTGATGTGGGTATTCTGATTTTGACAATAAATTTTTGTGGGTATTCTGATTTTGACCATAAATTGTTATGTGGGTATTCTGATTTTGACCATAAAATTTATGTGGGTATTCTGATTTTGACCATAAATTGTTATGTGGGTATTTTGATTTTGACCATTTTTGAGTTTATGCTGTATGATTCATATGTTTTTCCACCAGTAGGTTATTGATCCACATGCTCTTAAATTATGTAATATGTTTGTGGGTATGCAGGGCAATGTATTCTTGTAAAGGGGTGACTGGGACTGGGTTAGAACCAAATAATCCAATTTGAACATGTTTTGTTTCTGATCCACCAGAACCTGTTGGTTTAGGTTATGGTTTGGACTTGTTTTGGCTTCAGAGTTCTTCGTACTCATCGATATATAGTTTTGGAGGTAATGAAGGAGATCCTATGAAATGGGAGTTTGAGAATTCTCTGTTGTATAATGATTCATATTTTTCTTGATTGAACAAACACACTTTATCCCCAAACTTACAGAACCCAGTTACAACAAGCTAATAAGAAAAATAATAATAATACAACCTAGTCCATCCTAAGCATTTCCAACAGCTATAACTACACATTCACTATTTATATAATTGCTCTATACCTATCTTTCCTTCTATGCTTCCTCTTTAGTACTTCAATGATTCTCACTTTACTGTCAAGTTGTATTTTTTTCATTATCACTTGTGTTCTTTGCATCCTCTGCTTCCAGATTGCATCATTCCTCATCTTCCATATATAATACACTAGCGCAGCCAGTATTGCCGATATAAGTCCTCTATGGATTTACCCTGTTACGTTCCTTGTTATTCCTGTCGATAGTTCCTTTGGTCCCCTGTTCCTTGGTTTAGTGTTTATCCAGTTCAAAATATCATCCAAGCAGGTGTTGGAGTAAACACATTCAAAATATAAGTGAGGGTAGTGATGAATCTTCTGATTTTTCTGGTGCAGATGAGTCTTTTTATTGCAACTGTTGGAGTGGTGTCCCAGAAACGTATTCAGCCAATTTTTTGTTAAGCAATGAATAACTCATGTTCTGATAGGAGTGAAAGCAACATCTTGATGTGTCTATATATGAATGTCCTTGTTTATATCTTTAATAGTATATACAGGTAAACATCATTATAATCAAATCATTAGTTGGAATTCCCCTTTCCTTTCAGGCCAGCATCTCAAATCTCTCTATTTTCCTTCATTTCATAGCTTATTTTGTGTAGTTGTTAACTTGCCCTTTTAAGAACTACTTTCAAATGTTGTGTTTCGGTCATCCTTTAAAGCAATTAAAACACTGCTAGAAGTGAGGGTTGGTTATCTAGATTTCCTATGTTTTATTGGTTGGGCTGAACAACCTCTGAAATATGTGCAGTTGGTTTACTTCCAGCTGCACTTCAGGTTCGACACTTCTAAAGTCACATTTGTAATCTCAGTTTGCTTATATATCACAAATCACTGCTTTAAACTTCCCAAAGTTCTCGACACAATTCTAGAAGAAAGAATATTTCATGCAACTCTCACAAGTTTTAGAAATTCCAATTCATTTGTGTAAATGAATGTGATGATTGGTGTGATATTGTATTTATCAAATTAACTTTTATACAACCTTTAGAACTTCTAAGACTTCTACTTTTACCCAAAGCACATGCTGGAACCATTGGTGTGATATTGTCTTTTTAACAGTTGTACTTTGCTGACTTGTTTTGGAAAAACATGCATAAGATTGTAGGGGTGTAAAAACAGTTTAATATCTCTCTCAGAACAATTTTCATTTCTATGATTATGTGATCACACAGTAGCTCCCCAATGTGATCTCTGTAGTTCTTATCCTGCAACAATCCTTACATACTTTAATAACTCTCTGTTTGCTGTAAGTAGTTTCAAAAAAACTATAATTTCTATGTTGGTAGTTATAAATATAAACTGGAGCACAAATACATTTACTTTGCAACACAAAGCATCAGGTCCTATAGAGTTCATGGCCAAGAAATGAGAAAAAGGAAATTCCTAAAGTCTTATCTTTGATAAGGCAGACCTTTTTCTGTACTGAGATTTCTTAGTCGGTTTCGTTCAGAAATCTTTGTGGATGATTCTTTATTTTTGATCTCCCTACCCTTTCCTGTACTGATGTTCCTTATTCAATTTTATTCGACTATCTTTTTGGATAATACTCCTTTATACTTAACTGCACAAAATAGTCTCTACTTTTATCTGTAGAACATGTTCATTTCTAAAATTCTATTACAGAGAACTAGAGCTAAGAAACAAATGCCCCAAGATTAGAGTGATCTTTTTTCTTTAAGGAATATAAAAATATATTAATGTCAGAACAAAGGATGTGCTTAATCCATATTTACAATTCAAAAGGCAAAGTGCGAAGCAAAGTGAAGATGTATTGCTTTTTTGCAGTGAAGTGAAACTATGGCAAAAAAAAAAGCAGGTGTTGCAGTCCAGAAGCGGGGAAGCAATTTCTCGCTTTTCTACTTAACTATGGTTGATAGTAACTAGGGATTTTTTTTATTTCGTAAAAGTATTTCGTCCCTTCTTTCTAATCATTTCCCTCTATTTCATTTCTCATGCTATGACACTCTTTCAAGTGACTGCAAGTTAAGTTTCTCATCTTTTCTTCTTCTTCTTCTTCTTCTTTCTTTATGTGCTTATTTTATCTGCTTAATTCTTTGGCAACAGTTATTGTTTCAACCCTGTTTGCAATTTCCATGTTTTGTTTTTTCTTGTTTATATTGAATCATATTTGAATTTTATGTATCCTCTAAATCCAATATGTATGTGAGACAACTCAGTTGGTGCTGTAATTTAGGCTTAACTTTTATGAAAGTAGCGATACAATAAATAGAAAATATAAAAGGGAAATACAGAGACATGACGAAAGCAGCATATAGTATCACCTGCATATAGTATCATTGAAAATGGATGAATTCTTTTAAATAGGCAATAAATAATATTGGAAAGACTATACTAAAATTATGTCTATATAATGTCATGTGGCTTGTTGATTTTTGTAAAGTCTTTGTTGCATTTCATAATTTCTTTTCTGTGAAGTGTATCTCATGTTCACATATTTCTTTCTTGGTTGTTGTAGTATTTGGTTCCAAATCTGTCGGTGGATGTGCTTACCATTATTGTTGAAAGTGTCTCCAAAACTATTCTTTTGAAGGCTTTTTGTTGATTTCTTTTTTTAAGGTACGTTTTTTTTTTCTAAAACTTTCTTCTTTACTGATGTGTTTTTGAAAATATTTCAAGTATTTGTCTCCATTTTTGTGGCCATTTGTTTTGCTATGTTTTTTAATTCAGTTTTATTGGCTATTTTCTAAGAGGTATTGTTGGTTGCGATATTTTACTGTGTTTCACCGATTTTTGAACTATGGTATGAGCATCATAAAATGTTAAACTATCAGACACAATCAAAACTTTGATGTTCTCAATATAGGTAATAAGAATGTGCACACCTGTAACAAAATTTAAATGCTACAAACAAAAAAATATAAAATCTTTCACCTGTTTTCTTAAGACTTTGAATTCTCTTATTTTAATATAATCAGATTAGATTTTAGGAGTTCTCTAACCTGTACATATAATTTTATAAAAAAAATTGTGAACTTGCTTTGTATATTCAGTTCATAATCATAAACGTAAAAAGTATTTGGTCTTTTACTATTGATGTTTAGAACGTACCTGTAAAAATTATTATTTTGAAATATTTGGTCTTTTACTATTATATGTTGGATTTTCTTGAATTGCTAGGGTCTTTTGTTATGTAATTTGGATTATGCCAATTTTTATAATCTTTTTATTATCATCTTGTGAATATTTATTTGTGTTTCTTGTTGAAGTACAGATTAAATGTTTTTTTCTTGATTTTTTGTTGTAATACATACATAACTATATGCATCTAGTGTGTGTGAATCTATAACTCTAAAATTTTATATCTAATTAGCACTACTTTGATGTTATACTCATCTAGTGTGTGTGAATCTATAACTCTAAAATTTTATATCTAATTAGCACTACTTTGATGTTATACTAATGTAGTATTATATATATTTTACATGCATGGAGATAATGGCGCCTAATAAACAATGGATGGAACTCATTAAAGATAGACTTGCTATTGCTTATATAAATGGGGTTGAGACTTGGATTATACGTTTACAAAATTAGGAGACCCGCAGTTGATACGTTGTCCTTGTATTAAATGTGGTAACGCAACTTCTAGAACACGTGTTATGGTTAGGTCACATTTAATAGTACATGGGATAATACCAAGTTATACTTTTTGGTATCACCATGGGGAGATGTCAGGTGAAGAACAATCAAATTTTGAAAAAATAAATGATAATGACATTGAAAAGGATGATGGTGAGGATGAAATAGATGGTTTGCTTAGAGATTTGTACCCCGATATTAACGGAGATAATATGAATAATAGTGGTGATGATTTTCTGGAGGAGGAACCAAATGTTGAAGCAAAAAAGTTTTATAGGCTATTGAAATATCTTGATCTACCATTATATGAAAGTGCAAAAGTTTCTAAGCTCTCTACTTTGGTTAAATTGCTTCACCTTAAAAGTATTGGTCATTGGAGTAATGAGTCATTTACAATGTTGTTGAAGTTCTTGAAAGATGATCTATTGTTGGATGGAACAAACTTGCCGGATTCATATTATGAGCCAAAGAAGGTTATTCGGGATCTTGGGCTTACTTGTAAGAATATTGATGCATGTAAGAACGATTTCATGTTATATTGGAAGGATGATAATTGTCTTCAATCTTGCAAAGTTTGTGGTGCATCTAGATGGAAGGATGGTAAACATAGTGGGGAAACAAAATTGAAAAAGGGAAAAAAGATACCATGCAAGATTTTACGTTATTTTACTCTAAAGCCAAGGCTTCAAAGGTTATTTATGTGCTCAAAGATATCTCCTTTGATGTCATGGCATCATGACAAAAGAGTTGATGATGGAATAATGAGGCATCCAGCTGATTCAATGGCATGGAAAAAAATTGATGAGCTTCACTCATCTTTTGCTTTAGAGCCACGTAATGTACGACTTGGACATGCTAGTGATGGTTTCCAACCATTTGGAATGTCGAAAAATCCGTACATCATTTGGCCCGTAGTACTTATTCCCTATAATTTGCCACCTTGGCTTTGCATGAAGCAAGAGAACTTTATTTTGTCAATACTTATACCTGGCCCTGAGAGTCCTGGTGATGCAATTGATGTTTATCTGCAACCTTTAATAGAGGAGTTGAATGAATTATGGGAAAGTGGAGTCAAGACATTTGATGCATCAACTAGAAAGAATTTTACGTTACATGCATCTTTGTTGTGGACCATTAATGAATTTCCAGCATATGCAAATTTGTCAGGATGGAGTACAAAAGGAAAACTCGCTTGCCCATGTTGCAATAAAAAAAACACCATATAAGGCTAACAAATGGCCAAAAAGAGTGTTATATGGGCCATAGACGATATCTTCCTCTTAATCACAAATGGAGAAATGAAAAAGCGTCATTTGATAACACTGTTGAGCACAGGCTACCGCCTAAAATATTGTCCGGTGATGATATTCTTGATCAGATTGCTGACTTAGATGGGTTACAATTAACAAAGGATCCACAGAAGAATATTAAAATATCACACAAGAAAAGGGGTGATAATTGGAATAAGAAGAGTATATTCTTTGATCTTCCACATTGGAGAACCTTATTGTTGCGACATAATCTTGATGTGATGCACATTGAAAAGAATATATGTGATAGTATTTTGGGGACAATATTAGATGTCTCAGGGAAAATAAAAGACACCTTGAGCACTCGGTTGGATTTACAAAAAATGAAAATACGAAAGAATTGCATTCGATACAAAATGGAGATAAATATGAGTTGCCAGCAGCACCTTACACATTATCTGATGAAGATAAGCAAACAATTTTCAAATTTTTGAAGAATTTGAAGGTCCCAGATGGATTTTCCTCAAATATTTCTCAATGTGTCAACCTTAAGGATAAAAAATTCTCAGGATTAAAAAGTCATGATTGTCATATAATTCTACAACATTTACTACCTCTTGCCATGTTTGGTATGCTTTGCAAATCTGTGTCTGAACCTCTCATTGAGTTGTCTATTTTTTTCAAAGTGCTTGGAGCAAAATGTTTGAGCGTAGAGGATTTGGAACAAATAGAAGCTCAAATACCAAAAACATTATGCAAGTTAGAAAAGGTATTCCCTCCTGCATTTTTTGATGTCATGGTGCACTTGTCTATTCATCTACCTGATGAAGCTAAGATTGCTGGACCAATTCAGTATCGATGGATGTATCCAATAGAGAGGTACCTACACTTTTTGAAGTGTTTTATTGGTAACATGGCTCACCCTGAAGGTTCAATTGTAGAGGGATATTTAGCAGTTGAATGTATGACTCTATGTTCAAGGTATTTGAATACAGTAAAGACAAAGTTTAATTGTTCGGAGAGAAATTATGATGATGGTGTAATTGAATCTGATGGTGGTTTGGCAATATTTTGTGAACCTGGAAAAAGTTTAAAGGGTAGCACACCAGACAAACTTGATTCAAACGATTTGGAGGACGCACACTATTATATTTTGAAGAATTTTAATGAAATTCAACCATTCCTCGAGTAAGTATTGATTTAATCTAATAATGTATTTATACCTTGTGGATATGTTTAATTTAAAATAGCATATAAAACTTCAATTCTTTGTTAGAGAATTTTCACAAATTCATAGTGAGACCTCTCAACAAAGTTCAGATGTGGAGTGGAATAGAAAATTCATTAGTTGGTTACAAAAAAAGGTTAGTAGAAATTAACTAGTTTTCTTAAATCAAGAATGCAATTGAATATTGTTTTCTAAAAAGCTATTTGATGTTGTTAGGTTGCAGGATTATACAAATATGATGATAGTAAGAGAATGGAAGATTTACTATCTTTATCACGTGGCCCTATGCCATATGTCACAAGATTCAAAGGTCATATTGTTAATGGATATAGGTTTCATGTGAAAGAGTATGATCAATATCTAAAAACTCAAAATTCTGGAGTGGTTGTAGTAGGTGAGACCGGTGAAGAACAAAACCATATGAATTATTATGGCGAGTTAACTGAGGTTCTTGAATTACAATTTGTTGGGGGAAGAAGAGTGATTTTATTCCAATGTATATGGTTTGATGTGTATGATCAAAAGAGGGGAGTTAAGATGGATGAATATGGCTTTGTAAGTGTTAACCGTCGGCGATATTTGAAAATAAATGAGCCATTTGTATTAGCTAGCCAAGCATCACAAGTATTTTATGCTATCGATCATTCCAATAAAGGTTGGCACATAGTGCAAAAGGTTCAACCTCGTGATTCTTTTGATAATTTAGAAAAAAAGATGATGACTTAGAAGATTTATATAACTCTACACAAGTGAAAAGAAAAAGAACTCATTAAGGTTTGGAGCTTTGTCATGCTTTCATTTACTTTATTAATTTTTTTGGTAATGATTATTTATAGTATTTCTATGAAAATTTGTTTAATGCACTTGGTTTTTAATTTTGCCTTGATCTTACCTATTTGAACTTTTGTTTTGAAAACTTCACTCTTATTTTTTTTATAATTATCTAGGTTGACATGAATCCCTCAAGAGCTCTGAAGTATGAAATGGGACAAGCTTCAAAAATTCCCAAGCATGAACTCATTTAACCAGGTGCCTTAGCAAAAGGACTAGGTCAAAGTTTGAAATCTATGAGCACTATCAGAGTTAATGCTAAACAAATGACACCGATTATCAAAAATAAAAGTTACTATACAACTACTTCTAAGTTGAATAAGCTAGAAGATAATAGTTTCCATGTGCATCCTTGTTTTGAGGAAAAGGAAGACAATGCTCCCCTCCATCAAGAAGCTGAAATGAATCAATACACTTTGACTAGTCATGCAAAGGGTCAGGGACAAAGGATAAGGATTCATGCTGAAAAAAGGACTACGATTGGCGAAAATAGATTAACTACACCAACTTCTAGTCGGAATAAGCCAGTAAAGAAAAGTATCCCTGTGCCTCCTGCTTTTTATCCAATGGAAGACAATGACACCCTCTCTCCAGAAACGGAAGTGACTCGAGATACCCAAAGAAGTTATCATTTGCAAAAGAATTAGTTTGGTTAATCTGTTTGATCAAGAAATTCTACTTAACTTTCTCTACTTTATCTCCTTCGTATTATTTTTGTTACTAATTGAAATAAACTTCTTATTTTTGTTGACTTCCATCAAAATTTGCAGGTCCATTTGAATTCGATAAGTCCAAAAAAGTGATTGAAGTGCCTTGAGTTGGCCAAAGAAGTGATACTACAATTTTAATTTATTTGTGCAACTTTTTTTTGTTAGTTGAATTGAAGTCTTGATTGTTTTTTACTTACACTTAAATTTGCAGGTCCATTTGAATCTAGCAAAGCAAAAACAGTGATTGGAGTGACTCGAGGTTCTAAGGGAAATCAAACTAGTAAGTATTTTCTTGTTGTTACATGTAAAGAAACAAGAAGATTATCTATGACTTGCTTTCCTAGGAAATAGTATTGTTAGAATATGGCTAGCATTTTCAAGAATAAGGACCTTCGAAATAAAGGGAATATTAGTAGTTATTTGTCTCAGTAACTCTCCATTCTGGAAAATTGTGTCCTGCTTCAACAACATCTTTCTTAGATGTTGTCCATTCCCCTTTTTGTATCACATTTTATTTTTTGTGGGGATTCTACATTTGTTCTACCTGCTTTGTCTAGTTGTCCCTTGGTTCAGAACTGTGGATTGGTACCTCTCAAAGGCGAAGAAAATTTAGTGATCTGATAGCATGGTATTTTGGATAATAGGTCTTACAATCTTATACAGACAAGACCATTATATTGTATACATTAAAAAATTTAGAACTTGACACCTAAAACATAACTACTAGATCATTCTCCAAATTTTTTCGATTATTTAGCGCTAATGATGAATTTATATTAAATAGCATAGTTGACTTAATTACTTTAAACTGTGCAGGTCCAGCTGGATATGATAAGGCACAAAAAATGACTGAAGTGTATTGTGATGCTCAGAGAAGTGATACTAGTATTTTACTTTCTTTTGTGTAATTCTTTGTTGTTGTTAGTTGGCTTGAAGTTTATTTTGTTTGAATATTATAATTTGCATGTATATTAAAGTCTAAAAAGGCAAAAAAGGTGATTGAAGTGGCTGAAGATGCTACGAGAAATGAAACTAGTATGTATTTTTTTTGTTTTGGTAATTAGGTATTTTATTAATCACCAAAGTAATAGTTACAAAGCAAAGCCAGCAAAACACTACTTGCTATCTCAATATAACAACAAACAAATAACAAACTCTAAAAACTACATTTATCTAGGAATAGTTTGGCTGCTACATTAGCTCTAAGACAACATACACAAACAATTCTTGGGGCTACAGTCACCATTATGGTATCATGTTTCTAAAAAATTCTTGTATTCCTCTTCTTCCATAGTGCATAGATATACTCTTCATAGATCAATCTTAGGGCCTGTGCTAGAGGATTCCTCCATTTAGTCTTTAATATGATCCAATGATGTCCAATAATAACAATACTACTGGTGTTTGGTTTATCCATTGGAGCAGCCTCCTCCACAGCATGCTAGCAAAAATCCACTCACATTGCATTCTCCATTTCAGCATTCTTTCTTTTGTGAGAAGCCTATTTTGGATATTTTTTCTTACAATCTTATAGAGACCAGAACATTATAGATTAATAATTTCAGAACTTGACACCTAAAACATAACTACTGGATCATTAATTATCCAAATTCTTTTATTTATTTGGCATTAATGATCAATTTATATCAAAGAGCATAATTGACTTACTTTAAACTTTCCAGGTCCTGTTGGATATAATAAGGCAAAAAAAATGACTGAAGTTTATCGAGATGTTCAGAAAAGTGATACTAGTATATATTACTTTCTTTTGTGTAATTCTTTGTCGTTAGTTGGCTTGAAGTTTTATTTTGTTTTAATATTATAACTTGCAGGTCTATTAAAGTCTAAAAAGGCTAAAAAAGTTATTGAAGTGATTGAAGATGCTACGAGAAATGAAACTAGTATGTATTTTCTTCCGTGTGATATTTTCTTTTCTTTATGTTACTGGTAAAACTGCCGAAAAGTTATTTTTCATATGTTTTTGACATCTGGTGCTTCGTTATTATTTTTTTTCACTTGTACTAACCATATTAACCTCCACTGATTCTTAATTCATTAATTGTAAATTTTTGATTGAAAGTTTCTAAGAATAAAAAGTCACTGATAGTTGCCCATTTCTATATCACATTTTTTTTGGCAACTTGAGGCCTTATCTCTTGCAATGGGCAATGTTCTGCCTATTTTGTCTAGGTGTCACTTGGTTTGGAACTGTTGATGGGTAATTTTCAAAAACTACATAGAATGTTATTTTGCATATTTGGACTTATAGATATGAAAAGACAAGGCCATTGTATAGAGTAATATTTTCAAAATTTGACACCTAAAACTTAACTACGTACTGGAGTAAATTTATATCAAAGAGCATAGTTGACTTACTTTAAAATTTGCAGGTCCATGTGAATATGATAGGACAACCAAGGTGAGGGGAACAAACATTTGTAAGAAAGTTCTGCGATTAAGACCTGGAGAAAAGTTAAAAGTCACTTTTTATCAAAATCGAGTCGTTGGACCGAATCACACCTTATTTATGAGACACTTGGGTTTGCTAGATCATGATCGTAATATGTGCCCGTTGCGGGTACACTCATGGATGGATATCGAAGAACACATGCTTGAGCATATGTGGGCAGCTGTTACAGTAAGAATTACAGCATTACCCCTAATATCTTCCAATTCCTTGCTTTCCATGTGTAGTAAATCATTACATCCCATATTGCTACCTAGATTTTCTGTTGTGTTTGCTTCCATTTTCTTCTTCTAAGAAATTGTTTTTTTATTTGAACGACCCTTGGAGGGGTCAGGGGCTTAGCAACATCCCCAGGCCTTAGCATAGATAAACAAAAATAAGTACAAGCTATATCTAACCTAGACAAAACCTAGTTGAATAGGAAAAATCAAATGAAAATTTGAACTTTGCAAAGGTCAAGGTGGCTGTTTGATTCTTCTTAATTTCTTTCTTCTGAAGTTCTGTATGCCCATTCTTTCCAGAAGAAAGCTATTTCTTGCTGCATTTGGTAGTTGGTTGTACCTATAATAGTGTTGGATGATATCATGTCTATGACTCTGCTTGGACAAGAAGTCAGCTGAGTTATTGCCTTCTCTGTAAACATGAACACACTGGAAGTATTCACACTGATTAGCAAGATTCTGCAGTTCTTGAATGAGTGGTTGGAGTTTCCAAGGAGTAGTTGTAGTCTGTTTATAGGAGGAGGGTTCTAGGAGACAGTGGTCACTCTAGTAATGTGCCTGCAGCTTTCAACTTTGTAAACGACCTCTGTCCATTTAGAGGGCCATTGAATGTGTGAATAATTAGAATTAGAATTCAATATGTGAAGAATATCTTTTACCTAGGATCAGGTATTTGACTCTAGAGATACTAGATTTCTTACCTCCATACTTGGCTGAACACCTGTTTTTCCACAGATTCCAGCACACTACTATTGGAAGTGCTTGGGTGATGTTTCTGTGAATCTCATTTCGATGATTGTCACTCCCCCAATTCAGCAATAGATGCTTCAGGTGTGTTTGCTGGTAAATAATTCCCCAGAGGCCTGCACAGAATTTCCAAATATGGGCTGCAAAATGACCATTAGTAAAAAAATGATTCACATCATCCCATCCCTGCTTGATGCAGCAGAAACATTTGGCTGGTTCTATTTCGAAAGTGATCAGCTTGTCATTGGTTGGAAGTTTTTGTCTTAGGGCTCTCCATACTAGGAAAGACATCTTAATAATGGAACAAGCTTATGCCAAATCCGCGAATAAATCATTTCCTCGTCCTTCTTAACTTTGCACATCTCCCAGGCAGAGGTGCATGAGAAGGTTCCTGCTTCAGTAGGTTTCCATATTGCAATGTCCAAAACCCCTTCCTGGCATGAAACTTAGTGTTTAGAATCTGAGGAATAAGCATGGGAGGTGTCTTTCTATGATCGACAGTACCTCCCCATATAAAGTTCTGATGATATTTTTCTCTATTCCAGGAAAAGTTTGACTGTGATAACATGAATGATCAAAGAGATAATGTTTTGAAACATATGAGAAAACTTTGGAACAATTGGAGAGGATCTCTGCACAAGAATATGAAATCCAAATCATTGCACCAGATTCTAAAAGATGTTCCAACAGGAGTAGACAAGAGTGATTGGGAATGGTTGGTCAAGGAACATTTTTTATCTGATAAGTTTAAGGTATGATTGCATAGCTTATGAATATCATTTTATTTCTTTTGGAATAGTTCTTTTGATTAAATATATATATGATTTCATTTGTGATCAATAGGATGCAAATTTAAGTAGTTGCAAAATTTAATTTCAGAATAAAAATAGAACCATTAAACAAGCTTGTGATAATTTTAGCTTATGTTAAAGCAGAACTCAAGTACAAGAAACACAATCAACAGGTCTAAGTTGTGTATGCCTCATCGTACGGGTAGCAAGCCTATAAGAGAGATTATTTACGAACTGGTAAATAAATCATGAAACCCTACAAGGAAACCTCCTTTTTGTATAAAAGATCTTATAATACTTACCTTTTCTTTTTGTTGTTAAGGGAGGCAAAGATGGTAATCCACCAAACATGGCAACTATCTTCTTTGAGACTCGTAAAAAGGGAAATGAGCTTGTCGAACCAGAAACCAAGGAAAAATATGTATGTTTATCGTTAAATTTAATTTATCATTTTCAATCTGGATTGATTCAGTGAAATATTTTATACAATTCTTGTATTTTATAGGCTGAAATTCAAGAGCTTGTACAATCTGAACCATCTCTTACCAATATTGAGGTAGTGGAACGTTGCTTTGGACCTCAATGCAAAAGTCATGCCGTTGGATTTGGCGGTGGGATAACCACTAAGGAGTTGAAAGATGGTAGTACTTCTAAGGCAATGTTGTTGGAAGAGCTGAAAACAACTCAAAAAGAAAAGAAATCACTGCAAAAGCGTATTGATATTCTAGAGAGTAAATATGATCGCCTTGAAAGTATATTGGTTCGTCAGAGTCCATCACCTCCATCAGGTTAGCAAACTTTTCATTAGCTATGCCATGATGTGTACTTTTCAATGAATTTAGTGAAGTCATTAACAAATGCTCATCTTTGATAAGGGCTTTGCTAATGAGTGGTCTGTCTTTCTATGGTATAAGTTGATTTTAGAAGGAAGGTAGACTTTAGTTGTACTACTTTCAATGATGAAGTAGACTACATGCTTATAGATCATATCTTTATCTCAATCAGGATGTATTCCTATGTTCAGAACTGAGTTCCTTTCCTACATGTTCACCTTAGTATTTGTGTTGCATGTTAAATCTTTATTGTGTTATAGTTTTTGAATAATGAACTCTAAATTTGTTGAACTTTTTGAATTTCGTATATGTGAAAGATGGTTATCTCATTTTATTTTATCTCCATAAGGTTCACAGTTACATGAATGAATTTTGTGTAGTCTATATAGTTCAATAGTAGAGCCTGCTGGTGGCTTTCTCCAAATGCTAAGACATTGTTGGATCATCTTTTCAGCAATATGGAACATACATTGTACATTTGCTTCTAAAAATGAGAGAGATAATTGATGTTTATATGATATAATTTCTTTATAAAACTTGTAACAAGTCAAACATGTTGGGTCTCGTATAAAAATGATATTCTTCACTTGGAGGACTAAATGATAGTAATCTGCAAAAAGACTTGATTAGAATGCTTTTTTCCCCATGTATTTTTGTTGAGTTTTGTTATAAATGATTGATTTATGTTTTAAAAGTTACAAATTATAGAAAACCGGCATTTTGTGACGAATTGACCTCAAATTGTTTTTTTAAAACAGATGATGAAGAATGTGATGATGAAGATTAAACGTCTTAGCTTGTTGAAGAACTGTGGATCCAGCTGAAAAGAAAGATATATTAAATTTTTATTGTTGGTGTAGATCTAGAGACATTTTAATATATGCGGTTATTTTATTTTCTCAATTTTAGGATTCGATAGACGCCGAACATGTGTGTTTTATAATATTTATGTCGAACATCTATGTTGTTTAGATCTTATATATGTTGAATATGTTTCTTAATTAGATATTGTGTTGAACACATATTTATATTTAAGTTTTATATTATGTTTTCGTTCATGGCAAAACAGTTAAGAAATTTTATATTAAAATTTATTATGGCTTGTGTAAAGATATTAAGACCCGAAACTATAAAAGTAATGTAATCAAGGAAAGAATCTGACCACTGAAATGACTAGAAATTTTGGTTTTACTTCAACATATTAACGACCAAATGACCATCAACGAAGGGAATTTGTAGTCGTTGTTACTAAATGTGGCGACCGGATTTATGGTTGTTGCTAAGTAATAGCTAATGACCGTGTACGCAATCCGGTCGTTAACCTTTAATGACGGAGCTTTTAACGACCGGTGACGACCAATTTTTTTCCGGTCATTATAGACCTTTAACGACTGGATATGGACTTCTAAAGACCAGATTTCCTTTCGTTAAAAGTCATTTTTCTTGTAGTGATATGTGACATATTATTTCCATCTTCCATAGGACCATATTCCCAATTTTGAGGAGGAACATATATATATTTGTATTTGTATTTGGTTTACATGCTTGGACCATAATACTTTTGAACGAATTGGTTAAGCTTCCAAGCTGGCAGCTCAAAATGCAACATAATTTATTGATGTCCTTCATCGTTAAGTGTCTACAGACGACATTTGCAACAACTTCACTTTACTAGCTAGTGTAAATGAAAATTTTAAACATAATCTATAGGTGTACATTTAGGATTTTTGTCAAGAGTCGTAGTGATGTCCTGTGAATTATTTTGTGTTGTTTCTTTTTGAATGTTTATGAACTCGATATATATGAACTGATCAAATGGTTATTATGTGTTGCTTTTGTTAGAATGAATTTATCTTTCTTTACTATAGTAAGAAACTATGAAAGATATTGGTGTGAATTTCATTGAATATTATAGTTTGTAGCCTTTGTTATTGATTGTTTTGCTGACTAGAATACTCTCTATATACACTTCAAGTTGCAGACTAGTTGTTATAGATTGTAATACCATCTGCTCATTGTAATATCACCTGCTCTTAGTACATCCATGTATGCACCCTTAAAATTTTATTCTTAGTCAGGTGATGCATGTGCTAGGTGCCTAGCTTATTAATCTTCCGCACATTAGAACTATTGCAAAAAATTTTCAAGTGATGCATCTGTCAAATATGTAGATTATTCAAGTAAAAACTTTAAGGAACTGCTGGGCAGAATTTCAAGTCAAAAATTTCCAGATCATGTGTGATCTGAAAATCACTTTATAACTGCTAGCATTTTTTTCAACCTATTTACTTCTTGTTTATCAGTAATATGATTATTTATTTTTTTAGAACTGATAAATATAATGTTATATACTAATATTTGATTTATGATAACCCTTCTCATGACTTCTTCGACTTTACACAGGTTGGAACCTTCTAAAACATGCTCTAATTTAATATCCAACTCTTTCAAAGGTGAGGTTGATCCCAATGGAATCACCTGGAAAGGTGTCTCAAATGATGTACGAAATGGCTATTTCTGATAATTGAAGATATAGCTTTTCATTGTTAGTGAGTTTAGTAAGTGTATTCACATTTATAGACAGGACATTAATGTATTACTTTCAAAATTTATTTCAGAAAAAATTCTACTGGATTGTTTCCATTAGTTAAAATGAAGTGAAAAGACATGGTTGGTTAAGGCAGCAATAAAATATAGGAATTTCATTTTTAAAATAAAAGGCAAAAATTTAGGCCATTTTTTGTACCTGAACATGTGTGGAAAATATGGATGCAACTTTGGGGAAGTTATGAGTGTACTAAGAAGGAAGAAATAAATGCAAAGAATAGTCGTGGTGGCCGTGAAGTTGTTGTTGGAACTCACACGAGCGGCTTAATCTCAATTCGAGAATATAGCAAGAAAGTTGTTAGTATATATTTTACGAAGTCTTTAACTAACATCTTCTTGTATGGTATATTTTTGAATATGAACACATACTATACACTTAATATGATTATATCTAATTATTAAATAATATTTTTTTTATAGGATATTATAAAAGGTAGAGATCCAAAACCAAGTGAGTTACATTTGCACGTTCACACACATGATCATGATGAAAAATTATTTGTTGGTGAACATTCTCGAATTGTCCATCTAAGTCTAAAATTTTAAAGCCTATCTGAAAATGTAAATGTTAGGTTTCATAGGTTCAAAATCATATTAGTTGTTGTTGTTTTTGTGTAATGAAGGTGTTGTTTGGATACTTTTTCTCTGCAACTTTATTGTTTTTTTAGTGCGATCCTACTGCTGTTTAAGAGTGACTCTAGTCGAGTTGTTTTTTTGTGCAATTCTAGTCGTGTCTTAGAGCGTATTTGTTGCTGTTGTTTTGGTATAATGTAGTTTTTGTTTTAATGCTTTTATGCTGCATTTTTAGTGTTTTTAGTGCGATCTTACTGTTGTTTTAGTGTGACTCTAGTGCATTTATTTTATGTGCAATTCATGTTGTGTTTTAGAACGTATTTGCTGCTACTATTTCGATATAATGCAGTTGTTCTTTTAATGCTTTTATCCTGTAATTTTAGTGTTGTTTTAGTGTGACTTAGTGTAGTTGTTTTTTGTGCAAATTCAGTCCTGTTTTAGAGTGAATCTAATACTGCTTCAGTGTAATTTAAGTGCTATTTGAGGGTTTTTTGGTCCAATTCTTGTATAAGTCAAGTGTAATTCATTATCCAACAAGAGCGAACTTACATTTGGCTGCCATCTTTACCATGCAATCATCATTCTAAAATACCACTACTGGCTGCTTTAGTGTAATTTAAGTTCTATTTGGGGGTTTTTTGGTCCAATTCTAGTATAAGTCAAGTGTAATTTATTATCCAACAAGAGCGAACTTACATTTGGCTGCCATCTTTACCATGCAATCATCATTCTAAAATACCACTATTGGGAGTCCATGTTTAATGGTGTTAACAGGGCTAGTAAAATAGGAATATCATTTTTGGACTGATTATGCCTTAGACGAGCAACATATGATTGAATAATCATATAGGGGCCTGGTTTGGGGATTGAATTAACTTTATGTTAAAGCAAAATGGATTCAACATTGAGAGAGTCACAAAGGCAATAGAAAGGAGCTGCTCCAGTTAGCATATCTGCTCCACTTAAAAGAAAGGAAATAACTCACACCACTGAGAAAGGAGCTGCTAACAAGAAATCAAAGGCTGGTGGTAGTAAGAAGAAAAAGTAGTTAGCATCAAGTTAAAGCTTCCAGTGAAAATGATGGTTTCGTACCTTGGTTAGTCAAGTTTTAACTGTCTCGTTTCTTTTCTTTTCTTCTGTAGCTCTCCACCCTACCATCTTTTTCAATCAATGAATGTATAAGATATCTTGGGCTCATCCTACGTGAATTGGCATTTCTGTAAGTTGCATGTACCATTTAATGCATAACACCAATCTTAATCGAAAAACAGAAAGTTTTTCTTGGTATTATCGGGAGGAGGTTATTGGTTATTTTGATTGCCTTGGGCTATTTTTGTCCATTTGATTATGGGTTCAAGTATTTGTCAACAGAGAATTTTATGTTATCACATAAAATCACAATATCCTCATGGGCATGATTATGGGCATGTTGCAAAGGAGTAACATTCTTTCTAATTGGTTCATTTACACCATTGTGTAAATGAGTGTAAATGACCTTCACAATTAGTCTAAGCATCATCACATTTAGTGTTAGGGAGGGGCTTACTTGATTTCTCCTTATTATCTTGAATTTGTTGTTCTTCGATTTTACCTTTTTGTAGCTCCTGATTATCATGTTGAGTAGGCTGGTTTTTTTCGACCATAGTGTGAGTGCTTGCATGTTCCTCTTGCAGTTCAATTTGAATGGGAGTTACAGTAGACACCATTGGGTTGTCTTTAAACCCAAATGAGAAATTTAAGGATTCTGCATCATTAGAGTTGTTCCCTGCAACTTGATTCCTTGATTTATTATCATGTGTGAAGTGCTTTTTTGTGTGTGTTTTAGGGGTTCTTGAGACCTCTTGTCCTATTTTTTTTTTGTGTGTGTGTTTTGGGGGATCTCGAGACCTCCTGTCCTTTTTTTTCCATATGGTTGAAAAATGTACACTGCATTTAAGCTTAAAAGCTTATGCATCTTTCTACATTTTCCTTTAAAATTTGTTTTTTCCCTATTTTTAATGTCTTCTTATTTCCTCTACTTATTATAGAAAAAATATGAAGAAACATTATGGTAAACAATTGTGTCTCAAACTGATATTGATCAATGTAAAGCATATTACTAAGCTACAGGGGAGAAATGAAAAGAAGAATATGCGGTCTTGGATCTGAAGCAAAAAATTACAACGGTCGTTGTGCCTCATCATCATTACCACCTTCATTTTCTCAATCAACATCGACAACAAATATGGATGAGTTTGTAAAACAAATGATGTCTACACTTACTAGTCATCTTATATCCTATTATTGTTGAGAAGGTGCAAGCAACAATTACTTATCCATCTGGCAACCTATCGCTTGTGAAACTAATAGTGTCTTCTCCTACTATTGTGGATGAGGTTGATCCCTCAATTTCAAGTGACTATCGTATCCCTTAGTCTCCCACAACTTTAATTTTTGATATTGTCATATTTTTAGGAAACTACGAATTGTGTCGTAACATTTTGATGAACGTAGGTTCATTTAAGAGTACTTGATAGTTTTCTTTGGATATTTTAACCAAAAAAATGTAGAAACAAATTTAGCGACTTTGGTCATTGCTATGGAAAGAATGTTGGCGACGAATTAGCAATGGATTATTGAAGGACAAATATGTTGAAACAGAATATATTAGGACAGAAATTTCATCGTAAATTTTCCAAAATGACGAAATGAATTATGAAATTAGCAACAAAACTATATAAATATAATGGCGACTATGTCCGTCTATAACAATGGCAACGAAAATATTTTGTCACTATTACGTCGCTAAACTTGTGACGGAACTCATTTTTTCGTCCTAGAATTATGAAATTAGCAACAAAATTATATAAATATAATAACGACTATGACATCGCTAAACTGGTGACGAAACTCATATTTTCATTACTATGAGCTTATTAACGAGCGTAATAGCAACAATCAATAATCCGTTGCTAATCCATCACTAATTGTGTTTAATGAAAATTTCATTGCTTAGTGACGGATTTTGTCCTTCGGTAAACACAGTTTTTTTTTGTAGTGATAATGTCGAACTTGATCGTTTCTTTTGCCATAGTTTTTCCTATTGTAGTGGTTAACACGATTGTAGTTCCCATTCCAAAAATATTGACATTCTCTGTTGTACTAGCCATAGTGCCTACCTTGGTTTTCTTTACCATGGTGTCAATTATCCATATTGGAAACTTAGGCATTTGGTATGAAACCCCTCATATGATCATTCACCACATAAGTATCCTATTCATAGTAAGACTTCTCAATCGGTGGTGGATTTCTAGTCAAATAAATCACAACATTTTCCTTCAATGCACCTCCGCTCACATGCTTCAACACCAATCCCTGTTCGTCCCTCATCTGAGCCATCTCCTCACGAGTTTTATCTATGGACTAATATTTTATAGGTTTGACAGCAAACGTGTTTCTCCCAGTATCTGAATTACTAGTTCTACAAGCTTTGTTGTTCCGAAAGATCTTCTCCAGTTTCTGTTCAAGCTATTCGAAAGTGCACTCACCATATGAACCTGCAACAATAGTATCTAGCATGACCTTATTGTTGTCATCCTTACCTCCTTAGAAATATTCCTTTAGCGACTCATCATCAATACGGTGATTTGCAACACCCCTTATGAATGCAGTAAACCTGTCCCAAAAAGAAGTTACAGACTCAGCAGGTAGTGCCACAAAATTGTTGAGTTTATATTTTTGGTTCATCTTCTTGGACAATGGAAAATATCTTGCTAAGAACACATCTCTCAATTGAAATCATGTATGGATTGAGTTATAAGGGAGCTTATTAAACTACATTGCAACAGCGCCAGTCAATGACAAAGGGAATACTTACAATTCGATGACATCCATGTATAAGTTTGGTCGACTCATACAACTGTTGCAAACACTTCTTAGCTTTTCTATGTAAGCATGTGGATCGTCCGATGCCAAACCCGTGAAGAAGCCCCTCACGGTGACCATCTACATCAAATTACTAGTCACTACAAATGTATGCCTGGAGGTAGAAAAGGTAGGACGAGAGTCAATCAGAGTTAGCATTATTAAAGCTTACTCTATAGGTGTCATGCAGCCTTTGCCATGGTGGATCTTGTACCCTCACTGAATCTCTCAATGGTTATCACCTGATTATTCTCAACAGCAATCCTCTTTGGCTTCAACCCAACACTATCACCAAATTCTCTTCCAATTGTATTGACCGGCACTCCTTAATTATTCATTCTCTGCAGAGTTCTGTTCAATTTTGGATTTTAAGGAGTAAGTGGTTCTCCTTGGGATACACTAGAATAGCAACCTGAGAGACAAAAACAAAAGAGAAAGTTAAATTAGGAAATATTTGAGTAAAGTTCAATAATGTAGTTAAACCTAAGCAAAAAGCAAAAATTCCCTCGCATCATCATCAAAATTTGATACACTCAAATTACACCTTGCTAAAGAAGAATAAGTGATCGTTATCAAGTAAAGAATCTACCTTGTAGGTTGGAGACGATCCGATGAGGAATATGGTTTAGACTTAAAACGTAACTGGTGATTATATTTGTTTAACCAATGTATTGCCGAAATCAAGTAATTAAAGAGTGGGAATTAGTGAAGCAAATTCACGAAATTATGTGGGTAATTAGTGGGCAAGATTCAAACTTTAGTTGTTATCAAGATGAGAAAGTAACTAGCAATAGAAACCCTTTCCTAGTTTATTACATGCAAAGTGGTAAGTTAGGTATCTCTAATTCTGATCCGACAACTAAAGAATTTCACCCCACCTTGGTCCGGCTACATGTGTATAATTTACTAACCCTTACCTTTACCTCATCTTAGACATCACATCGATGTATGACTAAGTTTTCACCCTCGCACCAATCGACATTACACAATTAAATAGTATCACACTAAATCTATGTTGATAATTCTTTTCTTAATTAACTACTCCTTGGTTCGGCAAGTACCAACTAGGCGAGTTCTACCACGTGCACTCATTAAAAAGACTTCTAAACGAAAGAATTATCAATGCATACACCTGCATTATTCAAGACTTGCTTAATTACTATTCATACTATGTTAATCACGCATGGTTCCTACAATCCTAGTTGTGGATTTAATTACCCATAGTAGATAGATGACATGTCATATTTTTGGATAAATAAATCATGAACTTACGTAATGTGAATAATAAACCCAAAATTTAAACATGAATTGCTAAATCTTCAAAATGTGCTTTAGAAATCAATAATTGCTAAAGTTGCGATATTAATCTGCAAAGTATATAAATGGAAAATACTAATAAAGTATAACCCACAAAAACGAGCTTTACATGACCTTTATATAGATAAACAGGTCCTAACTAAAAGGAAACAAAATAAGGATATAATTTTTCAGGATCCGTCTTCAATCTACGACACTGACCTACAAACCGTTTATTAATCTACGATCCGTATGTCCCTTGCATGACCCAGGACTTGGGAAAATTTCCAACATAAAAACTCTTCAAATCTCTTAACCAAAAGATTGATCACCAGTAGTATCGTGGATTGACCTACGGTTTGTGGTTCCTTCTTCGTAGTCCATATGCAAATCATCAAAAATTAGGTACTGCAACCCGTTTTTGAATCATTTTACGGAGCAACAATATGGTCTATAGATAATTCTATGGTCCGTCAATTGCCTCTGTGGTTCACCACTTAGTAAAGAATTCCCTAATCTTCTTCAATGTCTTGCTTGCCCATATATGTAAGCCATCTACGAAGCATGAACGGACCTACAGTCCGTATATCATCTCCGTAGAATCTCTTTTCTGCACATCCTTCAGTTGTGTCTCACAATTTCCGCATCTGAATGTATTTCCTGAAATCGTGATCCAAACACCTAGAAACCAACACAAAATGGTCATAGAAACTCACATCTCTTAAGTGAAAGGTATTAATTTTGGAGAACTACATCAAAATTGCTATACTTTGGGGATTTGAATTATGAAACCTCAAAACTAATAACACATAATCAAATAAAACAATGGTAAATAGAAATAAAGAAAGAAGGAAAGGTTTGGGCCCAAATCTGGTTTTGTCCGCTTGAGCTAGTACATGGGCCTAATTTCTGATTTGGACCTTCATTCCATTTTGTACCTGTCTTAAAACTAAAAAAAAATGCCAAAACAAGGATGGGCTTCATTCATCTCAAAATACAGCTTCTGAAGTTTTGAAGGCCTTTGGCCCCATTCTGAGACTGTATACCGTGTATACGAATCATGTATATTACTTTATATTCCTGTATCACTATATATATTGCATTGTATACAAGTTTACATTAGCATATAGCTCCTTCCACATGTATATCATCTCCCAACCATGTACTTCGACTTTAGCGAACATGTTCAACTTCCAAAATGTCCTGCTCACCACTATCTTTTATTGAGAAAAGGGGTTAACTCGATGAAGGCAAATATAGACCTCCATGGACCAACGAGATGATGGGTGGAGAGGAAATATGAATCTATATGGGACTCGGGAAGATTTCACAATAAAAGAAGAAATAAATGACTAAGTAATTCAAACTTTTATAGCAACTTATGACATGAAAAAAAGAACATAGCAATGTCTTAAAAAGAAAGTGACAAATCCATAACAGCCAGTAAGTGGTATTCATACATCACGCATCATATTAATCATGTGAGAAGAACAAACTTTAAAGAAAAGTGCATAAGAGAAAATCTATTCACTAGTCTAAGAGATTACCACTAAAACAGAAACGAACCCTTATTTAGATTTCAAACTCATGAAGGAAACCAAACCATACCTTCTTTTAATCAAAAGAAACCCAAATAGGTAAATACATATCAAAGAAGTATTATGCTTTAAGAAAAAACATTTGAAAGCAAAGGGCTTTTCATACTTCACACCAAATAAGATTTTAATTTTTTTATTTTTTATTTTATGAAATCACACAGAAAATTGATTAGGAAAAAGTATGTGAAATAACAGACATTATATTAGGACAAACAAATAAGAGGAACTCATGCAAATTAAAAACCTAGACACTTTGGTGAAGTAAATATTTGACTTTGGATTATCACAAACCTGTATTGCTATTAAAAAAAATTCTATACTGTAAGAAAGATTAGACATACCCTGAACCTTAGGCACAATTTCGGGGAAGAAATTCTAACAAAAAAAAACAATAACAATTTCAAGAAATTAGTTAATTTAGCTAAAAATACTACTCAAAACCAATAAACATGAACAATTTTTTTCCATTGAGGGGTAAGGGTGGTGAAGCAAAACACATAAAATTTTCATTGTTGTCTTATCTCTAACAAAAGCAACAACAAATAGTGAGAGATGAGAACATTGCATCATAAAAAATAGCTACTACAACATCCTAATTCACACATTATAGCACTAATAGAGTTCAAACGGAAAGAAACAAATACAAATATATATATACTTCACCAAATAGAGAAAAAATTAACTAAATAAAAATGAAATGAGAGAAGAGGTGTTGTTAGATTTTCCGGAGCAGCGATATGAGACAACAAATTGAAGGATAGTGACTTCACCACAAACAAAGCTTCACGACAAGCTCTATGAACAACGAATTTAAAAGAGACCAAAATCTAGACTCAATAACAATGCCTCAATTTTTTCTTCAATATGGTTTTCTCTAACCTCTGAAGGGTAAGCTATTTCCTCCACTATTTCTTCAATGGAAAAATTGTGTGTTTCTTAAGTAAAAAATCTATGTTCCCAACGTTCTCCCTCCAATACAATTTCTAACTCTTAAACTTCAGATGTAGAACAACTTTTAAAGAGGATAATGGGGCTGATTTATGGGATGGAAACAGATGAATTATAAGGTGAACTAAAAAATTTAAAATTCAAAATACCCTTGAATATAAGGTTGCCAGCTCTATTCTTTTACCATTCCCAAAAGGATTTGGAATGGAGACCGCTCAATTTATAAGAAAATGAAGATGAAGGAAGGATATCACTCCACTTAGCATTGCTCGGGTACGGTTAATAAGGGAGAGAGGGAGAAAATGATAGATCCGAGTCGTACTCACACTGGACGTTGGGCTGACCGCGTCACAATTGCTGGACTTGACTCGCGTCTGGACTGGTTCACAATTTCTGGGTATTGCTGGATGAAGAAGAAAAACAATGTACAAAGTTCGGGTCACCTATGTGGCTGATGTATGAGAAATAAATGGGGCTGAAATATGTGAAGACGGGTTGGTTATTTTCAATTGGATAAGTGGGCTGCTGGAGAATTGGAAGAAGAGGGCCCAACACTTGGTCTCCAAATGGGTTAGATTTGTACTTAATAAAAGGTTCATAAGGTTAAAATCTTAACCAACTTAAGTTGAGAAGTTAGCCACATTAAGTTCAAATAGCATATTCGGCTAAAACTTAAATAGGATGAATTAATACAATTAATTAATGAACTTCTTACCTGTAACAAAATAAAATAAAATTTTATTAAAAATTAATCAACTCAAAATTAAAAAATATTAAATAATTAAACAAATTACCAAATATTCAATTAAACAAAATCTTTTAAGACCATTTTAAAAAAATTATAATATATATATATATATATATATATATATATATATATATATGTGTGTATATATATATATAATAAATATATATATTTATAAAATTTAATAATTATAAAAAATGACAAAACTATTTAAGATATTTTGAATTTTACAAAGTCAATTATTTGAAATCGTTGGAATTTAAGAATCTTGACGATTAATCAATATTGAGGAGGTTCAAAATTGGGTGTAAACAATAGTCCCTCGTTTGACTTGGATTGATGAAATAAATTTGAGGCGAAGGAAATTAAAAAATTCAATTTTGACCGACCACATCTTCATCTTTTAGAAAAAAGTTTTTGGTACGGATTTTAAGAATTATGTCCTAACCCCCAAAAATGGTTTTTACTACATATCTCTGGATTACTGAGATTTGACGCAAAAGTTATCCCGATATCAAATTATGAAGAGACCGGAACGCTATGAAATAAGATGTAAGAGTAAACGTCGGAGTACAACCAAGTTTTCAAGACTGGTCCGCCTACATATCCCCCAACTTAGGGAATCAGACAACTTATAATTCGAATCGAACGGTTGAAATGAACATCTCTTATGCTAGGATAACCATTAGTACCGGAAGAGTGACAAAATAAGTCGAGTATGACAAGGAGACTTGCAACCTCTTAGCCATGAATGTGGTGCACTTGACACCCATAATTAAGAATATATATAAAAACAATTTCCAAAGCTCTTGGAGTGTTATCACTCAGGTTGGAAGGTTGCTTCCGGTGAAAGCTAAACTTTTCGAGATGCAAACCTTAAATTGATAAATCGATGAAAACCCACATGCCTTAAACATGGGTGTGTTTTGATTGTGGTGGAAATCACTCCTCAAGTTGCGTCCTAAGAGTTTTGTATTCCAATTTGGACTATATCCTAGTTCGCTGCTATGAAAAAATTCCACATTGTGTAGCATCCATTTAGAGGTCTTCCATACCTGTGGTTCGCTTTGAGAATTCATCCTCTAGGGATGCTCTAAAAAATAACATAGATAAAACTCATTAGCATAAAATGTAATTCAAATGGGGATATAACATCTTTTACCATGTTAACACATAATTTCTCTCCTTTAACATTCGACTTCAGCTTCCTCAAGTTTGACGTAAAGTAAATAAAGATTGTATTCCATATAAGCAATTTAATCCTCAATGTATAGACCTTTTATGTCGAAGTAATAAAATAGGATGATGTAATATGTTAATATTTATCTTGATGTCGTTGTAGCTTGTTCTCTTGACATCGTTCTAGCAATGGCAATGATGCAGCTAATATTGATTTTTTGCAATGCATAAATTTCTCCCGATGCATGAAGTTGGATTTCTTGAGAATCGCAATAGGTGATGACTTTTTGCGATGCATGAAGATAATTCTTCTTTGAAAAATACAGGTGATCCTTTCTTCAGAACTATACCTTATTGTGAATTTTATGCTATGCTTAAGTTTTCTCGTGATGCATGAAGATTTCTCGCACTGCATGATTCTTCTCCTGTGATGCATGAATCTTTTCTATGATGCATGAATCTTCCATTCTAGGTACCAAATGAAGGTAATGCATCACCAAGCAATGCAAGTGACCTTTTGGTGGCGTTACCATTTCATTTGACAATACAATATAAATGACCATCAGAGTAATGGCACTGTCACGACCGGGGAGCACCCCATAGACGGGATCGACATCTTAATCCTCGGTGAAGATTTGGACAAGCCATTATCAGTCGTCCTAACATATCATAGGTCAAAAATGCGGAAAAGTTAGAACTTTTACATAGTGAGGTATACGTAGACCTTTGACATCTCATATATGGAGTTTACATAAACTCCTCGCTTATTGAAGCATACATAGGGTTGTCGTTTAGATAAAATAACCAATACATAGGAAATAGTCTTATAACATTGTCTCACATTAAACCATCTAAAGAGTATTACAACATTTGAGCATAACCAATACTTAAATACAAAGTCACATATAGGCTTACAAGAATAGTGTCAAAGATAAAGGAATTAAATAGTGTCTTTAAACATAACAACAACATAGCTAGAATAGTGAAATGGTAACATCCCCGAATATTGAGGACCTACCAATAACTTGGGGAATATGTCCAAGTCTTCTTGCAATGTGGCCTCCTATACTTCAATGGCCCGACCTACATTGTTTGGGAAAAAGGGAAAGAATGTGGGTTAGTACAATCACATATACTAAGTATTGAAACATATGCAAGTAAAACCATTTAAATCATGCTTAAAAGGAAATTTTGTTAAAAACCATGCTAAGTCTCTTTTTAAATCCTTTATGCACATATAAGAGCACATACAAGTCAATGATCATAATATCACTTCAGACAAGTTCACACTCAACACAAAGCCAACATTAGAATAAGGTCATATCAACATGAATAACATCATATTACGAGCATATCAACATGAATAACTACAACATACTGTCATAACAACAATTCTTGTAAAGGAGTTCATAATATCACAACATATAAGACCCTTACTCACAACCCCTTCCTAAGCTTACAAGTGCAATGCTTATGTGAAGCACCATAACCCCACATGATCAAGTAAACCAAGAAAAGGATCATAAGAAATGTATACATCTCATATTTCTTCATATCATGCATATTCATAATCACGTACATCAAGTTATACCAATAGCATGTTCATTAATGAAACTAACATCATATAGGATCATCAACATGTAAAGTCATCATATACATTTCATTCATATCATAAGTGCATAAGAACAACCTCCTAGGACTTCCCTGAAGGTGTACTTGTTCCATCCATAAGTAAAGTCCCATATCCCTACCTACTCTAAGTAGAACCCCTCAAGTCACCCTAGTTAGTGTTTACTTTATTACTTTCATTTTACTTTCGAGAAAATGAAACAAGGTTTATCGAGCCTCACATGTGCCTAAAAAGGTTATTATCATGTTAACTAAGTGTTTAGAGCTCGTTTAATCGATTTGAAGTGGTTTGGAGGTCAAACGTCCAAGAACGACCAAGATGTTCGAAAGTTGGTCTTTATACGTACTAGTGTGTTCTAGTGTGCCTTTGTATGTTTTATGTGTTGTTTAGGGTCTAAATTTATAGGGGAAGATCCTAACTTGTAAATTGAAATATTTAGGTTTGAAACGTCCGGGTACGAATCCCCAAGGACCACCAAAACGACCCTTGAGGAGGACCCAAAGGTTGGCAGTGGACTGCCTAGGCAATGTCCAAACTACTCCCAAGCATCGATGGTTTGTGCCTTGATCGACGCCTCGTTGATTAGGTGCGTTGCACAACTTTTAGAAGTTTGCACTCCGCCTCCAAGATGGAGCCTTATTCTCAAATGACGAAGGTGCAGGACGGGTCGTCGTCCCATAAACTATCGTTGATTGGACGTGCATATTCTGCATGCATGCTGCCTAGTGAAGGGTTGAATTGGAAATTCACCCCACGTCCTAATTAAACTATAGGAAGTTAATTTAGGTGTATTTAGGTGTTTTAATTTAGTAGATAAACCTTTACTCTAATTTAGAACTCATTATAAAAATTAAATTTGTCCCTCTCAAATCAAACACTCCCAAAACCCCAAAACCCCCCATTGAAGATCAAGTTAATGAACAAGCTATGAAGGTGGATTATTTCAGATTTCTTCTCAGATTTTCGTAGGAATTCTTATGTAGAGGGTATGGTAATCCTTCATCCTTAGATAACCATCTTTCAATCTAGTCATGGGCTCATTGTTAAAGTGATTTCAAAAGCATTCTAATGGTTAATATGTGATTAATATATGGTTTTAACATGATTTTCAATCCAATTCCATGAAGAACCCATGATCTTCTTAACCTCTCAAATTATGATAGTATATGGGTCTTGTGATCTTGATGAGATGATGATTAGATTATGTTTAGATTGTAATGAATTCTTAGCTCTATATTCCTTTATGTCAATTGATTATGATTTTTTGGGAATTGATTAAGAATGATCATTATCTTTGAGATTTGGTAAGTTGGCCTATTTCCTCTTATTAGGTTAAAATGTATAATGAATTGTGTTGATTGTTATGGTCCACTTATGGTGGCGGTGTTTACATTCTTTTACATGTTTATGTGTTATGATCATGGCCTTAAAGACATTAGTTTCAATATGAATTGATATGATGATTCCATTTTTAGGAAGTTGAAGGGTGTAGCCTTGATCCTAGTATCATCTTCTAAGTGAATTGATGTTATATGAAGTTATATGTATAGTCTTCTGCACTACTTGCATGACCTAGGGGTGTGGATGATGATTTGTATATATATGTATGAGCATGTTATGGTTAGGTGTGGTCTATATGGCTAATTATGATTAATATTCTTGTAGCATGACCCCTACCTATATGAACCCGATATGAATGTGTGATCCAAGTATGCTAGGACTCTTCTATCCTAATGTTGACTATGCTCTTGTCTCCTATGATGTAATGTGAGTGTGTGTAGTCTATAGTCCTTAATACTCTATATGTGTATGAATTGAGACTTGAAGAACGTTGTACGTGTGTTGTGATGTTTAGAGGGTGGCTTCCTCAATGTTATCTTGTAGCCATTATGTGATCATTTTTGACCAATGTACACACAAACTTCATGCATGTGATTGAATAGGATATATTCATGATGACTAAGGAAAGGATAGTTCTCCTATTCATCACTACCTATTTCTATACATGTAAGTATATGATTAATGATGTTATGAACATTTGTGTTTAAAGTTGTTTATGTGAAGGTAGATCTCACATTGTATGTACACACACATGATTGTATAAATGGTAGACTAATGTTAAAGGACATTTTAAAATGAAGTAGGGTCTATGATTAAAAGACATGCTCATCTTAGGATCCTTTGAGCAATTCTATGTATGAAGGAGAAAGCTCATAAAGCCTAAATTATGAACTAATATACTAAAGGCTTAAATATGTTTATAAAGGGAGTTTGAGCTTAGCACCGAGTGAACATGATAAATGAGAATGGGAGCTTCACGTTTAGTAATTCGGGATTTGCACAAGAGAACTGTCATGTTTAGCAAGTCCGGGTTTCCAACATAGATGTTGTCTCATCAAATTGAAATCTCCATGCTAGAAGTCAAGGTTTCTAGTAACAATCTCTGTATTTCATTACTACGTGCCCCGTAGGTTTTAGCTAAGTGGATCCACTAGAATATCTATTTTGCATGAAGGTCCTACCTTGGAAAATAGTACCCTCTCTTTTCGGTGTGGGAGTAGGACACCGGATTCCATGTAGCCGCATGGTCTATGTCATGACCCGAGAGTACACCCTATAAGATATGGTATTCTCAGATCGTAACATGGTGTACTTGACCTCTCGGGAGTCTTCTACAAGACCTTTGACATCATTCATTGCATACATGTATGAAAAGTAGTGCAGTATTAAAACTTTTCACACGAAATAGTAATACTTCAAAATGTCTCTTTTATAGAAAATCATAAAGAAAGGCTAAGTCTCAAAGTCTCCATCTTAGACACACGAATATCTTGGGACACGGTCCATACTTCAACATGTAGAAATATCTGAGTGTATTACAATAATTTCAATAAGGAAAACTAAACATACATGATGTCCTCGAATCTAGCGAGAACATACCAACGCTTGCTTGAATGAACACTAATCCAAGCTTCCACTTCAAGAATCCTCTCAAATCCAACCTACACCTTTAGAGATAGACAAAATATCTTGAATTAGTACATTAGAATGCACTAAGAATGGTGTAATGCAATAAAATCATGCTAAAAGGACATTTGTATAAAACATTCTGTTTTTGAGTAAAACTTCATAAAAATTATAATAGTCACTTACAAGCCAACATAAGCACATATAGTCACATTACATAAAATAACCTCAAGATTACATTAAATCACATAAACATGAGACCCTCCTACAAAAGGTTGTTCTAAGGCTCACATATGAGTGAGTTGTGAAGCGACCGCCCATACTATGCATTCACACACACTAAAGTGATCCTTTAGATTACCTAAGATAAGATTATTCCCATTTCATACATTTAACTCCCTACTTAAAATTACTCTAGACTCACCTAAGTAAGACATGAAGAGACCACCCATACACCCTCTTCAAGCCTACCTATGTAATTCTCAAAGCTAATCTAGATAGGTCCCTTTTAATTATCATACCTTTAACTTAAGTCATTATGTTCAATTAACCATTTAAGAGACATTCAACACTTAAGAACATTCACATAATGGTCTTGGAGAAGATCTAGGGAGCTTACATACCAACATCTTCAAAGCCTACTAGTGCAATGTCTAGATAGCGTCTCATTCCACTACCTAAACTTCATAGAACTTATCCAACATTACCATGTATCCCACATGATGAGAATAGGCAATAACCGACATAGAGCATACTAGGTAGGCATGGAATCCGGGGTCAACCCTACTCCGATAAAGGGTGTTCTAGTTGCCAATGATAGATATAGGACACCACCCATGTACGCACATGGTTAAGGAATATCAAGGGTTTCCTTGTACTCTAGTATAAATCTTAACTATAGTTACTCCCCAAGCATACTCACTCGGTGGTAGCCTTTTTCCTCATAGAGTAATTCAATGAAAGAGCATATGAAGATGTACCATAGCTTGTTCATAACCAAATCATAACACACCTTACCAAGAAGGGTCCACTAGGGATACCTACAATGGTTAATAAGATAGCTCAATGACTTTCCTAATGATAATTTCATGACGTTCTAGCCAACTAAATCTAAGTCAATCATTCATAGGAGAAGGATACCGTTACGACTTTCACCTTCAAGGATATCACAACCTTCTTTCTAAAAGGTTCCACATAAATGACCTTCTTAACTATATTCAAGATCATATTCCATTTATACATATACATTCATGACAAAGGGGCTTTAACCTACTAAGTCAAGGATTTATATTCAAAGTTTTCATGTACCAAGTAAGGGACATAAGTCTACCTAAACAAGACACAATTCATTATCATCTTATTATATGTACAATATCATTCATGTAGCACATTAGGTCAACTAAGTACACTTGCAAGTCACCCTACACAGTTCTATAGAAACATCATCATAGTTCACCATAAGACTCATATGGTCAACTCAGAAGATTCACATTTAAACTTCAAGTATACACACATGAAGACATCACTATAGCCTATCATGATCACCTATATTCACTTAGAAGACCACATACTCTGACTTCACATAACCACATAAGTCATATAGACCTTCACAATGATCACATATACAAATTATTACATGATAATATCATAATTCATAAAGTAATGCCGACGAGGCCATATTCTTCGCAGTTATATCACATAAGCACCGCCACAATAAGTGTACCATACGAAACATCGTCATAATTCAAGACCTATACTACACAATATAGAGAAGGTTAGGTCAACATACCAACAATCCAATCTCACAACTCCAATCCATAGACAATTCAACAAACTAAATACACAAAGGCTCTTACCAATAGACATGATCACTCAATCCTATAATTACAATATATGATGATCCAACAAAACCCAATATGAAAACCATCAAATTAAGATAGCCTATATACAATTTTAACATAATTCATACATATATCAATATCCCAATACAATCTACATAAGAAATCAATACAATTGAGACATAATCGAATCACCCATAATATTGTCAAAATAAGGAAATCATGATTTGCATGATTTCATGGAGTTTTTGATCAAAAATCATCAAATTAACATCAATTCAATCATAATTTATCGATTCAAAACATTTTATGCAAGAACCCATGGCTAGATAACAAAATAGAAGAGTTAATCTTTTTTATCATCTTTGAAAATCATTGAAATTGGCTCCTTGAAGAAAGAAGATTCAAGGAAAAATCACCATACCTTAATTGTGAAACAAATCCCACAAAATTGATGGACAAAAACTTGTAAAATTTTTCTTCTTCCTTGGAGCTTCAAATCCTTATCAATGGAGGTTTTTGGAGAGAATTAATGGAGAAGTTTTGTCTTGGACTTAAGGGTTTTGATTTGAATGGTGAATTAGGGTTTAAAAAGGTTCAATAGCTGCCTACAATTAGTACACAAAATACCCAAATGACCCATGCACTTATAGGACCTTTTAACCAAGTCAAACTACTCTTAAATTTTCTGAACTTTCTTTGGGAAACAAGTCCGCGACGCGTAGCTTCTCCCACATGATTTTTGAAATTAATTTCTGAAACAGTAGAGTCCACCATGTGTCCACGATGCATAGGTAGAATTTAACCTTGGGAGGAAAATGTCCGCGACGCGGACATGTTTCTTTCATATACAAATTTTTGCTGCCTTGTCGAATTTGGGGAGCAGCCCCAAGACGTAACCGGCGTCGACATCCTCGGAGAGGATTAAGAATAGCCTCTTAGCATTCGTCATAACTTATCATAAGTTAAATTGCAGAAAATTTAAAACTTTTCATATACATCTATCTAATGAGGTTTACATAGACCTCTTGCTTACACATCATATATGCATAGGGAGTTTACGTAGACACCTCACATAGGAAGCACTACATAGGATTCTACTTTTACTTCACATGCATAATATATAAAGATATTCTAATAGGAAATTGTCTCACATTTAAACCATTTATATCGAGTACAACATTGGGCATATCCCTTACTTCATTACAACAAAAGCCACATATAATCATATACAATAATAGTGTTCAAATGAAAGAGAAGGAACTAAATGTATTGAAGACTAAAACAACATCCAATAGGTAGATAGTGGGATCGTCCTCGGAAGGTGAGGACCTACCAAACTTGGAGAATGAGAATCCAAGTCTTCTTCAAATGGCCCTCTAAAATCTCAACGGCCGGAACCTACATAATTGTAAAAACATAGAAATATGGGATAGCACACACTTGTAATAATTATGGAAACATGCACATAAAACATTTGAAATCATGCTGAAGGGGATATTTGTTTAAAACCATGCTATGTTACTTTGAAAAGCCTTATGCACAACCAAGAACACATATAAGCCAATAATCACATATTCATTGAGACAAAACCTTGTACAACACAAGACCAACATCATCAATGTATAACCAAGTCAACATGTATATGAGCATACTTAAGTACATAATCAAAATAACTCCAACATCATGTTATAACAACAAAGCATGTATAAGAGTTCATAACATTACATCATATGGAAGACCCTTACTCATTACCCACCATCAAGTCTCCAAGTGCAATGACCAAGTAAAGTCCCATAACCTTATTCAATCAAGTAAACCAAACAAAGGATCAAAAGCAATTCCTAACATCACATAACATAGCATCAAGATTAGTCATCATCATATATAGCAATATAGACCAATCGCATGTTCATAAGTAAAACTAAAATCATAGTCTACGAACATCGTGGACGTTTCTTGATGCCTTGACTCTAAAACATCATAAATGATTTGTAAACATTATTTTCGGTCTTAAAACAGTTTTACCAACCTTAGACCAACATGTGAGGCTCTAGATTAGATCTGGACTTTCGGAGTGGTACATCATCCTACTTTTAGGAACATTCGTCCCCGAATGACACTAAAATCTTCTCTAGGGAAAGGATAGACACAATACTAACAGCCCAACAAATCAACAACATAATCAACACGAGTTACAACTCAAATCAACATAACAACATGGAATTTACACATAGAAAGTCAAAACATCTTTTACCACATATAAGAACTCAACATCACACATGAGGAATTCCCTTCTCAACAACAACATGACCCTAAAAACACTTAAAGAGTCACTTATGACAAAACGTCATTACTAAACACATCAACATGCTCAATATCATTTCATCAAGGCAACAACATACCAAATATACAAATAAGTGCAAATTAAGCAAAAGAGTGTTTTTCCATGAAAAATCATTTTAACATAGCTTTTACCGTAATTATGCATACCTCTGCAAAACAAGTCAAATTCAAATTGAGTTATTATTTTCATTATTAATAGGAAAAACTAACCTTAATTAGTAAAGAGATGAGGATAACGGGACTTCTTGTTGGCCTCGCCCTCCCATGTTGCTCCGTCAACTAGGTGGTTCCTCCATAACACCTTTACGAAGGCCACCTCTTTGTTCCTCCACTTCTTTACTTGTCGATAAAGGATTTCCACCGGAACCTCTTCATAGGAGAGGTTCTCATCCACACCTATACCTTCAAGAGGAAAAATGGACTCGAGGTTGCAAATGCACTTCTTAAGCATAGAGACATGGAATACCGGGTGAATCAAAGCTAGCTCACTAGGTAATCTCAACTCGTATGCAACATTGCCAACCCTGTGTAATATTTCATAAAGACCAACATAACGTGGACTTAACTTCCGTTTCTTGCCAAATCTCATCAGCCCTTTCATATGTGAAATTTTCAAATACACCTGATCACCGTCTTTAAAATCTATCTTTTTTTCCGATTCTCAGCATAAGACTTTTTCCGGCTATAGGCTATTTTTAAACGGTTCCTTATGATATGAAATTTCTCCAAATTCTTACAGATGTATTAGAGACCAAAAAGTGAAGACTCACCAACTTCAAACCAACCAATAAGATATCTACATCTCCTACCATAGAAAGCTTCAAAAGGAGTCATGGATATAATCGAATGGTAACTATTGTTATAATAGAACTCAACCAAAGGAAAGTGTTCATCCCAACTACCCTTGAAATCAATGACACAAGCTCTAAGCATATCCTTAAGGGTTGGATTGTACGCTCAGCTTGACCATCCGTTTGGGGATGAAAAGCGGTGCTTAACTCCACTTGTGTACCCAACCCTTTTTTGAAGGACCTCCAAAATCGAAAAGTAAATTGAGCATCTCTATCCGAAATGATGGATAAAGGGATCCTATAAAGACTCACAATCTCATTGATATCGATCCTTGCATACTCTTCCCCCGAATAAGTAGACTTAATGGGGATAAAGTGAGTGGATTCGTCAACCTATCCACAACCACCCATATAGAGTCATTGTGACTTCGTGTCTGAGGATAACCCACTAAGAAGTCCATGTTAATGTCTTTGAGCTTCTAAGCGGGAACTTGCATATCTTGAAGTAAGCCACCTGACTTTTGATGCTCGACTTTCACTTGTTGGTAATTTGAACACATTTCAACAAATTCGGCTATGTCCTTTTTCAAGCCATCCCACCAAAATACTTCTCTAAGGTCATGATACATCTTAGTCGAACCCGGATGAATTGAATAACAACATCCATGAGATTCCTCTAGGATCCGATTTCTCAAATCATCCACATTGGGCACACACGACCTCCCTTGCTACTTCAAATCACCATCCCCCCTAAAGAGAATTACTCGTTAAGCGTACTAAGAACCGATTTCTTTCACCCCATCAATGATGGATCAAGGTGTTGCTTAGACTTCAACTCAACCACCAAAGACGATTCAGAGTTATGATGGACCATAAAACCACCATTAGGAGAATCTTCCAATCGAACGCCCAAACAAGCCAGCCTATGGACATCTTTCACTATGTCTTTCTTATTCTCTTCAACATCAGACACACTACCATGTGTCATACGACTTAGAGCATACGCAACCACGTTGGCCTTGTCGGGGGGTAGAGAACACTCATGTCATAATCATTTATCAATTACAACCACCTTCATTGTCGGAGATTTAACTCCTTTGCGTAAGCACATATTGAAGACTCTTGTGGTCGGTATATACATCAACATGAACACCATATAGTTAGTGCCTCCATATTTTCATGGAAACCACCACGGCTGCTAACTCAACATAATGAGTTAGGTAGTTCTTCTCATGACCCTTAAGTTTCCTAGAGGCATACACTATAACCTTATTGTATTGCATAAGGACACAACCCAATTTCACTCGGGATGCATCAAAATATACCACAAAAACCTTGGTACCCTCCTGTAAGACTATGTTTGATGATTTGGAAGCTTGTTTCACATGCCTCTGACCACTCAAATTACACATTCTTATGGGTCAAAGTTGTCAAATGAGATGTAATCGACGCAAAACCATCCACAAACCTCCTATAGTAGCCGGCTAGACCCAATAAATTTCTTATATTGGTTGGAGCCAAAGGTCTAGGCCAATTTCTAACCGCCTTCGGTTTCTTTGGATCAACCTATACACCCTCACTAGAGATGACATGACGAAGAAATACTACCGACCTTAACCAAAACTCACATTTTCTATACTTGGCTAATAGTTGGTGTTCCTACAAGACTTGTAACACAACTCTCAAATGGTCCATATGTTCACCCTCATTCTTCGAATATACCAAGATGTTATCTATGAAAACAATCACAAAGGAATCTAGGTAATTTCGGAAAACCCTATTCATTAGGTCCGTAAATGTCGTCGGAGCATTTGTCAACCCAAAAGATATTACTCTAAACTTATAGTGACCATATCTTGTTAGAAAGGCCATTTGGGGAATATCTTCATCTCTCACCCTTAGTTTATGATATCCCGATGTCAAGTCAATTTAGAATAGTAGCTTTCCTTTTGGAGTTGATTGAAGAAGTCGTCAATTTGAGGGAAAGGATACACATTCTTAATGGTAACTTTATTGAGTTGCCGGTAGTCCATACAAATCCTAAGTGACCCAACCTTCTTCTTCACAAATAGAACCGGAGCATCCTATGGGGAAATACTTGGTTGAAGAAAGCCTTTGTGTAGTAAATCCTTGAGTTGAACCTTCACCTTTTTCAATTCGGCTGGAGAGATCCGATAAGGAGGAATTGAAATGGTATTTGTATCACGTAATACGTTAATACCAAAATCAATTTCCCCTTCGGGAGAAATTCAGGAAGATCATTAGGAAAGACCTCTGGAAGTTCCCTCACTACGGGGACTAACTCAATTGGAGGAACTTTGGAGTCTAGATCTTTGAATCTTACAATATGGTATAAACACCCTTTAGAGATCATCTTCCAAGCCTTTAGACAAGAAACGATATGACCTCTAGGAATAGAATTTCCCCCCTTCCAGTCTAAGACGGGTTCATTAGGAAAGTTAAACTTGACACATCTTGTCCTACAATCAATGGAAGCAAAATAAGCATGCAACCAATCATTTCCTAAACTGACATCTAAATCAACCATATCAAGTTCTACTTACAACATGGGTAACTCTATTGGGAAACATTATAGGACAATTTGTATATACCATTTTGGCAACCACCGAATCACCTACCGGGGTAGTCACCATAAAAGGTTCATTCAACATATCGGTCAAAATATCAAACTTTCTAGCTACCAAAGGAGTAACAAATGACAAGGTAGCACCCATATCAAGTAAAGTATATACATTTAAAAAGAATACTTGTAACATACCGGTCACCACATCAGGAGAACTCCATTGTTCACCCCTAGAGCGAAGAGCATAAAAGAGATTCTTTCTTAGAGCATGAACATTACAACCACTTGCTTGTCCACTCCCCTTGTCTTGACCCTTCACATTTGGGCAATCTCTAACCTTGTGACCACTTTTACCAAACTCGAATCAATTGTCCGTTCCAACAAGGCATTCACCCATATGTTTCTTGTCACACTTTCCATAAGTAGGCTTATTTCTTGGTGAACTTGTACCTCTTCCCTTTTGAGACTTAGGATTAGACACCTTACCATCACGAGCTTCGGGAAACTTGGAAGGGACATGATGGAGAACCTCTTCTTAAATTTAGGCTTATCTTGAATTTCCAATCTACTCTTTGAAGAACCACCTTCATAAGACTTGGCCCTCTTAGCCTCTCTATTTTTCCTCCTTAGTCTACTTTCTTCCACTTATTGAGAATGAACCGTTAGACGAGAGATATTCGTATTATAATTAAGCATAGCCGAACGACATTCTACCACCAGGTCATCGAACACTCCTGTAAGGAAACAAATTATCTAATCCCTTGGGTTAGACACCAAGGATGGAGCATACTTAGACCATTTAGTAAAATTTAAGGAGTATCCAAGTACACTCATACCTCCTTGATGACGGTTGATGAATTCTTCCACCTTAGCCTTCCTCAACTCTCTACAAAAGAACCTATTAAATAAGGCTCTCTTGAAGATCTCCCATGTCACCGGACTACCTCTTAGCACCCTATTGTCCCTCCATTGAGTGTACAAAGTTTGAGCCACATCTTTGAGTTGATAGGCGGCCAACTCAGCCTTTTCACCCATAGTCACACCTATAGCAAATAAGATCTTATAGACCTCATCAAGGAAATCTTGAGGGTATTCATATGTCTTTGACCCGAAGAACATAGGAGGGTTCATCCTAGTAAAGTCTCTCAAAAAAGATGCCATAATGCTAGCATGTTGAGGCATATGGGGTTCAACTTCCCGATTCACTTGAGCCGTCATAGCTTGGACTTTAGAAGTTACAGTATTAGTTTGAGAGGTCATGTCTTGGGCTAAATTGAGAAAATCTGCCCTTATATCTCCATCGGTCATCGGTGGAGGAGAAACCAGAAATTGATCACCCTTAGGCGCTTGCTCAAGGGAAGGAACTTGATTGTCTTGTGAAGTAGCTTTGTTGTCATGACCCCCAACACTAGCAATACCTTCCTCATACCTTCGTGTAGCTGCTCTTCTAGTATTCATTCCTATAACCACAATAAAAGGCTTAGGTGAAAATAACACATAAAGTAGGACTCTAGAGGCACGACATAGGAATACAATTGACGAGGATTTCCTAAGCATCATATATCTCTCATTCATAAGTGTGGCACACTTCACAATTATGAATAAGAATCTACATAGACGTGGTTTAGTGAGACATCAATCCTAAGGATATTCAACTTTATTCTTTGATACCAAGTTTGTCACATCTGAGGAGCACACCCTCGACGTAACCGACGTCGTCATCCTCGGAGAGGATTTATACTAGCCTCTAAGCATTCGTCATAACATATCATAGCTTATATTGCGTAAAAATTAAAACTTTTCATATACATGTATAATGAGGTTTACATAGACTTCTCTCTTACACATCATATATACATAGGCAGTTTACATAGACTCCTCGCATAGGAAGCACTACATAGACTTCTACTTTTAGTTCACATACATAATATATAAAGATATTCTAATAGGAAATCTTCTCACATGTAAACGATCTAGATCGAGTACAACATTCGGGCATAGCCCTTACTTCATTAAAACAAAATCCATATATAGGCATATACAATAATAATCTTCAAATGAAAAAGAAGGAACTAAATGTCTTTAAGACTAAAAGAACATCCAATAGGTAGATAGTGGGATCTTCCTCGGAAGGTGAGGACCTACCAAACTTAGAGAATGAGAATCCAAGTCTTCTTTAAATGGCCCTTTAAAATCACAACGGCCGAAACCTACATTATTGTAGAAACATAGAAATATGGATTAGCACACACATGTATTATCTATGGAAACATACACATAAAACATTTGAAATCATGCTAAAGGGGCCATTTGTTCAAAACCATGTTAAATTTCTTTTGAAAGCCTGATGCAGAACCATGAACCCATATAAGAAAATAATCACATATTCATTGAGACAAAACCTTATACAACGCAAGACCAATATCATCAATGTATAACCAAGTCAACATGTATATTAGCATACTTAAGTATATAATCAAAACAAATCCAACATCATGTTATAATAACAAAGCATGTGTAAGAGTTGATAACATTACATCATATACAAGACCCTTACTTATATCCCACCATCAAGTCTCCAAGTGCAATGACCAAGTAAAGCCCATAACCTTTCTCAATCAAGTAAACCAAACAAAGGATCACAAGCAATTCCTAACATAACATAACATAGCATCAAGAGTATTCATCATCATATTTAGCAATACAAACCAATAGCATGTTCATAAGTAAAACTAACATCATATATGATCATCAACATGTAAACTCAGCATATTTATAACGTTTACTTTATAGAAATAAGAATAAACTTCTATGACTTCCTTCATGGCCAACTAGTGTAGTGTATAAATAGCGTCCCATACTACCTAGACTAAGTCAAACCACTTAACTCACCCTAGTTAGTGTTTACTTCATTACTTCATTTTACTTTTGGGAACACTTTCCTTAACCGACATAGACCACAAGAGCTAAATGTGGAAACAGGTGTCATGGAACCCTACACCGAAATAAGGTAGACTACTTGGAAAGGTAGTACCAAAACATGAACATAGCATTCTAGGTGGATCTACTAGCTAGTATTTCTATGGGGGCAACATATTTCAAGAACTAGGAGATATGCTTGGGCCCTCTTTATACACATTGAATTATAGTCTCCAATCACATGTTGCAATAGTGAACCTACCTTCCCTAATTGGGAAGGGACACTCCTCACTACTAGTTCACTCGGTGCTAAGCTAGAGTCCCTTTTGAAATGTCTTTAAGTCATTCTTAAACAATCATAACTTATAACAGTTCATAGGAGACTAACCCCTTATATAATCATAGTCATTATCTGATAAGGAATTGCATGAGAATATCCTTTCAATACTACCCTTATATGTGAGATTAGCACATTATCATCATCATGTCATAATAAGGCACATCGACATTTCATAACCACCCTTATATCATTACATCTTAAACATAATCTCACACCTTCACATAATCAATACATTTCAATTTCATCATCATACCAACACCTACTTAATACAATCACAAGATATGCTTCAATTGAACTTCATCACCAAGTACAGGCCATCAAAAATAAAGTAAAGGTTCAAGATCACTAAGTTTTACCAATTTCTCCTTCTAAAGCTATCATCATTGGTCTTACCCTTAACCAATACAATTTAATCCATCAATAGGTGTAATAACATCATAAAATAGGAATTAACACAAGAACTAAGTTAATCGCATCAATACTAGTCAATTCGTCATAAATTCATAACCTAGGGTTAGGGAATTTGGGTTAATTCATGATCTATTCCACCTACTAGGATTAACATCTAGAACTAACATGATTAAACAACAATACATCATAATATAATCATAATAATCAAAGGAAGTCAATAATAATACAATTTGAAAGATCAATTTCTGATTAGAAAGAAACCCATGTTCAATTCATCTTTTGTGAATCAATTTGGAAGAACCATTTAGGGAAAGGAATCCCAAAGGTGAAAAGTTCCCATACCTTGTTATTTCTTGAAGATTCATGGTGAAAAGTGATGTTCATGAAGCCCTATAATCCTTAGAGTTTCCCCTTCAACGGATTATTCTTTCGTATACAGAAAGTAGAGAGAAGGAAGAGTAATTTTGGTTTGAGAATTGTGGGGTGTTAAGATGGGTTTAGACTTATGGTAGTTTATATAGTCACTTAATTAACGTAATAAACCACCCCTTAACCCATAATTAAACCCCTAACTAATTAACTAATTAATTGAACTCACTTAAAACTTGGGAGTAAAATGCAGGCCTGACCTACGAGACCTCGACGTACGGTCCGTAGGTCAGGCAACACACATGCCCCCATCGTATTGGAAAGCCTTCGATAATTTAAGATACTTGTAATTTTGGCCAGCCTTTAAAAGTGGCTCAGTATTCAACGACGGAGGCATCGACACCCCGTCGTTCAGCCTATGCCTCGTCGATGACAATCATAGGTAGCCACTATTTTTGACAGCTTTTTGGCAAACTAGGGAGGGTCATTAGGGTGGTACTTGGGGAGTTGTACACGAACGTTTCGACCCTAAAGATACTCTAATATATTTTTATCACCATTCCACCAAATTGCATCAAATTCCAAATCCTAAAACCCTGTGAAATAGGCTAAGGCACACTAGCACCTCTTTCACATGTCTCCGAACGTCATGGACGTTTCTTGATGCCTTGAATCTAAAACTTCCTAAATGACTTCTAAAAATTAGTTTAGGTCTTAAAACAGTGTAACTAACCTTATATCAACATGTGAGGCTCTAGATTAGGTCTTGGACTTTTGGAGTGTTACACGCCTTGGGAAGCTTTTACCCACAAGTTGGGTCATCCTCAAGGACCCTTAGGGTGGTCCTTGCGGCGTCTTTATAAGACTTTTAGACCCTTTAAAAGTCATTCTATATGTAGGAACCATAAATACTCAATTTCACCCTCAAACCATACCCTAAAACTCCACTACAAAAGACTAAGACACACTAGTTCAACTTCGACTAGTTTCCGGACGTTCTTGGACATTTGACTTCCAAACACTTCCAAAGTTTAGACACTGCCTCAAAACACTATTATAAACCATTTTCGGACTTCAAAATCTCATGACACACGTGTTAGGCTCTATATTCACCTAATTCATTTTAGAGGTGTTACATTCTCCCCCATTTGGACAACCTTAGTCCTCGAATGACACTTACTTCATTTTAGGTACCTTAAAGAGATAAAGAGTAAAGCCTAGCAGCACAAATCCATACCACAAATATACAAGACATATAGATGGAGGACTAACCAATTTCACATTAAAAAGAGACTCAAGACACAATAAGAAGATAAAAACTACTTCTACAATTCATCATGCAATAAGACTCACATTCTTCATTTCATAGAGGAGGAACTTCTTTTCCACACATATTCATGCTCATATAAATCAATTCTATACACATTATAACCATTTTCCATGAAAACACAATTTAGCCAATTTTAAAATCTTTGCAGTGAACACTAATTCCTTATAGTGAATTACGCTCAAATATTCCTTAGTTCAACTTTTAAACAATTTATGATGAATGCATGACAATATGAGTGACAAAACCATATAAACTCATTTTACAACATAAACATAACTTCATGAAATAAACAATGCAAGGAATCAATGAAATTCATTTTCAAAACGACTCCTAAACACAATGCAACATGCACATGCTACTATGACATTCTATCTCCAAGCTTGAATAAAATAGAAGAGAAGAGACAACAAATCACAACTCCACTACTCAAGATCCTTACCCACTTAGAAGGAACCCATTACTACACAAGAGAGAAATCTATAACTTACAGGCATCATCACCCGAATTTGCTCCCTTATCTTGAACAACATAAAAGCGATTCCTCTTTGGAGCACCAACTTCAAGAGCACGAGGAAGATCTTGCATATCATCTCTTCCTCTAGATGAAATATTAAGACAATACCTCACCTTATGACCATCCTTACCACAACAAAATCAACCTCCGGTACCGGCTAGACATTTCCCAAAGTGCTTCTTCCCACAAGTAGCACAAGTAGGATGAACATCTTGAGAACTACTACCACCTTTACCGTTGACCTTATATGAACTATCTACATCATGATTTGGATCCCTCTTCTTAAGCCTAGGTTAATTTTGCTCATCGAATCTACCACTCTTCAAGTTTCTAGAGATCCTACTAAACTTGGACTCCACAATAGATTGTGCATTCACCATAAGCGTACACAAGTTCATGTCATTATGGAGCATGGTTGTACGTCACTCTTGCTTAACATGGTCGGACACACTGGTAACAAACCTACTCACCTAAAGCCTAAGGTTAGACACCTAGGATGGAGCATACCTAGACAACAAGGTGACCTTCAAAGAATACACTTCCACACTCATGTTCCCTTGTCTAACGTTAATGAACTCCTCAACCTTTACATCCCTCTTCTCACGGGGAAAGTAATTTCCTAAGAAAGCCTCTTTAAACTCCTCCCACTCTATAGGACCCAACTCAACTTGTTTATTATCTTTCCATTTATTTACCAAACTTGAGCAATACCCCTTAATTGGTACAGAGCCAACTCCGTCTTCTCTCTAGAAGTCACCCCCATAGCACTCAACACCTTGTACACACCATCAAGGAACTCTTGGGGATCTTCTCCCACCATAGTGCCAAGAAAGATAGGAGGATTCATTCTCACAAAGTCCCTCAACCTAGAGGTCATGGTACTCTCTATTACATTCACTCTAGGTTTCATACCCCTATTCACATTAGTTGTCATAACTCGGGCTAATGCAGTAAAACCTCTCTAATCTCCCCATTAGTCATGTTCGTGGGAACCACCAGAACCTCGTTACCTTCACCTCCAATAGGGACTTGATCACCTTGGGGAGGAACTTCAGCATCTTGAGGAACTTGAAGTCCTTGTGAACCTAATTCACCTTGGGGAATTTCCTTTTGCACCCCTTCCTCTTCCAACTTTCTTGTGGCCATTCTTCTTGTAGTCATACACCTATAAACAAAAAAGATGAGATTAGGAATATACATATATAACCTCAACTCTATAGGCAGGACACAAGAGTGATGAAGAAAGTGAAACTCTATCGTCCTATAGCCTCTCGCTCATAGATGTGTCGCGACCATTCTGATGAACAAGACTCTACTAGACGTGGCTTTAATGAGATTTTAGATTCCTAAGAACTACTTCATAACCTATGCTATGATACCAACTTTGTCATGACCCGAGAGTACACACTAGAAGATATGTTATTCTCGGATCACAACATGGCGGACTTAACCTCTCGGAGGACTTGTACAAGACCTTTGACATCATTCATTGCATGTATGTATGAAAAGTAGTGCGGAGTTAAAAAATTTCACATGAAATTGTAATACTTCAAAACGTCTCTTTTATAGAAAATCATAAGGAAAGACTATGTCTCAAGGTAGCAATCTTAGACGCATGAATATCTTTGGACACGACCCATACTTCAACATATCGAAATATCTAAGTCTATTACAATACTTTCAATAAAGAAAACTAAACATTCATGATGTCCTCGAATCTAGTGAGGACATACCAAAACTTGCTTGAATGGACTAATCTAAACTTCCACTTGAAGACTCATCTCAAATGCCACCTATATCTTTAGAGATAGAAAAAATATATGCAATTAGTACATTAGAATGCACTAAGTATGTTGTAATGCAATAAAATCATGCTGAAAGGATATTTGTATAAAACATTCTCTTTTTGAGTAAAACTTCATAAAAAAAGTATAATAGTCACTTACAAGCCAAGATAAGCACATATAGTCATATTACATAATATAATCTCAAGATTACATTATATCACATAAACATGATATCCTCCTACCAAAAAATGTTTTAAGGCTCACTTGAGTGAGTTGTGAAACGACCGCCCATACAATCCATTCACACACACCAAAGTGATCCTTTAGATTACCTAAGATAAGATTATTCCCATTGCATACATTTAGCTCCCTACTTTGAATTACTCTAAGACTCACCTAAGTAATACATGAAAAGATCTCCTATACACCCTCTCCAAGCCTACCTAAGCAATCCTCAAAGCTATTTTAAATAGGTATTTTTTCATTATCATACCTTTAACTTAAGTATTTATGCTTGCTTAACCATTTTAGAGAAATTCAACACTTAAGGACATTCACATAATGGTCTTGGACAAGACCTAGGGAAACTACATGCCAACATCTTCAAAGCCTACTCGCGCAATGTCTAGATAGCGTCCCACTCCACTACCTAAACTTCTTAGAGCCCATCCAACATTAGCAGGTATCCCACATGATCAGAATAGGCAATAACCGACATAGACCATACTAGCTAGGTATAAAATCCCAAGTCAGCCCTACTCCGATAAAGGGTGTTTTACTTGCGAATGGTAGAACTAGGACACAACCTATGTAGGCACATGGTTAAGCAATTTCAAGGGTTTCTTTGTACTCTAGTGTAACACTTCAAAAATACAAGATGTGTCGTTAAGCCTAACATAGGTGTCATGAAGTCTATACAATGTTTTTAAGGTTAGTTTAATGAATATAAGTCATTTGGGAAGTTTAGAAACCAAAACATCCAAGAACGTCCATGACGTTCAAAAGTTGGTTCAAAGAGATGCTAGTGTGCCTTTGCCTATTTGACTAGTTTTTAAGAGTAAAAAATTAACGAAATTTGGTGGAAATGTGTGGAACAAGTGTTAGAGATGTTTCATAGTATAAACGTCCAGTTACGACTCCCCAAGGACCAACCAAGGTCCCTTGAGGAGGACCCTGGCAGGATTAGGCAACACTGCCTGGGCAGTGTGCATTGACGAGACAACCTATGTTTCGTCTGTGGACTGACGGGTGATACGCTCAAACTTACTTCTCAAATAAGAAGTAAAGCGGTGGTATCAAGTAAAGAACCCAACTGATGAGGTTGATATCGATCCCACAAGGAAAATAGTTCAGACTTAACTTTATTCTATTATTACTATTATTTAGCCAACTATTTTCCGAGAAAACAAAAAACAAAAAGTTTTTTTTTATTTCTGAATTAAAGAGAATGAGTAACTAAATTAAAGTAAACAACTAACAGATTTAAATCTCGGAGTTTAATCAATTAATAAAAGTAACTAGGGCTTAAGTGTTCCCCACAGGTTCCTAACTTGATAACTATAACTATAACAATTCTTTCCTAGTATCTTGCATGTAAAGTGATAAGTTATGTATCTCTAAATATTTGGTCCGGCATCTACAAAATTTCACTCAGCACCTTGGTCCGGCTACGTGTGTTGCTATTCTAACCCTTATCTTTACCTCATATTAAGCATTGTATTCGGTATTTGACTAAGTTATTACCTCGTACCAACCAATACTAGCCTATTAGATAGTCTACACTAAATCTATGTTGATAATTATTTTCCTATTATCTACCTCCTTGGTCCGGAAAGTAGCATTAAGGCGAGTTCTAACGTTGGCCATCCGTTAAAAAAGACTTCTACACAAAAGAATTATCAATACATTCAAGACACCATTCTAGAATTGTTATTTTAGTTAGAGTTTACCTTGTTATTCACCCATGGTTCCCACAACCCTAGCTATGGAGTTTAGTTACCCATGTTCATAATTACACAATTCATATTGTTAATGGAAGAATTCATGACTTACTTTTATGAGAACGAATAAATTCCAGAATTTATCTTGATTAATCAACAAAATCACCAACAATCAATTCCGGAAAAAGTATCTTAATTACCAAAATCGAGAGTTCAATACTATAACAAGAGAACTAAATATTATCAAAAAGTCTAACCCCAAAAACGAGGTTTTTCAAACTATTTATAATAAAAACAAAACTTAATCAAAGAAGGATTCTATTTACTAAAAATCTGTCCAAACGCGTCTGGGTTGACGGACCACGTGACGGACCGTCATGGACACGACGGACCGTCATGGTCTCCATCGTCCCATACTTCATATATTCTTCTGCTGCTTTATTCATTCCCCTCGACGGATAGGTATGACAGACCGTTTCAAGCACGACGGTCTATCGAGGGTCTCCGTTCCAAAATACTTGAACTTCTTGGAATTTGGGTACTGGGACTACATCTCTAATCATCACGACGAACAAGCAGGACGGACCATCGTGGCTATGACGGTCCGTCATGGACTTCCGTAATCCCACACTTGGTCAGACTTCCCCATCTTCCTTCAGCAACTTCTCTCCTCACTACGATGCCACCTAAGGACCGTCACAGCCTCGACGGACCGTTATAAGCTCCATAAGTGGTCTCTTCTGCATTTCTTCCTCAAAAACTTCTGCGTTCATCCTTGGACATATTTTCTGCAAACAAAGAGAAACTTATATAAAAATCAACACAAAAAGGCTTTCGACACACACTAAACTTAAGGAAAAATCATTAGAAACACCGTGAAACCACGGTACATCAACACCCTCAACTTAAATTCGTTGTTTGTCCTCAAGCGACGCACTATGACTCACTACAAAATCTCTGTACAAGAGTATCCATATTTTAACTTTCGCAATCATTTGGCTATCAATCCCGATCATTCTCATTATGTTCATGCATGGTATCACTATTAGGCATTGAGTTGTGTAGAATCAGACCATGACACAGACTCACTACGCAATGACACCTATCCTCTTCAATTTCTCACGGAGGTGCTAATATTTCCGGTATTGAAACTACTGTCCTCACTTCAAACAACATCCTCATTTTTCACAAAATGATTTCAGTTTGAGTATAAGGATCACTTTCCGACACTCACTCTCAGAACAAATTCACAACGCATTTATACATATTGCCATAGGCTTGCCCTTATTTTCACTACTTTAAGTTCGCCATACAACTCTTAGGATCACAATAGGACTTTTTAGCTTGTAACATAGGCTCAGGGTCAGGTAGGGTATATTTAGGTATATTTTAGTGACTTTTTGCCCTCCTTGACATATCGACTAAACGCACTACCTTTTTATCATTCTATTTCGCCCAATTTCTCAATTTTCTTTTTACCTTGCTGCTTTCCCTTTTTCATCCTCATATGTGAGTGACTTTTCTCTTTTATTTATTTTATTTATTTATTTTATTTTTATTTTATTTTTAGTCACTTCTGTTTTGTTCTTTCTTCCTCTTCATACTTTCAACCCCAATTTTTCGGAGTATTCCTTATAAAAGCCACCCTCAACTCATGACTTTGCCATGAGTTAAGGTTCACAATACCCATGGTTGGGTCAGGGCCACGACAAGGTTGCTTTCTCCATTAGCCACCCTCAACTTATGCTTTTTTTTTTTGGCATAAACTGAGGTGCACATGTCCAAGGAGGTATCAGGGCCAACACATTGTTCCCCGAGAAGATCAGTTGGGATGACAAAGAAAGATCTGTTTTTAGGCTCAAATCATTTGGATCAATAAAGGGTTAACTTCATTTGGTTTTCTGTTATTTTTTAGGCTTAAGATTGACTATTTCGAACAAAGGCCTATGATCCTTTCCTAATTGTTTGATTTGGCTCACTTTTAGCAGGACTAACCAGGCAAGTTCTAGCTCAGTATTGATGGTGGACATTCGAATTCACCTCACACTCACTTGACATTCCTTACATTCCCAGATTATTAGACACCTAGTTCGAGTCTTAGATTCAGGATCATGCAGTAGGGTATCTTTATTTCATGTTTCAAACCACACAATTATCAATTACTATGCCTAGTCATGCATCATTTTGATTATCGGGATATCATATTTGTTTCAGCCATCGTGCTTCAGATTTATACTATGTACATAAGATATGACATGCCGGTTCAACAATAAAAGTAATCAGTCTTTTGGGGAAAAAGAACACAGGCAAGGAAACCCCAAAAGAGGATCGTGAACTTGGGCTACTCAGAATTCACCCAAGTACTCACTTTCCATTTACCCCACCCCCAACAAAAGATATGCAATTGTCCCCAATGCATAAAAAAAACTAAAATACGCGAAAGGTGAGTGAAGCAAACCTGAGGCGCTAAGCGCCGGCGACCAGCAAGCTGGTAGGTCCGGTGCACCGGAACCCACTCCCTGCGTAGTCTGGACACCCTCAGTAGTGTCCTCAGCATCAACAGCACCATCAGTAGTGCCTCCCATAGTATCTACAATTTTGGAGCTAGACGCCCCGGTAGCTAACTCTACAGCCCTCAACATACGGGCCTCCTCGTCACCAATCGAGGCTCTCCTCGCAGCCTCCATCTCATGGCGCTCCTTCTTCCTCGCCCTAGCCTCATCCTCCTCTCGAACCCTGCATCTCTTGGCATGCTCTCGTGGTGGAGGTGGTGGAAAATCAGAAGTGGCAAAAAGATCAGCCATCACTGTGTCCTCACCAGCCTCTGCAGAAGGGGCCTCAGACTCAAGCATCCTCACCTCTAAAATCATATCAAGATCAGCCCGCAGACTCTCAACCGCAGCCTGAAGGGTCGACATGTCCACCGGAGGTTCTGGTCGGGCTAGCACTCGCAACTCAAAAGCGTCTAAGCGCTGATGTACCTCTGTGATCTTCCTCTCTGTGTGCTGTGCCATCTTGCGCTCCATGCGCTCCTCTGCCTCAGCAATAGACCTCTGCATCCAAGGATGGATGTGATACAGAAGTGTAGCCATCTGTGCCTCGAGTTTTTGGACCCTTGCAAGTAGCACCAGAGTGGCGGAAGGAGCCGATCGAGAGGAGCTCGGGGCAGTGCTACTACCCGGGATAGACTCGACCGGGGTAGTGTCAGTGGGTGCAGAAGAAGCCTGGGAAGCCGCATGAGCATTCTCTATAGTATCTGCCAGGTTCTCATCAAGTGGGACTACCTCCGGGCGGGGCCCTCTGCGTGGAGCCAACTCATTGGCCTCATTCCTGATGAGGCCGATGTCAACATTTCCCTGCGGAGTCCTGAGCTGGTCAATATGCCAAATGGGCACACCTACGGATCTGCATAAAGAGAAAACCATGCAAGGAAAAGGTTAAGTCGTGGTGACCTTGAAGGCCCTCTCGTGGATGACCTCCTATAGAAGCCAAGCGAAGTCGACCTCGAACCCTGCCATCATTGCGGCCATCAGAACTGAACGATCCCATGTGACTATATTATCAGCAGAAGTGGGGGAAAGGTAGTGGCGGACTATCAACCAAAGAAACTTGGCCGTAAAGGTCAAGTTGGCCTTCCTGATGGCTCCCTTTGGCTCCATCACCCAATCAGTAGCCTCTCCATCAATAGACAAGTGCTGGGCCATCCACCTCTTGGTGGTCTTTCTCAGTGATGGCTCACGTAAGAACCGACCCTCTTTAACAATTTTCCACCGGTAGTCGAACTCAGCGGTGAGAGGTGTCCTGGTAGTATCAACATCCTCACCGTACAGATATCGGTCTGGCAGGGAGATGTCGACCTTTATGACGCGTACTCGGATGTGCTCAAGTGGGGCCTGTTTGGCGGGGGCAGCCCGCCTATCTATCTGTGATCGGAGAGTGGCCACATAAGAGGCATAGAATACTCGGACCAACTCCTCACTGTAGCGGCCCAAAGAACGAGCCGTCCACTCCAGCCGGTGTCTAGTGAAGAGAGTGTGAATATCCGGCATGGTGGGGAGACTTCCCGTAAGGACCCGCCTCTCCAGTGTAAGGGTCCGTGTCATGTTGCCTTCATCATTGAGAACCTTGTCGTCTAAGTACACTTGGTATTGCCCGTCAACACACCACCGGTTTGGCTGGTCGGCAACCGCGGCAGGAACTCCAACCGGTGATACAGGAGTGGAGTCAGTGCTGTCAGCCTCATCAGCCGAGGCAGACTGTGTAGCTGTGGCGGGTGCAGAGGCTTCTGCGTACCCGGAGGCTTCCTCTGACCAACAAACTCCTAAGGAGACAGATGCTCCTTCGTCTTGGGCAGCTGACCCAGAAGGTGTGCCGGTCAGTGTGCGCTCCTCATCTGACTGGGAGGCAGTGACTACGCCGGATGCCACCTTCTTGGGCGTGGCTCTAGGTGCACGTGGAGCTCGTGCTGTAGTAGCAGTGCCTGGGGGCACGTACTCGGGATCATGCTCATCATCAGAGCCTATCACCAGTCGAGCAGACGAGGCGACAGACTTGGAACGCCCACGTGCGTAAACGCGATCTTGTTTTGGTGCCATCAGAGGTAGTACCTGTAAAGAATCATCATTAGTACTAGAAGGAGCAAACATGACAAGAAAAAAATGAGACACAATACACATAAATTCAAAGCAGTAATGACAGCTCTGTAGTAGCAGTGAGGCACGACGGACCTGGTGACGTCCCGTCATGAGTATGACGGACCATCATGGGGTCCGTCATGTAATAATTAACAATTTAGACTCTCAGAAGGAAGGTCTCTGACTGGTACGACGGTTGTGCAGGACGGACCGTCGTGGGCATGACGGTCCGTCACATGTGTCCGTCAGTGGACACTCAGAAAAAGTATTGAGACCCTTAGGACAGGGGTCTCTGACCATCACGACGGTTGTGCAGGACGGACCGTCGTGGGCATGATGGTCCGTTACATGTGTCCGTCAGTGGACACTTAGAAAATATGTTGAGAACCTTAGGACAGGGGTCTCTGACCGTCACGACAGTTGTGCAGGACGGACCATCATGGGCATGACGGTCCGTCACATGTGTCCGTCAGTGGACACTTAGAAAAAGTGTTGAGGCCCTTAGGACAGGGGTCTTTGACCGTCACGACGGTTGTGCAGGACGGAACGTCGTGGGCATGATGGTCCGTTACATGTGTCCGTCAGTGGACACTTAGAAAAATTATTGAGACCCTTGGGACAGGGGTCTCTGACAACTAAGACGGTTGTACAGGACGGACCGTCGTGGGCATGACGGTCCATCACATGTGTCCGTCAGTGGACACTTAGAAAAATTATTGAGACCCTTGGGACAGGGGTCTCTAACAACAAAGACGGTTGTGCAGGACGGACAGTCATGGGCATGACGGTCCGTCACATGTATTCATTGGTGGACACTTAGAGAAAACAAGTTGTGGGGTGTTGGGACGGACCCTATGACGGTCCGTCGTGGTTACGACGGTCCGTCATCGGGGTTTCGTTCTGTCATTCAGAGACAGAACTGGGGATGCCACAATAAACACATGTGATTCGAACCAAAGACCCAACATTTCCTTAACGCTTTTTAACCTAAATACTTATCAAATTTACAAGGCTAAAGCCCTAATTGCTCGAGTTTTATCAAGGCATTTCGTGGGACTAATAACCTAGGTTAGACAAGATTTGGTCAAAGATCAAAGACCCACAGAAGAAAAAAAAATATGCTAATAGTAAATAAAAACCAAAATGAAGAGTAAATTGGTAGAGTTCAGAAACACATACCTTGGAAGAGGAGAAAACAACACGAAAGTGATGGCACCCAACAAGAAAAATGAGAATCACAGCAGTAGACTCCGACCAAAAAAGGAGATTTGGGATGGGGAAAGGGAGTATGTGGGGATTTTGGGAAGGGAAGGAAGTTGAAAGGGGAGGAAATGGGAGAAAGAGGGAAAGAAACGGTTGAATGAAGGGGTGGGGAGTTTAAAAAGGTTTAAAACTTTTAAAATTCCCCAGCCGGGTCGGGTCGGGTTGCTGGATAATGAAACGACGAGACCCGAACCACGGTCCATCACGTCTGTGACGGTCCGTCATGGGTTCCGTTGCATGTGCCCTAATTTTTCAAAGCAATAAAGAACGTACCTGGCACAGCGGAGTGATGCGACAGTCCGTCACAGGAGTGACGGTCCGTCGATGTATCCGTCATTGAATGTGGTAGAGTAATTTTCTGCAGAACTTCCTGGAGACGTGCTGCCTGAAAATTTAAAACCCATTAGTAGAAAATGCTACCATTAATAGAAAGAAAACTATCATTTGGTTAGATGATACATATTGGGTTGCCTCTCAACCAGTGCCTGATCTAACGTCGCGGCACGACTGAGGACACTCAATTACTCAGACTTCATCAAGATGGTATGCCTCAATCACCTGATTCGCCGATTCCGCATGCCCTATATAAAGTTTCAGACGTTGTCCATTCACCTTAAACGGCATAACTTCCTTGTTTTCCAACTCAACCGCTCCATGAGGGAATAGTTGGGTGATCAAGTAAGGGCCAGTCCATTTGGACTTGAGCTTGCCCGGAAACAAGCGCAACCTAGAGTTGAATAAAAGCACCGAATCCCCAACCATAAACTCTCGTTTCTCGATTTTTAGGTCATGGTACTTCTTCATCTTTTCTTTGTAGAGGGCTGAGCTTTCCTAACCTTTTAGGGGAAATTCATCGTGTTCATTCAACTCATTTAACCGTTGTTCTGCAGCTTCGTTCCAGTCCATTTTTAACTTCTTCATAGCCCATATGGCTTTATGCTCTAATTCAACCGGAATATGACAAGCTTTCCCATATACTAGTTGTTATGGGGACATACCTATGGGAGTCTTATATGCTGTCCGGTAGGCCCAAAGAGCATCATCAAGCCTCCTTGACCAATCTGTTCTACTAGCGTTCACTGTTTTTGACAAAATCTGTTTGATCTCCCTATTTGACACTTCAACTTGACCACTAGTTTGAGGGTGGTAAGGAGTGGCCACATTATGGCGAACCCCATATTTCTCCAATAAACGCTTGAACAATTTGTTGCAAGAGTGGGATCCCCCATCACTAATAATTGCCCGTGGTGTACCAAGTCGAGAGAATATATTCTTTTTAAAGAACGCAGTGACACTCTTCCCCTCATTGTTTGCGAGGGCGATAGCTTCCACCCACTTAGATACATTATCAACTGCTACTAAAATATACTTCATTCCATGAGAACTCACAAACGGACCCATAAAGTCAATACCCCAAACATCAAATAACTCAATCACAAGAATGGGGTTTAGATGGAGCTCTTGCTTTCTTGAAATGCCGCCATCTCTTTGGCATCTATCACACGCTTTGGTAAACTCATGAGCATCTTGATGAATAGTTGTCCAATAGTAACCACATTGTAAGATCTTATGAGCAGTCCGGATACCACTATGATGTCCACCATTAGGAATGGCATGCCTCTAAAACACTCAACATCTCAACTTCTGGCATACAACGCCGAATAAGCCCATCAGCACAACTCCTATATAAGTATGGTTCATCCCAAAAGAACTTCTTCACATCGTACATGAACTTTTTCCTTTGATGAAAGGACAAGTCCGATGGAACAATATCACTAGCTAAATAGTTCGCAAAGTCTGCGAACCATGGAATCAAGTCTTGTGAGGCAGCCAATACATGCTCATCGGGGAACGTGTCATCAATATCAGTCTTATCCCCCAACTCTCTCATAGCTTCATCTTCTAGACGGGACAAGTGATCAACAACTTGATTTTCGGTCCCTTTTCTATCTCTTACCTCAAAGTCAAATTCTTGCCGTAGTAATACCCAACGAATCAACCTCGGTTTAGCATCCTTCTTTGCCATCAAATATCTCAATGCTGAATGGTCAGTATGCACTATAACTCTAGTACCTAGCAAATAGAAGCGAAATTTTTCAAAAGCAAATACTACTGCAAGGAGCTCTTGCTCAGTTACTGTATAGTTCTTCTGAGCTTCATTGAGGGCTTTATTAGCATAGTAAATGGGATGAAGGATTTTGTCCCTTCTTTGTCCCAATACCACACCAAGGGCAACCCCACTATCAACGCACATCACCTCAAATGGACTGCTCCAATCTGGAGAAATAATGATAGGTGCAGATACCAATTTTTCTTTTAGCTCGCCGAATGCTTTAAGACACGATTCATCAAAATAAATTTACAATCTTTCTCCAGCAGTTTGCACAACGGATGTGCAATTTTTGAGAAATCTTTGATGAATCTCCTGTAAAAACCCGCATGCCCAAGAAAGCTTCTCACACCTTTTACAGAGATAGGTGGAGGAAGTCTCTCTATTACCTCGACTTTAGCTCGATCAACCTCTATGCCCTTTTCTGAAATGCGATGACCCAAAACAATACCTTCTTTCACCATGAAGTGGCATTTTTCCCAATTGAGTACTAAATTGCAGTCTTCACATCTCTTAAGAACCTCAGATAAATGGCTTAAACACCACTCGAATGATTCACCAACCATAGAAAAATCATCCATAAAAACCTCAATAGTATATTCCACCATGTCCGAGAATATTGACATCATACATCTCTGAAATGTGGCGGGTGCATTGCACAACCCAAACGGCATTCTCTTGAACGCAAAGGTCCCATATGGACAAGTAAAAGTGGTTTTCTCTTGATCTTCTGGTGCATTAGAAATCTGATTATACCCCGAATAACCATTAAGAAAATAGTACCACCCTTTTCCAGCAAGTCTATCCAACATCTGATCCATAAAGGGCATAGGAAAATGGTTTTTTTTTGGTCCATGCATTTAATTTCCGGTAATCCATACACACCCTCCATCCAGTCACCGGTCTCATTGGAACAAGTTCATTTTTTTAATTGGGGACCACAGTCATTGCCCCTTTCTTAGATACACACCGAACAGGGCATACCCAACTACTATCGGTGATTGGATATATTACTCTGGCATCCAACCATTTAATGATTTCCTTCTTCACGACCTCTTACATATGTGGATTTAAGCGTCTCTGGTGCTCAATACTTGGCTTATGATCGGGCATGAGTTGGATTTTATGATAACAAATACCAGGAGGGATCCCAATAATGTCCGTAATAGTCCACCCAATAGCTCTTTTGAACCTTTTTAGCACTTTCACCAAACTCTCAACTTGTTGTTCATTCAGGTCTGATGCAATGATTACCGGCAATGTGTCACCGTTTCCTAAGAATTCATGCCTGAGATGAGGTGGGAGATCTTTTAGTTCTAACTTTGGAGCCTCCTCTATAGATGGTTTTGCGGATGGAGACTCGCGATTCTTCATGTCTAGCTCATATTTCTTCGGTTTAAACCGAACATTACCACGATCAAGAGCAGCGACTAATGACCCATATTCTTCAATGCAATCATTATCAAAATTCATTATCACTGCCTCCAGTGCTTTTACAGCTAGACGTTCTTCTATTTGTGTCTCGGGTGACTTACCAACTTTGTAGGATATAGCAGATACCGATTGGAGCTCACCACTCTGTCTCATGGACCTACAAATGTTGAAGGTCACTTCTTCATTGTTCAACCGAAATTTCATTTGTCCCTTTTCCATATCAACTAAGGTTCTACCCGTAGCAAGGAATGGCCTCCCAAGAATAATAGGCACCTCAAAATCGACTTCACAATCAAGAATAACAAAATCTGCCGGAAATATGAACGACTCCACTTTTACTAGCACATCATGGAGCATCCCTATAGGCCTTTTTACTGTTCGATCGGCGATCAGTATCCGCATCGCAGTGGGCTTTGGATCACCCAAACCCAACTTCTTGTAAATCAAGATGGGCATGAGATTTATGCTTGCCCCCAGATCACATAATGCTTTCGCAAAATGTAATAACCCGATTGTATAAGGAATAGTGAACGCACCAGGATCTTCTTTCTTTTGCACTAAAGATCTTGTAGCAATAGCACTACAATGCTGCATTCTATCATCATCCTCAAAAGTGACCGATCTTTTCTTTGTAACCAGATCTTTCATAAACTTGGAATAACCGGGCATTTGTTCAAGAGCTTCTACCAAAGGGACATTGATAGAAAGCTGCTTTAACATTGTTATAAAACGCCGATATTTACCATCCTCGGTCTTTTTCACTAATCTTTGAGGAAAGGGGGGGGGGTGGTCTAGGCATGGGAGTTACCTTTTTAGGCACTTCAGCATCTTTTTTAGTGTTATCTTCTACTTCATCACTAACCTCTACCACTTTATCATTATCTCTCATCACCTTTTCCACAATAGACGGCATAGGTGGGTCAATGGTTTGTTTACCACCCCGAGTAGTAATTGCCATACAATGTCCATCATTTTTCGGATTTTGGACAGTGTTGCTAGGGAGAGTGCCCGGTTGCCGTGTGTTCACAGTCGCATATAATTGGGCCATTTGCAATTCAAGCTGCTTAATCGATATGGCATGTGTATCGACTTTCTGTCCAATACCCGCTACATCACTCCTTAACTCTTTCGTGTGCTCATCACTAGCATCGAACCTCCTCCTCATCTTGTGCAACATATCCTCAACTCGCGCCATACTACCTCCACCATCCCTAGCAGCAACTTCATGATTTTAAGGAGGAACATAGGGCCCACTCCTATCATTTCTGTTACCATAGTTACCCCTGTTGAAGTTGTTGTCGCGGTTGTAATTTCCATCACGGTTATAGTTACCATAGTTCCGACCTTGGTTCCCTTGACCTTGGCGCCAATTCTCCTGATTGGAGCCTTGGGCATTTGGTCGGAAACCCCCCGTCTGATCATTTACTGCATAGGAATCTTCCTCATAATAATATTCATCAGTTGGTGGTGGTGGTTTAGACAAGTAGTTCACTGCGTTTATCTTTTCTGCACCCCCAGTGACATGTTTTAACACCAACCCAAGCTCAGTTCTCATCTATGCCATCTCTTCACGAATCTCATCTGTGGCTGGGTTGTGTGTGGATTGCACTGCAAAGGTACTTCTCCCAGTATCTGACTTCCTAGTACTCCATGCTTTATTATTCCGGGAGATTTTCTCTAATTTTTCGGCAATTTCAGCATAAGGACACTCCCCATAAGAACCACCTGCTATAGTATCCAATACCACTTTATTATTATCATCCTGTCCCCAATAGAAGTATTCTTTCAATGACTCATCATCTATGCGGTGATTGGGGACACTTCTCAAAAATGAAGTGAACCTATCCCAAGAACTACTAACTGACTCTCGTGGTAGTGCCACAAAGTTGTTTACTCTGTCTTTGTGATTTAGTTTCTTGGAGACCGGGTAGTAACGTGCTAAGAAAACGTCCCTTAGTTGGTTCCAAGTGAAAATTGAATTATAAGGGAGATCAGTGAACCAAATAGAAGACTCTCCCGTCAGTGAGATAGGAAATACTCTTAGCCCTATTACATCCAAATTCAAATCAGGCCTCCCTACACAGCTTTTACACACTGCCCTTACCTTAGCTATATGGGCATGTGGGTCCTCAGACGGTAGTCCTGAAAACAAACCTCTAGCAGTGAGCATTTGCATTAGACTACTAGTGACTACAAAGGTGTGACCTTCTGGTAGAGGGGGCAAGACAAGTGGCCTATCAGAATCTGCAATATTATCATAACCTCTGTAGTATTCTTAAGGACGTGGAGCGGGATTTTGTCCCCTTTGTGCATCTTGACCAGGATTATCAGGTATAATCGACCATGAGTATCAACTGGAGCTGGGATGTTTTGGTTTGGATCATCATCATTTATACCCAAGTTTCGATTCATATTGCATAGTGTACGCTCTAACTCGTGATCGTAGGGAAACAAGGGTTCTCTTCCTCTCCGTGTATTTGGCATACAAGGAAGTTAGTATCTGCAAAAATTAAAAACAACAGAAAAAGTAAAATCAGGAAAATATTGACTAAACTTTAGTAATAAGTTTAAGTTAATCTAAAAGCTACTTTCCCCGGCAGCGGCGCCAAAATTAGATACGCTCAAACTTACTTCTCAAATAAGAAGTAAAGCGGTCGTATCAAGTAAAGAACCCAACTGATGAGGTTGAGATCGATCCCACAAGGAAAATAGTTCAGACTTAACTTTATTCTATTATTACTATTATTTAGCCAACTATTTTCCGAGAAAACAAAAAACAAAAAGGGGGGGTTTTATTTCTGAATTAAAGAGAATGAGTAACTAAATTAAAGTAAACAACTAATAGATTAAAATCTCGGAGTTTAATCAATTAATAAAAGTAACTAGGGCTTAAGTGTTCCCCACTGGTTCCTAACTTAATAACTCTAACTATAACAATTCTTTCCTAGTATCTTGCATGTAAAGTGATAAGTTATGTATCTCTAAATCCTTGGTCCGGCATCTAGAAAATTTCACTCCGCACCTTGGTCTGGCTACGTGTGTTGCTATACTAACCCTTATCTTTACCTCATATTAAGCATTGTATTCGGTATTTGACTAAGTTATTACCTCGTACCAACCAATACTAGCCTATTAGATAGTCTACACTAAATCTATGTTGATAATTCTTTTCCTATTATCTACCTCCTTGGTCCGGCAAGTAGCATTAAGGCGAGTTCTAACGTTGGCCATCCGTTAAAAAGACTTCTACACGAAAGAATTATCAATACATGCAAGACACCATTCTAGAATTGTTATTTTAGTTAGAGTTTACCTTGTTATTCACCCATGGTTCCCACAACCCTAGCTATGGAGTTTAGTTACCCATGTTCATAATTACACAATTCATATTGTTAATGGAAGAATTCATGCACTTACTTTTATGAGAACGAATAAATTCCAAAATTTATCTTGATTAATCAACAAAATCACCAACAATCAATTTCGGAAAAAGTATCTTAATTACCAAAATTGAGAGTTCAATACTATAACAAGAGAACTAAAAATTATCAAAAAGTCTAACCCCAAAAACGAGGTTTTTCAAACTATTTATAATAAAAACAAAACCTAATCAAAGAAGGATTCTATTTACTAAAAATCTGTCCAAACGCGTCTGGGTCGACGGACCACGTGACGGACCGTCATGGCCTCCGTCGTCCCATACTTCACACATTCTTCTACTGCTTTATTCATTCCCCTCGACGGACAGGTATGACGAACCGTTTCAAGCACAACGGTCCATCGAGGGTCTCCGTTCCAAAATACTTGAACTTCTTGGAATTTGGGTACTGGGACTACATCTCTGATCATCACGACGAACAAGCAGGACGGACCATCGTGGCTATGACGGTCCGTCATGGACTTCCATATTCCCACACTTGGTCAGACTTCCCCATCTTCCTTCAGCAGCTTCTCTCCTCACTACGATGCCACTTACAGACCATCACAGCCTCGACGGACTGTCATAAGCTCCATAGGTGGTCTCTTCTGCATTTCTTCCTCAAAACCTTCCGCGTTCATCCTTGGACAGATTTTCTGCAAACAAAGAGAAACTTACATAAAAATCAACACAAAAAGGCTTTCGACACACACTAAACTTAAGGAAAAAGCATTAGAAATACCGTGAAACAACGGTACATAAACACCAAAATTTGATACGCTCAAACTTACTTCTCAAATAAGAAGTAAAGCGGTCGTATCAAGTAAAGAACCCAACTGATGAGGTTGAGATCGATCCCACAAGAAAAATAGTTTAGACTTAACTTTATTCTATTATTACTATTATTTAGCCAACTATTTTCCGAGAAAACAAAAGACAAAAAGGGGGGTTTTTATTTCTGAATTAAAGAGAATGAGTAACTAAATTAAAGTAAACAACTAACAGATTTAAATCTCGGAGTTTAATCAATTAATAAAAGTAACTAGAGATTAAGTGTTCCCCACTGGTTCCTAACTTGATAACTCTAACTATAACAATTCTTTTCTACTATCTTGCATGTAAAGTGATAAGTTATGTATCTCTAAATCCTTGGTCCGGCATCTAGAAAATTTCACTCCGCACCTTGGTCCGGCTACGTGTGTTGCTATACTAAACCTTATCTTTACCTCATATTAATCCTTGTATTCGGTATTTGACTAAGTTATTACCTCGTACCAACCAATACTAGCCTATTAGATAGTCTACACTAAATCTATGTTGATAATTTTTTTTCTATTATCTACCTCCTTGGTTCGGCAAGTAGCATTAAGGCGAGTTCTAACGTTGTCCATCCGTTAAAAAGACTTTTACACAAAAGAATTATCAATACATGCAAGACACCATTCTAGAATTGTTATTTTAGTTAGAGTTTACCTTGTTATTCACCCATGGTTCCCACAACCCTATCTATGGAGTTTAGTTACCCATGTTCATAATTACACAATTCATATTGTTAATGGAAGAATTCATGCACTTACTTTTATGAGAACGAATAAATTCCAGAATTTATTTTGATTAATCAACAAAATCACCAACAATCAATTCCCGAAAAAGTATCTTAATTACCAAAATCGAGAGTTCAATACTATAACAAGAGAACTAAAAATTATCAAAAAGTCTAACCCCAAAAACGAGGTTTTTCAAACTATTTATAATAAAAACAAAACCTAATCAAAGAAGGATTCTATTTACTAAAAATCTGTCCAAACGCGTCTGGGTCGACGGACCACGTGATGGACCGTCATGGACACGACGGACCGTCATGGCCTCCGTCGTTGCATACTTCACACAATCTTCTGCTGCTTTATTCATTTCCCTCGACGGATAGGTATGATGGACCGTTTCAAGCACGACGGTCCATCGAGGGTCTCCGTTCCAAAATACTTGAACTTCTTGGAATTTGGGTACTGGGACTACATCTCTGATCATCACGATGAACAAGCAGGACGGACCGTCGTGGCTATGACGGTCCGTCATAGACTTCCGTAATCCCACACTTGGTCAGACTTCCCCATCTTCCTTCAGCAGCTTCTCTCCTCACTACGATGACACCTACGGACCGTCACAACCTCGACAGACCGTCATAAGCTCCATAGGTGGTCTCTTCTGCATTTCTTCCTCAAAAACTTGCGCGTTCATCCTTGGACAGATTTTCTGCAAACAAAGAGAAACTTACATAAAAATCAACACAAAAAGGCTTTCGACACATAATAAACTTAAGGAAAAAGCATTAGAAATACCGTGAAATCACGGTACATCAACGGGCCATCGATGCCACTTTCGTCCCACACTTATCCAACTTGAGGAATCCCTAACTTGCACAAGTCTCTGAACTCATCGACGTATGTGCAGGACGAGAGGAGGGTAGGTCCGTCGACTCAAAGACGGCCCGTCGATGGGGTTCCGTTTGTGAGGGGTCTTAAATCCCTGCACGTTTTTAATTAGTTTCATTTAATTAGTTAAGGGGTTAGGTGGTTAATTAGGGGATTAAAGGGTACTATTTAAATTAGTTAAGCTCCCATATAAAGTCCCCAACCCCATTAAACTAATTAGAACTCCAAAAACAATTCCTCTATCTTCTCTCTTCTTTCTCTCTCTATTGGAAGACTTTATTGAAGGCAAAGTCTAGGAGGCAAATTGGGGGATGGAAAAGGGTGATTTCATCTTCAAATTCTCACCAAAATATTGAGGTAGGGGATCTCTTCACCTTTGAGACCTGTTTCCTCAAAGGGTTCATTCAAAGTGTTTTCGAATCTAGAGTTTTCAAATGGGTTTCATCCAATTATGAATTTGAAGTTATGAATTGAGTTGTTCATGTTTTGTTTAGGTTATATTTAATAGATTAACATGTATTTTAACTTGATTATGGTAATTGTTTATGGTCTTGAATCAATTGAAGAACATGATCCTAAGTCCCTAACCCTAGGTTGTGATCTTTACTTATATTGTATCTTGGTCATTCAATTGACTTGGTTAAGGGTTGAATTTCTACTAGATGATGTTGTTACGCTAATTATGAATGAACTAGGGTGATTTATAGTCTTTCATACAAGCTCTTGAGAAGTGATCTAGGGTATGATGAATTGACTTAATCCTAAGTTTGATCTATTATGGTATTATGATGTAGTGATTCTTCTAGCCTTACCATTATATTGGTTATTTAATTATGGTGATTTGATGACCTAATTTAGTTGAACTAAGGGTTAAGCGTAACACATTGATGAGGGTTGTGAAGCAGACTTGGTAAGTCTTGTGATCCCTATACTTTGCTTCAATTATGGTTAATTGTGATTAAGTCATGATATTGTGTTGGAGTATGCCTTGTTTAGGATTGATAGGGTAGTATGATAATGAATTAAAATGTCTTGATTATGGTTGTGAGGTTTATTAAGATGTAAAGTTATAAGGATGATGGTAATTACCAATGTTCCTTATTATGAAAGAGTATGTAATGTGTTAACCTTACTTATGTGGATTGTGATGAAAGGGTTATACTCATGCAATTCCATTGAGATATTATGATAATTATTATACAAGGGCTATACACTATGACCTTAACTAAGTTATGATTGATAACTAAATATTAAAGACATTTTAATAAGGGACTTAGCTTAGCACCGAGTGATCTTGTATGTGAGAGGGTGACACTTTCCCACATAAGAAAAGTAGGGTTCACTACGGTTCTCACGGGGTGGATAGTCTCATGAACCAATAGGGTGTAGAGTGATGTTTCCAATGTTTCCCCAAGTTCCATAAATGTAACAACCCGAAAATGACTATGCGAAGTAATGCTTAAACGTACCTAGAATGCCTAGATTAGACCGGGTTCACACGGCTTGATGCGCGTAGAACCAGACCTCAGAACCTATGCACTAGACAATCCAACCAACTTGGTGAGTTAGTTGAGCTAGGAAAGGTGAGAACCAACCATGTAGGCAACCCGAATTGAATATTCACCTGGATGAGTTTTTACCAGACTTGAAAGGGGTAATCTTAGGTTTGGAGGGTCTAGGGGTAAAATGATATTTTCCAAGCTAGGGGTAGTTTTTTAATTACCCTAAGTATTTAATTAATTAATTAATTTAAAGAGGAGGGGCAATTCGGGTAGGGTTGGCCGAATTTGACCCTTTTTCGCAAATTAAGTTTCACCCGGGTTCGATCCTTGGTGGAAGCAATGTTAAATTTATTAATTCATATTTATTATATGATTTAAGTAAGGGCATAATTAGTAATTTAACCTAAGCCTTTAAAAAATAAGATTTTAAACAATTAAGAGAAGTCCTAATTTGACTAAGTCTCCACCTAATCTTCTAATCCTAATCTACCACTCTTTCTCACGTTTCTCTTTACTCCTCTATCACTTGCACGATGAGTATTCTTAAATAGAAAAGAACAGAACAAAAAAATAAAGTTCATCAAGAACTTGAACGTTCAAACTCAAAAGCAAAATAAGCTTCAAAACGAAAAGCAAAAACCAAATTCTCGACGGATTGTTCTTGTGATTTTGGTGGTGAGACATTGGCTTAGTGGGGGGGGGGTTGGCAGCCTTGAAACAAGTGTTGAACGACATTAAGGTATGGGTTTTCTTTGCTCTTTGTCCCTTTCTCAAGAGACCCCTAAGGTTCAGTCTATTCACAATTGAAAACTAAGGTTGTCCCCGTTGCATGACCCTGTCATTAGATCCTTTGAACGATTCAAGTATGCGTTGGTATGACTTCTGGTAGATGATTTTAGGGCTGGTTGTGATTATGTGTTTGAATGTATATTCGGAATTATGTAGAAATTAAAGAGGTATTCCGAAAATGGAAGTTTGTTAACTAGTTTGTGCATGTGTGTGCCGTCAATTAGCCTTTGAAGTTTGACATTGACATGTTAAAATGTTATGAATTATGTGTGTGCGAATATGTTAAAAACATGATGTTCATATAAGTTAAAAGTTGCTGAATTAAATGATAATTCTTGACTGAAAGTAACCTTGAAGATGCACCTAAAGATCTCCCTAAAAACTACTCGAAATGTCTTAATGTTTAACGTGAAAGAGGGTGAGAAAATGGACTGCATAAAGGTCATCAAATTTCCAACAGTAACCATGAAAACTCACCTAAAGATGCACTAGATGCTACACGATAACTGTCCTAAATCTAACATTTTAAAGTTGAGAAAATGGACTGCAAAAAGGGTGAACAAATTTCCAGCATTTTGGAAATTTGTTTCGGCCAAGCTTACTGTAAAAAAAAAATTAATTTTTTTTAAAAATGCATGAGGTCAGTGGGAATTGAACCCAAGACCTCACCATATACAACTAATAAAAAAATTAAATAATAAAATGAGGTAAGGGGGATTCAAAATGGGGTAAGGCTCAAGTGAAAAGTTAGGAGAAAAATGAAAGAAAAATGAAGTGAGGTGTGTGGGGTTCGAAGCCACACCCTCTTGGATGGGTGAAGGAGAGAGGAGAAAAATTAAATAAAGAAATAATAAAATGAGGTATGTTTGGATCGAAACCACATCCTCTTGGCCGAATGAGAAAGTAAGGAGAAAATACAATTAAAAATGAGGTGAGGTTGTGGGGAATCGATCCCACACCCTCTTAGTCTAAACGAATGAATCAAGTAAAGAAAGAAAAAGAAAAGAATGTGGGCGTGGGGATTCGATCTTGGGTCCCCCAGGCCAAAATGTTTGAGACAAAAATCAAGCAAAGAAAGAAAGAAATAGTAGGTTTGGGGAATGGATCTCGGGTTCCTTAGCCAAGACTTTTATGTCAACAAAAATTATAAAGAACACTAACAAAGTGTTATAAAAGTTATTTGAAATAGGGTTCCCCTACCCAATTCCGTATTGACACATAAGTCTTAAGTGGATAAATGATTAAATGAATGTTGCCTTTAAGGATCGAAACTCAGATCTTGGCATAGTTACAAGATGCATAAGTCTTGTACCACATAACCTTGGGTATGTATGAACTACTTAGACGATTTACGGAAGCCACATGGCTTGCATGTATGGATCCATAAGTCGAGCATATGTTTAAAAGTAAGTGAACCTAAGATGTTATGTAAGGAATGATGTAACCCCAGAAGGGTTAAGTAAGAGTGTGAAACACACTAAAAGGCCAAGTGCATTGGTATATGATGAAATGAACATTCACGTAAAAAGGGGTGAGTAATTATAAAGGGCAAATGTACTAAGACTAATGAATGTGGTGACAACATGATAAGAGGCTAATGTGAAATATGAGAGCAATCTCAAATGAGCCTAAGTAAATGTTACCAAAACGTACTCACCTATGAGAGTGTAATGTTAATGAAGAGACCAATCTCTATGAACACTCTAATGAAAGTATTAAAATTAAGGCATACTTAATACTAATGAGAAGATGAGAAATCATCAAATGAGCAATGATGCCCTCATGCTACAGTCCATCTTCTATGATGTGTGAGATGAATGTAATGGAACTTTATACCGAGCACCGATAGGCTAGCTATGAGTGGCGATTCCTTCTTTCGGGAAGGCAGAGGTTTGTGTAATTCTCATGAAATGATACTGTCCGTCCAGACGGGTATGTGTCACCTTATATCTCCTAGTCTTTGAACCTATGCAGCCAACATAGGGATCTAGCAGGGTTCAATTCCCTATATACGCTAGCATATTTGTGGTTTCACTTTGGCCGGTGATTCCACCTCTTTTCGGTGTGGGGTAGACACATGATTTCATGGAGCTCACATGATCTATGTCGGTTAAAGTTAAAGTTCCCAAAGAAAGAATGAGGCCAGCCTCATGTAATACACACAATGAAATGAACGATACCAAAGGTGTTTGGTTAGGATAATCAAGAGGTGAACTAGACTTATGTAATGACACTAGGTCATTCTTAGTCATTGCACAGTGAACCCAATGAGAGTCTTAAACTACATCCTAGGTATAGATGGTGTTTACACTAGCCTATGAATGAAATGAAATAAAGTACGTATGAATGAATGAAGCGGAGTCTGTGTTTGCTAAAGAAGGCTCCCTAGTTGAGGTCTCATATGTTGAGCCCTCATTTTGGGAAGTCCTAATATTAAGTCCATGATTCCAAGGTCTCATGGCATATGAACGAATGATATGAAATATGATATGTGCTATATGCAATATGTTATGTGTTATATGCAATATTTTATGTGTTGTGTGCAATATGATACGTGTGATGATGCATGTTACTCTCATGGCATGACTTTCCTAATCCAATTTCGGCAAGTCCACTGACTTGACTTTCTATAACTCATATCGCTAAGAGAGAGCTATTCTAAATCATGCATGTCTGTGGTGTGTGCTTTCATATACCCATACTTAGTACAAGGGTGTACTAATTCCATACATTTATCTACTTTTAGGTGCAGGTGCAGTTGGACGTTAGAGCTTACGAGTTGACGCAGAAGTTATCTGGACGTGGAGCTTTCATCCGGATTTGGTAGGCCCTCATGTTTTCGAGGATGCTTACTGATTTATTCTAGCGTAGACGTATGCATGAGCTAGTGGAGTATGTTCCACTAGCGTTTCTTTCGTATTTACTTTCAGACGTTGTATTGGTGTCATTTTGGCAACTCTATATTTATGACTATATCTTTGATTTGATTATACTGATTTAGATGGTTGTTGTGAACGCTTATGAGTTTACGTAGATAGTATTATGCGAGATCAATGTTTTCCAATACAAAGTTTAAGTAAACAAAAGTTGAAAGTTTATGCTAAAATTAACCTAGATGAAGTAACGACGACGTATGTAGGCTTGTCTGCGACCTCTGAGAGGTCAACCACGCCGGTCTCGTCTGAGGTCTAGATTCAGGTCGTTACAATAACTATGTTTCCACTATAGGAATACTAGCTAGTGGATCCACCTAGAAGCTAAGTTTCATGTTAGGTTCAATCTTGGCCGGTAGACCACCTTCTATCGGTGTAAGGTTTTACGACACCGGATTCCACATTAGCTCATGTGGTCTATGTCAGTTAAGGAAAGTGTTCACTAAACTAAAATGAAGTAATGATGTATAGACTAACTAAAGTGACTTGAGGGGTTTGACTTAGCTTATGTAGGGGTATGGGACTCTACCTATCCTTGCACTAGTTTGCCTTGATAAGAGATTTAGGAGGTTAATATTATGTATATAAATGATGATAAATGTAATTGACCTTATATGATGATTATTATGCTTATGAACAAGTAATTGGTCTCTATTGCTAAAGTATGAACGTATGTGTACTTGAAGGATATGTTAGGTGAAGTGAGTTATTATTTATGGTTCTTATTAGGTTACTTGATTGAGTAAGGTTATGGGCTTTGCTTGGTCATTGCACTTGTTGAATTTATGAGGATTATGATTAGTTGTCTTGCTTTACTATTTACATGATGACCTCTTATTTCATGCTTGTGATGTTATTACTTGGCGATAGAGTTATATGAGATTATGGGTTCAAGTATGCTGATATTCCTATAGCTTATTTGAATTGTTAAACATGTCTAAATGGTTTGTAGAGTTTGTGGATTATGCATAAGTCCTTAAATAGGTAAAATGGCATGATTTAACTAAATGTCCCTTTTTAGCATGTTTGGTTGTTATATGTGCATATGGTCTCATACTTAGTACATGTGGCATACTAACCCCATTTTCTCCCTTTGTACCAAATATTTTAGGTTCCGGTCGTTGAGGTTTGGATCGAGGCAATCTAGAAGGAGGCTTGGATACTCTTATCATCCCAGTGGTAGGTCCTCATTTTCCCGAGGATGATGCCGATATTCTACCTATGGATTTGATTAGATTTTAAGACACTTATGTTGAATCTATCTTTCATTTGAGAACAAATTGTATAAAGCCTATATGTGGCTTACTTTTATTGTTGGAGGGCTCTTCCCAAGTTGATATTGTCATTCTAGATGGTGATGAGATTAGACGGATTTTATGACTCTATTTCTATCTTATATATATGTATGTGAAATAAAAGTAGCACACTATGTAATATTTTTATACGAAGGGTATATGTATACTCGATAATAATACTATTACGTGTATGTAGAGGTCTATGTAAACATCCAATTAGATATAGTTAAAAGTTTTAAATTCTTCCATATTTTTGACTTGTGAAAGCAATGATGATAATTAAGGGGATAGTCTTACTCCTCAAAGAGGATGATGTCGCCGGTTATGTCTAGGGGGTAAACCCAGATGTGATATCTAGTCTCCATATTAACTAGAGTTATCTCCCCAAGCATACTCACTCGGTTCTAGACTTTATCCTCATAGAGTAATTCATTAAAGGAGCATATAAAGAAGTACCATATCTTGTTCATAACTAAATCATAACACACCTTACCAGGTTCCACTAGGGCTGCCTACAATGGTTATTAAGATAGCTCAATGACATTCCTAAGGATGATTTCATGCACGCATAGGATACCATTAAGACTTTCAACTTCAAAGATATCATAACCTTCTTTCTAAAAGGTTCTACATAAATGACCTTCTTAACCATATTCAAGATCATATTCCATTTATACATATACATTCATGACGAAGTTGCTTTAGCCTACTAAGGCAAGGATTCATATTCACATTCTTCATGTACCAAGTAAGGGACATAGGTCTACTCAAACAAGACACACTTCATTATAAACTTATCGTATGTACAATGTCATTCATGTAGCACATCGGGTCAACTAAGTACACTTGCAAGTCACCCTACACACTTCTATAGAAACATCATCATAGTTCATCATAAGACTCATATGGTCAGCTAAGAAGATTCACACTTAACCTTTAAGTATATACACATGAAGACATCACTATAGCCTATCATGATCACCTATATCAATAAGAAGAACACATACTTTGACTTCACATAACCACATAAGTCATTTATACATTCACAATGATCACATATACAAATTATTACTTGATAACATCATAATTTATAAAGTAATGCCAACGCGACCACATTCTTTACAATTATATCACATAAGCACCGCCACCATAAATGGACCATACCAAAAATCATCATCATTAAATACCTATACTACACAATATAGATAAGGTTAAATCAACATACCACCAATCCAATCTCAAAACTCCAATCCATAGCCCATTTAACCAACTCAACATACAAAGGCTCTTACAAATAGCCATGCCCACCAATTTAATCCAATAATCACAATATACAATGATACAACAAGACCCAATATGAAAACCATCAAATTAAGACAGACTATATACAATTCTAACATAATCCATACATATATCAATAGACCAATACAATCTACATAAGAAATCAATAAAATTGAGACATGATCAAATCACCCATAATGTAGTCAAAATAAGGAAATCATCATTTGCATGGGTTCATGTAGTTTTTGATCTAAAATAATCAAATTAACATATATTCAATCAAATTTCATTGATTCAAAACATTTTATGCAAGAACTCATGGCTTGATAACAAAATAGAAGAATTCATGTTTTTGCTTATCTTTGAAAGTCATTGAAATTGGTTCCTTGAAGAAATAGGATTCAAGGATGAGAAACCATGAATTAATTGTTAAGAAAAGCCCACAAAATTGATGGTGAAAAACATGGAAAATCTGTCATCTTCGTTGGATCTTCAAATCTTCATCAATAGAGGTTTTTGGAGAGAAGTAATGGAGAGGTTTTTTTTTGGACTTAAGGGTTTCGATTTGAATGGTGAATTGGGGTTTTAAAAGGTTCAATAAACACCTACAATTATTCCCCAAAATATCAAAAAGAACCCTTCACTTATAGGACCATTTAACCAAGTAAAAATCAACTTAAATTTTTAGAACTTTCAACGGGAAACAAGTCCGCGACGCGGAGCTTCTACCACATGATTTTTGAAATTAATTTCCAAAACAGTAGATTTCGCGTTTTTTCCACGATGCGGAGTAAGAATTTTGCCATGGGAGGAATAAGTCAGCGATGCGGACATGTTCCTTTCATGTACAAAAGTCTCCTGCCTTGGGCAGCTTTGACCCCCAAGTTGGGTCCTCCTCAGGGACCCTTAGGGTGGTCTTTGGGTGTTGTTCTTGGATGTTTCAACCATTTACATGTCAGGAAATGTGTACGAACCATCAATACTTTCACACCCAGATCATTGGCCCCGGATGAGACCGGCGTCGTTAACCTCTCAGAGGTCGCAGACAAGCCTCGTAGCATTCGTCATAACATGTGATCATTAAAAATTACAGAAAAATTAAAAACTTTTAATACACTAATGAAGTATACTTAGACTTCATACTTAAGATTTATATAGACATACGATATTCTAATACTTGTCTCACATATATATAACTATGTAAAGAGTGCAAATCTAGACTTAGCCAATAATAGTTAATATGCCATATAAGCCTTAATACAAAAGAATCCAAAGAACATAACGGAATAACGTATTCTAAAAACTACTAAGTCTTCGTAACTCTGGAATATAGATTATAATGTTCCAAACATGAGGACCTACCAAGACTTGGAGAAAGAGTTCCAAGCTTCTTCAAATCGACTTGCTTAACTTCAATGTCCGGAACCTAAAGTTGAAGTAAAATAAAGTAATGGGGTTAGTACGCTACATGTACTAAGTATGTGTATATTCACATAACAAATAGGGACATGCATGAAAAAGTATCATTTATCATTCTTTAGAAAACATGCTAAGTCATATGAAAGTCTTCAATGCACATACCATATAACATATACAAGTAACAATTCCATCACTTAAAGCATGATCATAATCGAAGGCATATTCTCATAAAGTCACGTTAACAATTCATATTCAATAAATCGTATAAACATAACATACAAAACATTTACCAATGATCCCATCCCCAACCTACAAGTGTAATGGTTATGTGAAACCCCATAACCCCACATAACCAAGTAGATAAGATATGAGATCATAAGTAAAGCTTTGCTCATATAACAACATAACTCAATAACATATTCATTATAAGAATGAAAATTCATGTAAGAGTAACATCATATATCATAAACATACATCTTTCACATCATCATATTACATAAGAACAATCTCCTAGGACTTCCCTTAGAGTCAACTTGTGCAATGTCTAGGTAGCGTCCCATACCACTACTTATACTAAGCCGACTCCTCAAGTCACCCTAGTCAACTTTTGTTTACTTGTATTTCGTTTTACATGAGGGAACATACGCATTAACCGACATAGACTATGTGATCTAAACATGGAATCCGATGTCTTTCCCATACTGAAAAGAGGTGGTCTACCTGCCAAAGTAGAACCGAATACTATATAGCTTTCTTATGTGGATCCACTTGCTAGTAACCTATGGAGGCAACATAGTTCGTGAACTAGGAGATGTATTAAAGACCCATAGTTACACATTAAATGGCAGCCTCAATCTCATGAGAATCATTGTGAACCTACCTTTCCGCTAGGGGAGGGACACTTCCCATACCTAGTTCATCGGTGCTTAGCTTAAGTCCCTTTCCTTGAAATAACCTTTAAGTTTTCTTTTAACATAAATTTATCATAGGCCATAGGATATTATATCCTAGCATAACATGATAATGAGCTCTTTTATATTCGATGAGAATTGTCCTTTCATCGTAACCTTTCTTTTTGTGAGATTTACATGGCATAATCATCTTGTGTAAAGCATACATGACAGTATCATAACTTGCATTTTCATATTTTTATCATAATCTCACAATTACATGTTCATAGCAGCATATTCACATAGCAACATCATACATACTTTCATAATATAGCATCATGACTTATAGGCTAGTATTAAACATCTTAGAGTAATCACAATTTTAGAAGACTTACCTCTTGCTTCCAAGAACCTTATTCATCATGCAATATTCATAATCATACATAGTGAAATACTCAATGACATAATGAAGAACCACTCGTAAAAGCATGTACAAGATCAATGCATAGCATAGGAGAAGGTAAACGGGCCATTAAAGGGTTCATTCAAACCTTACATTCTAACCCTAAAGTTTTCACGTTATCAAACACTACAAACAACCCATTCAAAACCATCACATAGAGAAAGAACATGTGTCGCACGACATTCAAACATTATCAATAAATTACTCAACAATTCATGCGAAATCAAGTATAGAAAACATTTACTTTTCATTGAAAATCATAAATCTAAGGTTGGGAAGAAAATCCGTTTTGTAGAGTAAAACCCTAGTATTCGAAGTTCTTGAAAACTTATCTTGAAAGGACCTCTTGGGAAAGCAATCCCAAGAGTGAAAACCCATACCTTATAGATGAAGAATCCACGAAATATGATTGGAGACTTCGAAACCTTTGTCTTATTCCTTATGCTTTTCTTGTTCTTCAATGGAGTTTGGAAAAAAGGATGTTCTTGAGGGATTAGAGAGAATTTCGTTTGATCTGATTTGGGACGTGTAAAAGTGGTCTAAAACAGACCTAATATCAATATATAGACGTCGCAAGAATTACCCTAAAGACCCTCCACTTAAATTACCTAAAATGTCCCTCCTAAATTGACTACAACTAGGAGAACATTTGACTTAGGGTATCGGGTTTTACTAGGAATTAAATTAATTAATTAAGTTGCTAATTTATTTAATTAAGTGAACTAGGGTAATTACTAAAGTACCCCTAAGTCGTTAGGACCATAACCAACCCCTTTGGACAATCCTATGTTAGATACTAGGATGTTTCTTTAGTTAGTTATTCGGTTAGTGTCAGCCGGTTAGGTCTTAGGATTTCGGGCACACTAGGTGGTTTATTTTAGTTAGTCCTAGGTTAATTATCTAGTTAGGTTAGTTAGTTAGGACCTAGAATTAGTTATGGAGCTCAGCACCACATGGTTTGATCCTACACGCCAGCCCCCTAATCGCCCTAACCGAATCGGTTGGGCTTGTCTCTCGGCCGGTTGCACATGTGCTTGCACATGTGTTGCTATGCACTTTCATCCATCCGTGCATTCTGGAAAGTTCACTTCTTGTCCAAGGATCCTCACTATGTCCTTGGGCACTGCTTAATCTACACTATCATTTCAAATGATCATGTGCTATGGTACCTAGGCTTGACACTTGGATGCCTAGTACATAATGTGAGTAAGCGATGAGGTTAAGAATTGAAGAGATTATGAATTTTAGCTTAGGTTCTTCATTACAGGTACAATTCCTAAACAAGATTTGTTTAAGTTACTTATTAATAGATAAAATTTGGCTAACACCCTTAAGCCAATATTCTCTAACATTCCCAACATTACTCAATATTGGGCATTTGGATGCCTATGTACCCTATACATAATCTTCAAACCTAATAGGCTCTTCACTATACAAGTACATTTTTTGGAATGTTACATATTCCTCCCCTTAGGAACATTCGTCCCCGAATGACATTAAATTCTTTTGTAGGGTAAGGAATAGACTCAATACTAGCAGCACAACCAACACATAACATATCATTACACTTTGCACTCAATTCATGATGCACAAACATATAAGAGCTACATATTCATAACACATAGTGAGGAATTTCCTTCTCAACCTTGTTATAAGTTCAAAAATGCATCAAAGAGTTACCGTGCTATCAATAATCAAAGATATCAACAAAACAACAAAATATCAAGAAAACATATGCATACAAGTTTCACATAAATGCAATAATAGAGTATGAAAACACCTTCTAAAAACTCTAGTTGGTACTATCTTTTACCAAAATATGCATCTAGTTAGTAAACAAGTTAATTTCATGATTATACATTACTTTATCTATTAAGATGAATGTCTAGCCTTAAGGTTTAAATAGATGAGGGTAGCCTATGAATTTCTTGAGCATAGAAATATGAAACACCGGATGAACCAAAGCTACTTCACTAGGTAGTTTCAACTCATAGGCAACCTTCCCAATTCGTTGTAAAACCTCATAACATTCGACTATTTCATTGGAAACAACCCTAGTTTCGGTTTTCTTGAATTCAATAGTTTTGAAAAGCCTCATTTATCCTCACAACATGGTATAAACAACCCTTGGCTATCATCTTACAAGCCTTTAAACACGAAATAATTTGGCCCCTTGGCATAGAATTTCCCCCTTCCATTCTAGAATAGGTTCATTAGGGAATTGAAACTTCACTACTCTTGTTCTACAATCTATGGAAGCAAAACAATCATGAAGCCAATTCATACCCAAGATGATATCAAAATCAAACACTAACAGAGAAAACATATAACATACTTGTCCCAACGTCGGGAGAGATTTCTTGTTCACCTCTAGACTTGAGTGCATAGAAACAGTTCCTTTTTGGAGCTTCAGAATTAGGACCACTTGGTTGAGCTTGACTATTACCCTTACCTTGAATTCTAATATTAGGACAATCTTTAACCATATGGACAGTTTTCCACAACCATAGCAACTATTAGTCCCAACAAGACATTCGCCCCCATGCTTCTTACCACACTTACCACAAGTTGGTCTTTCTTTTAGGGGATCAACATTTCTCCCCTCTTGAGGTTCGGGATTAGAACCTCTATCATTGCGATTCATGGAGAGATTTTAAAGAACTTGGTTTGAAAACCTCTTCTTAAACTTAGGCTTGTCTTGAACATCAAGCCTACTTTTAGGAGAACCACTCTCAAAAGACTTTGCCTTCTTTGCTTCCCTATTCCTCTTCCTTAGGCGACTTTCTTAAACCTGTTGAGCATGAACCATCAACCTAGAAATATCCATATTGTCATGAAGCATGGCTGCACGACATTCTTCTTCAAGATCTTCGGACACGCCCATTACATAACGACTCATTTCATCCATAGCATTAGAAACCAAAGAAGAAGCATATTTGGACAACTTAATAAACTTCAAGGAGTATTCCTTAACACTCATACCTCCTTGACGAAGGTTGATGAACTCCTCTACCTTAGCTTCTCTTTGTTGCCTTGGAATGAATATGTCAAGAAAGGCCTTTTTGAAGATCTACCAAGTCACCGGACCATCTCCTAAAGCCCTACTATTATTCCACATATCGTACCATGTCTGAGCCATGTCCTTGAGTTGATAAGAAGCAAGTTCAGCCTTCTTAGTAGTACTCACCCCCATAGCAAACAAAATTTTGAAGATCTCATCAAGGAAATCTTGGGGGTTCTCATCAACTTTTGAGCCAAAGTACATGGGAGGGTTCATCCTAGTAAAATTATTCAAACAGCTAGCCATAGTACTAGCATTGTTCTCTCGAGGTGCAACTTCTCTATTAGCTTGAGCCGTGATGGCTTGAGCTTTGGTGGTGATGGCTTGGGCCATTTGGAATAGGTCTGCCCTCACCTCACTATCCGTCATAGCCGGAATATTCACCGAAACTTGATCATTTCCAGCAGCTTGCACTTCAGGAGTATTTCGGTTACCTTGGGGAGTAGCTCCCGCATTCGAAATCTCTCCTCCTACCCTTCTAGCGGTTGTCCTTCTTGTGTTCATCGCCTATATACACAAGAAAGGGATTATATGCTAATAGACACATAGTGTCAAAACTCTAAAGGCACGACATAGGAGTATCAAGAAAAGAGATTTCCTAATCATCACATAGCCTCTCGTCCACAATTGTGGCGCGCTTCACAACCATAAACAAGACGCTAGGTAACGTGGTTTAGTCAAACATTGATCCTAAGGATATTTAACCTCATGCTCTATACCAAGTTTAAGATTTCATTTAACCTCATGCTCTGATACCAAGTTTATCACACCCGGATCCTAGACCCCGGATGAGACCGGCGTCGTTAACCTCTCAGAGGTCGCAGACAAGCCTCTTAGCATTCGTCATAACATGTGATCATTCAAAATTGCGGAAAAATTAAAACTTTTAAAATACTAATTAAGTATACCTAGACTTCATACTTAAGATTTATATAGACATAAAATATTCTAATACTTGTCTCACATATAAATAATCATCTAAAGAGTGCAAATGTGGACTTAGCCAACAAAAGTCAATATGCAATAGAGGCCTTAATTCAAAAGAATCCAAAGAACATAACAGAATAATGTATTCTAAAAACTACTAAGTCGTCATAACGCTGGAATATAGATGATAGCGTCCCGAACATGAGGACCTACCGAGACTTGGAGAAAGAGTTCCAAGCTTCTTCAAATCGACCTGCTTAACTTGAATGGCCGGAACCTACAATTGAAGTAAAATAAAGTTGTAACACCCCTAAAGAAAATGAATAAGATGAATGCTTAAGGTGTCAAGAATGCTTGCGATTAGACCAAGGTTCACACGGATTGATACGCGTAGAACCAGACCTCAGAACCCTTACTACGGCAAGGCCAACTAACTTGGGTTGTTAATTGAGTTTTTAAAGGTTGGAACCAACCATGTAGGGCTCTCGAAACTGAAGATTTAATCGAAGGAGTCTTTACCGGACTTAAAAAGAAGAAATCTTGAGTTTGAGGGTCCAGGGGTAAAATGGTCTTTGCCAGGCCAAGGGTAATATTGTAATCACCCTAAGGAATTAATTAATTAATTAATTAATTTAATTAAAGAATCAATTCGGGTTGGGTCGACCCGAAGTGACCCTTTTTCGCGAAAGGGTGTTACTCGGGTTCGAGCCCCATTGGAAGCAACGAATTGATGATTTAATTATCAATTAAAATCTGATTTTTGTAAGGGCAAAATGGTCCTTTCACGTATAATTAAATAAATCAGATTTTTTGTTTGTTAAGGAGAGTCCTAAATTGACTAAGTCATCATATAATCCTAAACAACTTCACATGTTTCACTCTCTCAAGTCTATCATACTTTCACGTTCAAAAACTCTCTTGTTCTCTCTGCCAAATTAACGTGAAGAACCGATAATATAATAAAAGTTCTTCACACTTGAAGAACTCACAAAAAAAAATCTAAGAAAGCAAGCAAACCAAAAGCGTTAAGGCAAAGAGAAGATTCCGTCGAGTTGATGGTGAAACTTGAGGAGACTTGGACTGATTTTTGGAGAGGGTTTTGGGCAGCAACTTCTACGTTTGAAAATCAATTAAGGTATGGGTTTCTTCTCTCTTGGTCCGTTTCCCAAGAGACCCCTTAAGATTCAAGATATTCACTCCGAAAACTAGGGTTGTTCCCGGTTGCATGTCCCTGTCACTAGCTCCCAATGATTCATAGGTTGGGTTTGTTGGCTGGTAGATTTAGGTATGTGTGATGTTTTTGTGTTGAATGTGAATATGTTTATGTACGTGAAATCACGAAAATGACAACCAATGTGTGATAAAAAAAATGATGTGTGTGTGTGCACGTTGGCAGTGAACTTAGTCACTGTTGGAAGGTGTGAAATGGCATGTTTTATCCTTGTATTTTAGGTGCAAAAGTTGTACACAACGTGATGTTCATTGTAATGAAATGTGGTTGATTGAATAACAATCTTTTAGCCAAATAAATCTATCAAAGATGCGCCTAAAAATGTGTTAAAATGGTATATGAATACACCCTATGAATCAAGTGAAAACGTTGATAAAAATGAATTGAAAATGACCAAACTTTCCATCAACTATGCAAGGTTAAATTAGACTAAAGTTTAATGAAGAAAATCTGGAAATTTAATGAATTTTAAAGGGGTGAGGCCACCAGGATTCGAACCTGTGACCTCACCCGTTTGGCTACTGTAAATCGCGAAGAAGAAATGAAAAATAGGGCTGGGGGAATCGAACTCGGGCTGCTAGAAGAGAAAGGAGAGGGAAATAATGAATTAAATAAATGGGAGGCGTGGGAATAGAACCCACGACCTCCAGTATGCGAAGGAGAGAAGAGAAATTAAAGAAGAAGAAAGTGTTAGGCGTGAGAATCGAACCCACGACCTCAGGGATAGAAAGGAGAGGAGCGAAATTAATTAAGAAAAATGAGGTGAGGCTGTGGGGGCTCGATCCCACAACCTCAATGCCAAAGCGCCTAGCCTAGTGAGTTAATTAAAAATAACATAGGAGGCTGTGGGGGTTCAAACCCACCACCTCTCAGCCTCTAGGGAAATTAAAAGCAAAATTAAGGAGGCTGTGGGGGTTCGAACCCACAACCTCCCAATGCCCAGCGAAAAATTAAGAATAAATAAAAGAGGATGTGGGGGTTTGATCCCACAACCTCTTGGTTTGGGCGAAATGGGACAAGGAGACTTTAAGGAAAAATAAAAAGGGGTTGTGGGGGTTCGAACCCACAACCCTTCGGCCAACTTAAAAAGAAGACCAAGTAGAAAACTAATGATACAATGTTAATGTTGGGGTTCAATCTAGAGTCCCAATGTCATGGAGATTTAAAATAAAATCAATGAAAAATATAAATGTTATCCAAGTGATTCGAACTTGGGTTTCCTTGCCCAAACTCCGTATTGATACATAAGTCATACGTGAACAAAATATCCAAGAATAATGCCACCTACTTAGATCGAAATCAAGATCTTGGCATATGTACAAGATACATAAGTCTTGTACTACATAATCTTAGGAATGTATGAATCACTTAACGAATTATGAATGAAGCCTCATGGCTTGTGTGTATAGACTGATAGGTCTAGCATACGTTTAAAAGTAAGTGAACCTAAGATGTATGTACTGAATGATGAAATGAACAATGAAATGATGAAACCCTAGAAGGGTTAAGTAAGAGTATGAAACACACCCATGGCCAAGTATATTGGCATATGATGAAATGAACATTCACGTAAAATGGGGTGAGTAATTATGAAGAGCAAATGTGCTAATGTTAATTATTGTGGTGACAACATGATATGAGGCTACTGTAAAAGATGAGAACAATCTCAAATGAGCCTAAGTAAATGTTACCAAAACGTACTCACCTATGAGAGTGTAAAGTTAATAAAGAGACCAGTCTCTATAAACACTCTAATGAAAGTATTGAGATTAACACACTTAATACTAATGATGAGATGAGAAATCATCTATTGAGCTATGATGTCCTCATACTAGAAGCCAGCTTCCATGACGTATGAGTTGAATGTAATGGAACTTTATAATGAGCACCGATAGACTAGCCATGAGCGGTGATGCCTTCTTTCGAGAAGGGCGGAGGTTCACATAACTCTCTTGAGATGATACTGTCCGGCTTGCCGGGTCTGGGTCTCCTTATATCTCCTGGTCTTTGAACCTATACTGCCTATATAGGATCTGGCGGGGTTAAAGTCCCATGTACGCTAGCATGTTTTTGGGTCACTTTAGCCGGTGATTCCACCTCTTTTCGGTGTGGGGGAGACACTGGATTTCATGATTCTCACATGATCTATGTCGGTTAAATTTAAAGTTCCCAATGAATGAATGAGGCCAGCCTCAAATGAATTACATAATGAAATGAATGATACCAAAGGTGTTATGATAGGATGATCAAGAGGTGAGCTAGACTCAGGTAATGACATTAGGTTATTCTTGATCATTGCACAGCAAACCCGATGAATGTCTTAAACTACACCCTAGGTATAGCTGGTGTTCACACTGGCCTATGAACGAAATGAAATGAAGTACGTATGAATGAATGAAACAGACTCTGTGTTTGCTAATGAAGACTCCCTAGTTGAGGTCCCATATGTTGAGACCTCATTTTGGAAAGTCTTAATGTCAAGTCCATGATTCCAAGGTCTCATGGCATATGAATGAATGATATGAAAGAAGCTATGTGCTACATGTTATGTGCTATGATATGTGCTATGTGTAAGATGTTATGTGCTCTGTTCAATATGATATTTATGATGATGCGTGTTACTCTCATGGAATGACTTTCCTAATCCAAATTTAGAAAGCTCACTGACTTTCATAATCCAAATTTGGAAGATTCACTAACTTTCCTAATCTCAATTTGGCAAGTCCACTGACTTGACTTTCCATAATCATGTTGTTAGGAAAGATCTATCATTTCTCATGCATTTCCTTAGTGTGTGGTTGCATATACCCATAATTAGTATAAGTGTGTACTAACCCTATACAACTCTATAATTTTACGTGCAGGAACAGGTGGACCCTATAGCTACAGGTTGACGCTGAAGTTATCCGGACATCGAGCATTCATCCGGACTTGGTAGGTCCTCATGCTTTCGAGGATGCTGCCATTTATAGTTTAGCTTAGTATTAGAGTTGAGCTAGTGGAGCATGTTCCACTAGTGTTTCTTTCCTGTTTTATTCAGACTTTGTATTGGTGCCATTTTGGCAAGTACATCTTTATTACTATATTATACTATTTCTTTCATTTGATGATCTTAATATTAGATGGTTGATGGTGAATAATTATGTAATGATGACAATGTTTAATAAGTATGTTAAGAAACAAAAAGTTTCAAATTTTCCGCTAAAATTAACCTAGATGAAGTAAGAATGACTTAAGTAGGCTTGGATGCGACCTCTGAGAGTTCAACGACGCCGGTCTCGTCTTGGGTCTAGATTCCAGTAGTGACAAAGTTGGTATCAGAGCTCTAGGTTACATTCCGAAAATAATAAGTTCACATCAACCACATTGAGTAGTTTCTAAGTCATGGTAGTGAAGTGCACCACTATCCTGGATTAGAGACTGCATGATGCGTAGGAAGATTTCCCTTCTTCTGATCTTATCGTGCTTTTCCTAATGTCTAATTTCTTGGTGTTATGAGCATGTATAACATCAATTCTTGTTGTTTTCAGAGAATGAATACTAGGAGAACCATTGGTCAGAGGAGAGGAGGACCAGCTGCTGGGAACAGTCAGGTTCCACCCCAGGCTCTAGCTGAAAGAGTGGATATACCAGTTAACCCAGCTGGGTTGACTGATGTTGAGGTGAGGGCATCTCTAGCCCAGATGGCACAGGCCATTACTATGCAGGCCCAGGCTATGACTGCCCAGGTCAACCGGCAGGATGTTCACAGGGAGAACCCACCGGTTCATAGCATGGCTGACAGGCTGAGAGACTTTACGAGGATGAATCCTCAAATTTTCACAGGGTCTAAGACTTTAGAGGATCCCCAGGAGTTTGTGTATGAGGCGCATAACATTTTGGTGGCTATGGGGGCCACAGATACTGAGAAGGCTGAGCTGGTCTCCTATCAGCTCAAGGATTTGGCACAGACTTGGTGCAAGATGTGGCAGGATAGCCGAGATTTGGGCGAAGTTCCAGTCACTTAGGAGTTGTTTAAGACAGCCTTTCTGGAGAGATTCTTTCCCAGAGAAATGAGGGAGGCCAAGGTTGAGGAGTTCATCAACCTTAAGCAGGGATCTATGACAGTCAGAGAGTATTCCCTGAAGTTTGTTAAGCTATCCAGTTATGCTACTTTCCTTAGTATCTAACAGCAAGGATAAGGTGAGTACTGAAGTTTGTTAAATTATCCAGGTATGCTACTTCCCTTGTGTCTACCAGCAGGGATGAGATGAGCAGGTTCCTCACAGGAATCAATGGAGATCTGGATGACGAGTGTCGGTCTGCGATGCTCCATGATAATATGAACCTCTCCAGGTTGATGGTGCATGTACAGCAGGTAGAGGACAGCCGCAAAAAGAGGGGTATTCGTGATGCTAGGAGGCCTAAGCCTCAGGATCAGGCAGGTCCCAGCCATGGAGGCCACAGAAACAATTTTGGCGTCCATGAGCAGCCCAGGTTCAAGAAGGGGCAACAGAGTTCTGGGAACTCTAATTTTCAGAGGAGTACAACACCTAGAGGAGGCAGACCTGAGCCCAAGAAGGGCAATGGAGGTGAGATGCAGCGTCCTAAAAAGAATTGTGCTAAGTGTGGCCGTGCTCACAGTGGAGAGTGCAGACACGGCCTAATGCCTGCTTCGGTTGCGGTAAGAGTGGGCACATTGTTAGAGAAGGCCCACAAAACAGAGGTCAGGCTGGAGGTAATGCTCAGCCTAGGCCTAATCCCCAGGGTGCAGCAGCAGCCGAGCCTCCTAAGATGAACAGGTTCATTTACCTGAAAGGCAGGGAGGAGCAGGAGAAGTCCGCTGATGTGGTCACAGGTATGCTGCAAGTATTCTCAACTTCTGTTTATACTTTACTTGATCCAGGGTCTAAACTTTCCTTTGTACCTCCTTTGCTTGCTCTCACTTTTGAGATATTGCCTGAAGTTCTGCATGATCCTATAGTGGTTAGTACACCTTTAGGAGAAAATGTAAGAACTGATAGAGTATACAAGGATTGCCCAATAGTGATAAGTAGTAAGACTATGCGTGCATACTTGGTTGAGTTACCCATGCATGATTTTGATGTTATTCTTGGCATGGACTGGCTTCACAGTTGTTATGCTTGCTTGGATTGTCGTAGTAGAGTGGTGAGATTTCGTTTCCCTAATGAAGAGGAGCTAGTCTGGGAGGGGTACAACTCGAGTCGTCCTAACCTCTTGATTTCTAACCTTAAGGCCAATAAAATGGTGTCCAAGGGGTTATTGTGTCATCTTGAGTGTTAATGATTTAGATCATGACATTCCTTCCATAGACTCAGTACCTGTAGTGAATGAGTTCCTAGATGTATTTCCTAATGATTTGCCTGGAGTCCCTCCCCCTTGAGAGATTGATTTTGGCATCAACTTAGAACCCGATACTAAACCAATTTCAATTCCTCCTTACAGAATGGCTCTAGCTGAACTCAAAGAGTTGAAGCTGCAGTTAAAAGATCTCACTGACAAGGGTTTCATTCAGCCGAGCATATCCCCTTGGGGCGCTCTAGTGTTGTTTGTGAAAAAGAAAGATGGAACCCTTAGAATGTGTATCAATTATCGGCAGCTCAACAAAGTCACTATAAAGAATAAGTATCCACTTCCCAGAATAGATGATTTGTTTGATCAGCTCCAAGGGTCTAGTTTCTTCTCTAAGATTGATCTTCGTTCAGGGTATCATCAGCTTAGGGTTAGGGATGGAGATATCCCAAAGACAGCCTTTCGTACCCGTTATGGTCACTATAAGTTCTTAGTCATGTCATTTGGTCTTACGAATGCACCTGCTGCATTTATGGACCTTATGAACCGAGTCTTTCGTGAATACCTTGACTCTTTCATCATAGTATTCATTGATGACATTCTCATCTACTCTAAGACCAAGGAAGAGCATGAATAGCATTTGAGACTAACCTTGCAGGTACTTAGACAACATCAGTTGTATGCCAAATTCAGCAAGTGTGAATTTTGGCTCAGATCAGTGACATTCCTGGGTCATGTTGTGTCCGATCATGGCGTGGAGGTGGATACCAGGAAGACTGAGGCTGTGAAGAACTGGCCAAAGCCTCTTACTCCCACTGACATCCGTAGCTTTTTGGGATTGGCTGGTTACTACCGCAGGTTTTTGGAGGGCTTTTCTTCCATTGCTGCCCCATTGACAGCTTTGACTAAGAAGAAAGCCAAGTTTGAATGGCTAGAGACTTGTGAGAAGAGTTTCCAGGAGCTCAAGGACAGACTCACTTCAGCCCCGGTGCTTACCTTGCCTAAGTGTGGTGAGAATTACACGGTTTACTGTGATGCATCTAGGGTTGGTTTGGGTTGTGTTCTTATGCAGGTTGGTAAGGTGATAGCCTATGCGTCCAGACAACTCAAGGTTCATGAGAAGAATTATCCCACTCATGACCTAGAGTTTGCAGCTGTGGTGTTTGCACTGAAGCTGTGGAGGCACTACTTGTATGGAGTACATGTGGATGTATTCACAGACCACAAGAGTCTCCAGTACGTGTTCACACAGAGGGAGTTGAATCTTCGTCAGTGGACATGGTTGGAGCTGTTGAAGGATTATGACATGAATTGTCACTACCATCCAGGTAAGGCTAATGTTGTAGCTGATGCTTTGAGCAAGAAGAGCATGGGAAGTACAGCCCACGTTGAGGATGAGAAGAAGAAGTTGGTGAAAGATGTACATAGACTGGCCAGACTGGTTGTGCAATTGGTTGACTCTACTAGTGGAGGTGTTTCAGTTCATCCTAGTTCTGAATCATCCTTGGTAGTTGAAGTCAAGCAGGGTCAGCATCTAGATCCTCTGTTGATGGAGCTGAAGGACTCACTGTTGATGAAGATGAATGAGTCTTTTGCTTTGGGAGGTGATGGCATATTTAGATGCCAGGACAGGCTGTATGTACTGGATGATTTGCGGACCAGGATTGTTGCAGAGGCCCATGGTTCTAGATATTCTATACATCCAGGTTCCACCAAGATGTATCATGATCTTATGCAGATTTATTGGTGGGATGGCATGAAGAAGGATATTTCAGAATATGTGGCCAAGTGTCCTAATTGTCAGCAGGTTAAGGCAGAGCATCTTAAGCCTGGCGGTCTGACTCAGATTATTGAGGTCCCGACTTGGAAGTGGGAGGCCATTAACATGGACTTCGTGGTTGGTCTTCCGAGGACTAGGAGGCAGCATGACTCCATATGGGTTATTGTGGATAGATTGACTAAGTCTGCCCACTGTATCCCTGTGAAGTCTACTTACAAAGCCGAGGATTATGCGAGACTCTACATTAATGAGATTGTGAGACGGCATGGGGTTCCTTTGTCTATCATTTCAGATAGAGGAGTTCAGTTTACTTCACATTTCTGGAGATCTTTCCAGAAGAGCTTGGGCACGCAGGTAAAGCTTAGCACTGCCTTTCATCCTCAGACAGATGGGCAGGCGGAGCGCACCATTCAGACATTGGAGGACATGTTGAGACCGTGCGTGATTGACTTCAGAGGTAGCGACCATATGCCTTTGATAGAGTTCTCGTATAATAAAAGCGATCACTCCATCATTGGGATGGCACCGTTTGAGGCACTTTATGGTAGGAGGTGTAGATCTCTAGTTGGGTGGTTCGAGGTTGGAGAGTCATCCATTTTGGGTCCAGAGATCATTCTTAAGGCCTTAGAGAAGGTCAGAGTGATTAGGGACAGGTTGGCTACTGCTTACAGTCGGCAGAAGTCATATGCAGATAACAGAAAATGGTCCTTAGATTTTGATGTTGGTGACCAGGTCTATCTGAAGATATCACCTATAAAGGGGGTGATGAGGTTTTGCAGGAAGGGGAAGTTGAGTTCGAGGTATGTTGGGCCATACGAGATCCTACAGTGTGTGGGTGAGGTGGCCTATGAGTTGGCATTGCCTGCAGAACTAGCTTCTGTTCATCCAGTCTTTCATGTTTCTATGTTGAAGAAGTGCCTAAGTGATCCAGCATCGATTCTACCTGTTGAAGGTTTGGGGGTTGGTGAAGACTTGTCTTATGAGGAGGTACCAGTTGAAATCTTAGACAGACAGGTCAAGCGGCTGAGGAACAAGGAGATTGCCACAGTGAAGGTATTGTGGAGAAATCATTTTTTTGAGGGTGCTACGTGGGAGGCTGAGGCCGACATGAGATCCCGCTACCCTCATCTTTTCAGCTCTTGAGGTTAGACTTTCTACTCTTAAGTATATGTTTCCTTATCTCTCCGTATTTTGTTGCTATTGCTTGACTATGCATAGTGATTATGTTATGATCTGACTGACATTACGATATGTAGTGGTAGTGTCATTCGGGGACGAATGTTCCTAAGGGGGGGATAATGTAACAACCCTAAAAAAAATGAATAAGATGAATGCTTAAGGTGTCAAGAATGCTTGCGATTAGACCAAGGTTCATACGGATTGATACGCGTAGAACCAGACCTCAGAAACCTTACTACAGCCAAGCCAACTAACTTGGGGAGTTAATTGAGCTTTGAAACGTTGGAACCAACCATGTAGGGCTCTCGAAAACGAAGATTTAATCGAAGGAGTCTTTACCGGACTTAAAAAGAAGAAATCTTGAGTATGATGGTCCAGGGATAAAATGGTCTTTGACAGGCCAAGGGTAGTATTGTAATTACCCTAAGGAATTAATTAATTAATTAGTTAATTTAATTAAAAAATCAATTCGGGTTGGGTCGACCCGAAGTGACCCATTTTCGCGAAAGGGTGTCACTCGGGTTCGAGCACCATTGGAAGCAACGAATTGATGATTTAATTATCAATTAAAATCTAATTTTTGTAAGGTAAAAATGGTCCTTTCACGTATAATTAAATAAATCAGAATTTTTGTTTGTTAAGGAGAGTCCTAAATTGACTAAGTCATCATCTAATCCTAAAGAACTTCACACGTTTCACTCTCTCACGTCTATCATACTTTCACGTTCAAAAACTCTCTTGTTCTCTCTACCAAATTAACATGAAGAACAGAGAATATAACTAAAGTTCTTCACACTTGAATAACTCACAAAACAAAATCTAAGAAAGCAAGCAAACCAAAAGCGTTAACGCAAAGAGAAGATTCCGTCGAGTTGGTGGTGAAACTTGAGGAGGCTTGGACTGAATTTTGGAGAGGGTTTTGGGCAGAAACTGCTACGTTTGAACATCAATTAAGGTATGGGTTTCTTCTCTCTTTGTCCCTTTCCCAAGACACCCCTTAAGATTCAAGATATTCACTCCGAAAACTAGGGTTGTTCCCCGTTGCATGTCCCTGTCACTAGCTCCCAATGATTCGTAGGTTGGGTTTGTTTGCTGGTAGATTTAGGTATGTGTGATATTTTTGTGTTGAATGTGAATATGTTTATGTACGTGAAATCACGAAAATGACAACCAATGTGTGATAAAATAAATGATGTGTGTGTGTGCACGTTGGCAGCGAACTTAGTCACTATTGGAAGGTGTAAAATGGCATGTTTTATCCTTGTATTTTAGGTGTAAAAGTTGTACACAACGTGATGTTCATTGTAATGAAATGTAATTGATTGAATAACAATCTTTTAGCCAAATAAATCTATGAAAGATGCGCCTAAAAATGTGTTAAAATGGTATATGAATACATCCTATGAATCAAGTGAAAACTATGATAAAAATGAATTGAAAATGACCAAAATTTCCAGTAACTATGCAAGGTTAAATTAGACAAAAGTTTAATGAAGAAAATCTGGAAATTTAATGAATTTCAAAGGGGTGAGGCCACCAGGATTCGAAACTGTGACCTCACCCGTTTGGCTACTGTAAATCGCGAAGAAGAAATGAAAAATGGGGCTGGGGGAATCGAACTCGGGCTGCTGGAAGAGAAAGGAGAGGGAAATAATGAATTAAATAAATGGGAGGCGTGGGAATCAAACCCACGACCTCCAGGCTGCGAAGGAAAGAAGAGAAATTAAAGAAAAAGAAAATGTGAGGCGTGGGAATCGAACCCACGACCTCAGGGATAGAAAGGAGAGGAGCGAAATTAATTAAGAAAAATGAGGTGAGGCTGTATGGGCTCGATCCCACAACCTCACTGCCAAAGAGCCTATCCTAGTTAGTTAATTAAAAATAAAATAGGAGGCTGTGGGGGTTCGAACCCACCACCTCACAGCCTCTAGCAAAATTAAAAGCAAAATTAAGGAGGTTGTGGGGGTTCGAACCCACAACCTCCCAATGCCCAACGAAAAATTAAGAATATATAAAAGAGGCTGTGGGGGTTTGATCCCACAACCTCTTGGTTTGGGCGAAATGGGACAAGGAGACTTTAAGGAAAAATAAAAAGGGGTTGTGGGGGTTCGAACCCACAACCCTTCGTCCAACTTAAGAAGAAAACCAAGTAGAAAACTAATGATACAATGTTAATGTTGGGGTTCAATCTAGAGTCCCAATGTCATGGAGATTTAAAATAAAATCAATGAAAAATGTAAATGTTATCCAAGTGATTCGAACTTGGGTTTCCTTGCCCAAACTTCCGTATTGATACATAAGTCATACGTGAACAAAATATCCAAGAATAATGCCACCTACTTAGATCGAAATCAAGATCTTGGCATATATACAAGATACATAAGTCTTGTACTACATAATCTTAGAAATGTATGAATCACTTAACGAATTATGAATGAAGCCTCATGGCTTGTGTGTATAGACTCATAGGTCTAGCATACATTTAAAAGTAAGTGAACCTAAGATATATGTACTGAATGATGAAATGAACAATGAAATGATGAAACCCTAGAAGGGTTAAGTAAGAGTATGAAACACACCAATGGCCAAGTATATTGGCATATGATGAAATGAACATTCACGTAAAATGGGGTGAGTAATTATGATAAGCAAATGTGCTAATGTTAATGAATGTGGTGACAACATGACATGAGGCTAATGTAAAAGATGAGAACAATCTCAAATGAGCCTAAGTAAATGTTACCAAAACGTATTCACCTATGAGAGTGTAAAGTTAATGAAGAGACCAGTCTCTATGAACACTCTAATGAAAGTATTGAGATTAACACACTTAATACTAATGATGAGATGAGAAATCATCTATTGATCTATGATGTCCTCATACTAGAAGCCAGCTTCCATGACGTATGAGTTGAATGTAATGGAACTTTATACTGAGCACCGATAGACTAGCCATGAGCGGTGATGCCTTCTTTTGGGAAGGACGGAGGTTCACGTAACTCTCATGAGATGAGACTGTCCGGCTTGCCAGGTATGGGTCTCCTTATATCTCCTGGTCTTCGAACCTATACTGCCAATATAGGGATCTGGCGGGGTTAAATTCCCATGTACGCTAGCATGTTTTTAGGTCACTTTGGCCGGTGATTCCACCTCTTTTCGGTGTGGGGGAAACACTGGATTTCATGATTCTCACATGATCTATGTCGGTTAAAGTTAAAGTTCCCAATGAATGAATGAGGCCAACCTCAAATGAAGTACATAATGAAATGAATGATACCAAAGGTGTTAGGATAGGATGATCAAGAGGTGAGCTAGACTCAGGTAATGACATTAGGTTATTCTTGATCATTGCACAGCAAACCCGATGAAAGTCTTAAACTACACCCTAGGTGTAGCTGGTGTTCACACTGGCCTATGAACGAAATGAAATGAAGTACGTATGAATGAATGAAGCAGACTCTGTGTTTGGTAATGAAGACTCCCTAGTTGAGGTCCCATATGTTGAGCCCTCATTTTGGAAAGTCTTAATGTCAAGTCCATGATTCCAAGGTCTCATGGCATATGAATGAATGATATGAAAGAAGCTATGTGCTACATGTTATGTGCTATGATATGTGCTATGTGTAAGATGTTATGTGCTCTGTGCAATATGATATTTATGATGATGCATGTTACTCTCATGGCATGACTTTCCTAATCAAAATTTGGAAAGCTCACTGACTTTCCTAATCCAAATTTGGAAGATTCACTAACTTTCCTAATCTCAATTTGGCAAGTCCACTGACTTGACTTTCCATAATCATGTTGTTAGAAAAGAGCTATCTTTTCTCATGCATGTCCTTGGTGTGTGCTTGCATATAGCCATACTTAGTACAAGTGTGTACTAACCCTATACAACTCTATAATTTTAGGTGCAAGCACAGGTGGACGCTAGAGCTACAGGTTGACGGTGAAGTTATCCGGACGTCGAGCATTCATTCAGACTTGGTACGACCTCATGCTTTCGTAGATGCTGCCATTTATATTCTAGCTTAGTTTTAGAGTTGAGCTAGTGGAGCATGTTCCACTAGTGTTTCTTTCCTGTTTTATTCAAACATTGTATTGTTGCCATTTTGGCAAGTACATCTTTATTACTATATTATACTATTTCTTTCGTTTGATGATCTTAATATTAGATGGTTGATGGTGAACAATTATGTAATGATGAGAATGTTTAATAAGTATGTTAAGAAACTAAAAGTTTCAAATTTTCTGCTAAAATTAACCTAGATGAACCAAGAATGACGTAAGTAGGCTTGTCTGCGATCTCTGAGAGGTCAACGATGCCGGTCTCGTATGGGGTCTAGATTCCAGTCGTGACAAAAGTAATGGGGTTAGTACACCACATGTACTAAGTATGTGTATATGCACATAATACATAGGCATATGCTTGAAAAAGTATCATTTATCATTCTTTAGAAAGCAGGCTAAGTCATATGAAAGTCTTCAATGTACATACCATATAACATATACAAGTAACGATTTCATCACTTAAACCATGATCATAATCGAAGGCATATTCTCATAAAGTCACGTTAACAATTTATATTCAATTAATCATATAAATATAACATAAAAAACACTTACCAATGATCCCATCCTCAACCTACAAGTGCAATGGTCATGTGAAGCCCCATAACCCCACATAACCAAGTAGATAAGATATGAGACCATAAGTAAAGCTTTGCTTCATATAACAACATAACTCAATAACATATTCATTATAAGGATCAACATTCATGTAAGAGTAACATCATATATCATAAACATATATCTTTCATATCATCATATTATCAACATTCATGTAAGAGTAACATCATATATCATAAACATATATATTTTATATCATCATATTACATAAAAACAATCTCCTAGGACTTCCCTTAGAGTCAACTTGTGCAATGTCTAGGTAGCGTCCCATACCACTACATATACTAAGCCAACTCCTCAAGTCACCCTAGTCAACGTTTGTTTACTTGTCTTTCGTTTTACATGAGGGACCATACGCATTAACCGACATAGACCATGTGAGCTAAACATGAAATCCGGTGTCTTCCCCACACCAAAAAGTGGTGGTCTACCTTCCAAAGTAGAATCGAATACTACCTAGCTTTCTTATGTGGATCCACTTGCTAGTAACCTATGGTGGCAACATAGTTCGTGAACTAGGAGATGTATTAGAGACCCATAGTTCCATATTACATGGCAGCCTCAATCTCATGAGAATCATTGTGAACCTACCTTCCCGCTAGGGAAGGGACACTTCCCATATCTAGTTCATCGGTGCTTAGCTTAAGTCCCTTTTTTTGAAATAACCTTTAAGTTTTCTTTTAACATAAACTTATCATAGGTTATAGGAGATTATCTCCTTGTATAACATTATCCTGAGCTCTTATAGATTAGATGAGAATTGTCCTTTCATCATAACCTTTCTTTTTGTGAGATTTACATGGCATAATCATCTTGTGTAAAGCTTACAAGAGAGTATCAGAACTTGCGTTTTCATATTATTATCATAATCTCACAATTTACATGTTCATAGCCAGCATATTCACATAGAAATATCATACATACTTTCATAACATAGCATCATGACTTATAGGCTATCATAAACATCTTAGAGTAATCACAATTTTAGAAGACTTACCTCTTGCTTCCAAGAACCTTATTCATAATCATACATAGTGAAATACTCAATGACATAATCAAGAACAACTCATGAAATCATGTACAAGATAAATGCATAGCATAGGAGAAGGTAAACGGGTAATTAAAGGGTTCATTCAAACCTTACATTCTAACCCTAACGTTTTCACGTTATCAAACACTACAAAAAACCCATTCGAAACCATCACTTAGAGAAAGATCATGTATCACACGACATTCAAACACTATCAATCAATTATTCAACAATTCATGCGAAATCAAGTATTGAAAATGTTTACTTTTCATTGAAAATCATAAATCTAGGGTTGGGAAGAAAATCCATTTTGTAGAGTAAAAACCCTAGTATTCGAAGTTCTTAAAAACTTATCTTGAACGGACCTCTTGGGGAAAGGAATCCCAAGAGTGAAAACCCATACCTTATAGATGAAGAATGCACGAAATCTTATTGGAGACTTCGAAACCTTCGTCTTATTCCTTAAGCTTTTCTTGTTCTTCAATGGAGTTTGGAAAAGAGGATGTTCATGAGAGATTAGAGAGAATTTCGTTTGATATTCTTTGGGACATGTAAAAGTGGTCTAAAACTGACCTAATATCAATATATATACGTCCCAAGAATTATCCTAAAGACCCTCCACTTAAATTACATAAAACGCCCCTCCTAAATTGACTACAACTAGGAGAACATTTGACTTAGGGTCTCGGGTTTGACTATGAATTAAATTAATTAATTAAGTTGCTAATTTAATTATTTAAGTTACCTAGGGTAATTACTTAGGTACCCTAAGTCGTTAGGACCATAACCAACCCATTTGGACCATCCTAGGATAGGTACTAGGATGATTCTTTAGTTAGTTATTCGGTTAGTGTCACTCGGTTAGGTCTTAGGATTTTGGACACACTAGTTGGTTTATTTTAGTTAGTCCTAGGTTAATTATCTAGTTAGGTTAGTTAGTTAGATCCTAGAATTAGTTAGGGAGATCGGCCAAACATGGTTTGATCCGACACGCCTGCCCCCTAATCGCTCTAACCGAATCGGTTGGGCTTGTGTCTCGGCCTGTTGCACATATGCTTGCACATGTGTTGCTGTGCAGTTTCGTCCATCCGTGTATTCTGGAAAGTTCACTTCTTGTCCAAGGATCCTCACTATGTCCTTGGGCACTGCTTAATCTACACTATCATTTTAAATGATCATGTGCTATGGTACATAGGCTTGACACTTGGATGCGTAGTACCTAATGTGAGTAAGCGATTAGGTTAAGAATTGAAGAGATTATGAATTTTATCTTAGGGTCTTCATTGCAGGTACAATTCCTAAACAAGGTTGGTTTAAGTTACTTGCTAATACATAAAATTTGCTAACACCCTTAAGTCAATATTCTCTAACTTGCCCAATATTACTCAATATTGGGCATTGGGATGCCTATGTACCCCAATTATATTCTTAAAACCTAATAGTCTATTCACTAGACAAGTACAATTTCTGGAATGTTACAAATACTCAATTTCACCCTCAAAGCATACCCCAAAACTCCACTACAAAATAATACAAAACACTAGTTTAACTTTGACTAGTTTCTGGACGTCTTGGACGTTCTTGGACATTTGACAACAAAAAAACATCAAAACTTTAGAAACTGCCTCAAAACACTATTATAAAAATTTTTAGAACTTTAAAATATCATGAAACACGTGTTAGGCTCTAGCTTCAGCTAATTCGTTTAGAGGTGTTACAGTCGATGTCGGTTATTGCTATGTCTCCTAAAATAAGAAATGAACTAAGATAAAATTATTGAATCTAATCATAACTCCTTGAGGAGGTTACTTTGAATAGGTAGGGCCATGAACCCTACCCATGCATTGCACTAGTGAACTCCAAAAAAGGATAACATTAGTACTTTTATGAAAGTAAGACTTATGTTATGCATGAATTGTATGAATGCAGGTTTAAGTGACTTTTCTATGTCAAGACATAAATAATGATTATATATGTGAATTGAACTTATGGCTTCTAAATGGGTTTACTTAGTATGTGTGGGGGTATGGGACTCCATGTGTACATTGCACAAGTAAGTTTGTGAAGGGGTTAAAAGGGTGGTTAACTTAGAATATGACTAAATGCATTATGACTAAAGTTGTAGTAAGTTCATGAGTCCTTCTATGATGTTATGAAGTATGTGACCTTAGGTCTAGTGATAAATGAAAGTGTTATGACTTGTTGAGTATGTTATCCCTAGTCTAGGGTGACTTCTTGTAATACTCCGAATGTCTAAAGCCTAATATAGAGCTTAACATGAGATTCTTATAGTTGTAACATTGTTTTAAGGTCAAATATAATGTATAAGAGTCATTTAGCAAGTTTTAGAATCAAATAGTCAAGAAACGCCTATGACGTCCAGAGACTAGTGCAAAAGGTACAAGTGTGCCTTAGCCAATTTGACAAGGTTTTAGGAGTCAGAATCTGATAGAATTTCATGAGAAAGTGTCTAAAACGTATTAGACTTGATTTATAGTTAAAATGTCCGGGTACAACTCCCCAAGTACCAACCAAATGGGTCCTTAACGGGGACCCTTGCATTGTGGCTAAAAGTTGTCTTGTAAAGTAGCCATCAATGACTTGCAGGAAACGAGGGGTGTTCCAATCGATGGTGAGTCGATTGCTACCGTCGCTGGACACTTGTTCAATTTAATGAAGGGGTCAATTGAAAAGTATCTGACCAGATTGACGTATGTGCAGCACAGAGGGGGGTTTGGCCTTCGACTGACCTAAGACCTGTAGGTCGGGGTCTTGTAGGTCAGGTCACTGTGTTTGCTGCCACATTTTAATTAGTTCAATTAATTAATTAGGTGGTTAGTTAATTAGTTAGGGGTTAAGGGAGTTCTAATTAAGTTAGTTAATGACTTTTATAAAGACCCCAAACCTAATTTAACTAAACCCAACTCTCATAATTCCCAAAAACCCATTGCTCTTCCTTCTCTCTTCTTTCTCTCTTCCAAAGAAACTCCATAGAAGACCAAGCAAAGGAGGGTTCGAGGGCACGAATAAGAATACTTTTATCCATAAATCTTCATGAATTAAAAAGTTATGAGATTCCTTTTACCATTGGGATTCTTTTCCCCAAAGTGTTCCTCCAAATTGATTTCAAAAAGAAGAGTTTCAAGCGGGTTTTCTTCTATTTCGAATTTGAATCTTCTAAATGTCTTTGTTTATGATTTATTTAAATAATTAGGATTATATTATGATGTATTGTAATTCAATTAATCTAGTTCTTGATTAATTAGCCTAGGTTGTGAAGTAGATCATGAATTTGTCCTAAGTCTCTAACCCTAGGCTATGAACTACTGATGAATTATTGTGTAGTGATTCGATTGACTTTATTATTGTATTAATTACTATTGTGTGATGGTATTATACCTATATTTGGGTTGAATTGTATGGTTGATGGTAAGATTATGATGATGGCTTATGAAGGAGATTTGGGTAAGTCATTGTGATCTCAAACATTTACTTCAATTATGATTTCTTGTGTTTAGTGATGAAGTTATATTGAAGTATACCTTATGATAATATTGAATAAGGTTGGTATGATATTGAATTTAAATATCTTGATTATGTAATTGTGATATTATGCTTAAGATGTAATGATATAAGGTTAGTGGTGAAGTACATATGTGCCTTAATGTGATATACTGAAGTTAATGTGCTAATCTCACATATGAGAGTTGTAATTAAAGGTGTTCTCGTGAAATTACTATTGAGATATTACTGTGAATATATAAGGGTAGACCCTATCACCTAAACTAAGTTATGATTATTAATGAAAGACATTTTAAAAGGCACTCTAGCTTAGCACCGAGTAAACTAGTAGTGAGGAGTGACCCTTCCCATATAGGGAAGGTAGGTTCAATATTGTAATCATGAGATTGGAGACTATCATGCATGTAGCATAAAGAGGGTCCCAACTACATCTCCTAGTTCATTAACTATGTATCCCCCATAGGAATACTAGCTAGTGGATCCACATAGACGCTATGTTCATGTTTTGGTACTACCTTGGCAAGTAGTCCACCTTCTTTCGGAGTAGGGTTCCATGACACCGCATTCCACACTGGCTCATGTGGCCTATGTCATTTAAGGCAAGATATTCCCGAAAGTAAAATGAAGTAATAAAGTTGACTCTAACTAGGATTACTTGAAGTGTTTGACTTTGTCTAGGTAGGGGTATGGGACTCTACCTATACATTGCACTAGTTAGACTTGAAGGGAGTCTTAGAAGTATCGTCTTATATGCTTATATGCTTATAAATATCTATTATATGTATATGTTGATCTTACATGCTAATGACACTATGTGATGTTGGTTTCACTTATGAACTTGTGGTTGGTCTCTATTGTTAAAGTATGATGACGTTTAATTTTAATGATATAGTATGTGAAGTGGGCATTGCTTATGGTTCTTCTTGGGTTTACTTAGTTGAGTGAGGTTATGGGGCCTTTCTTAGGTCATTGCACTTGTGGACTTAATGAGGGTTTATGAGTAATAGTCTTGCTTCGGTGATGATTTTATGAACTCTTATACATGCTCGTTGAAATTATAACTTGATGATTGAGTTGTCTTGATTATGTGCTTAATTATGTTGAAATGCATGTTGTCTTTACTAGACTTAGTATTGTTGGTCTTGTGATGTACATGGTATTAACTTAAAGAAGATGTGCTATTGACTTGAACTGGTTCTTTAATGTGCATAATGCTTTTCAAAGTAAATTAGCATGGTTTAATGAAATGTCCCTTTTTAACATGATTTCTATGTTGTATGTGCATATGGTTCTATAATTAGTACAAGTAATGTGCTAACCCATTTCTCCCTTTTTCCCCAACATCTTAGGTTCCGATAGTTGAGTCGTGACAACTCTTGAAGAAGACTTGGATTCTTATTCTCCAACTTGGGTAGGTCCTCACCACATCGAGGACAATGCTACTTTCTAACATTGGATGCTGATTAGTCTTAAAGACACTTTGTTAATTCTCTTTCATTTGAATACTATGATTGTATAGCCTATATGTGGCTTTATTTTAATTGATGTACGGGATATGCCCAATTGTTATACTCTTGTTTAGATCGTGTAATATGAGACGTCCATTTTAAGACTATGTTATGTATATTATATATATATGTGTCATAAAAGTAGAAGACTATGTATTCTTCTTATACGAAGGGTATATGCATGCTCGATATGAATAAATTATGTGTAAGCGAGAGGTCTAAGTAAACCTCATAAAGTAGTGTAGATGAAAAGTTTTAAATTTTTTGTTTTTTTAACATATGAATGTAATGTCGAATTCTAAGAGGCTAGTCTTAGTCCTCTTTGAGGACGACCACGCCGGTTGCGTCTAGGGGTACTTCCCGGATGTGAAAAACTTTGTATTAAAGCATGAGGTTGAATATCCCTAGAATTGATGTCTCATGAAACCACGTCTAGTGCAATGTGTAGGTAGCATTCCGTAATACTACTTCCACCAAGTGTACCTATGAAGCCACCTTAGACTAGTCATATCATACTCAACAAGTCACAACACTTCCATTAATGACTAGACATAAGAAAAAAACTTCATAGTATCACATAAGGACTTATTCTTTTACTACAACCTTAGTCATAACTCATTTAGTTCATACCATAAGTAAACCACCCTCATAACCCCTTCACAAGCTTACTTATGCAATGTACACATGGATTCCCATACACCCCACATATACAAAGTAAACCTATTTACAAGACATAAGTGCAATTCACACACATACACATAATTCATGTCTTGACATAGCAAAGTCACATAACCATGCACTCATGCAATTCATACATAACATAACATAAACTTTACTTTCATACAAGTACTAATCTTATCCTTTCTTGAAGTTCACTTGTGCAATGCATGGGAAGGGGCCATAATCTTACCTATATTAAGTAATCTCCTCAAGGAGTTGAGATTAGAGTCCATAATCTTATCTTAGTTCATTTCTTACTTTGGTATAGTTAGCCATAACCGACATAGACCATGTAAGCTACATGGAATCCGTTTTTCTCCTCCAATTACGAAAAGAGAGGTTTATCACTTGCCTAAGATGTAACCAATGACACATAGCTATCTAGGTGGTATCCACAAGCTATAACTGTAACAATTCGAAAATCCAAGACGTGTCGTACAACCTAACATAGGTGTCATGAAGTCTAGACACTGTTTTTGAGGTTATTTTAATAAATATAGTTCATTTAGGAAGTTTAGAAACCAAAACATCCAACAACGTCCTTGACGTTCGGAAGTTGGTTGAAAGAGTACTAGCGTGCCTTAGCCTATTTGACTAGTTTTTATGAGTCAAAATTAATGAAATTTAGTGAAAATATGTGTGACACATGTTAAAGATGTTTCATGGTCAAAACGCCCGGGTACGACTCCCCAAGGACCAACCAAAGGTTCTTGAGGAGGACCCTTGCAAGTTGATGTCAACACTGCCTGGGCAGTGTGCATCGACGAGGGGCAGGCCACGATCCGTGTGTGGATCGATGGGGCGTTGTTGGCAACCTTCATACCACACTTAGAGAAATGTAGGAAGACCTCGCCTGCACAAGTCTCTTACTGAGGGGGCCCAGGTCGTCGACTCATAGACGGTATGTTGACGTAGTTCCGTCTGTGAGGGTCATGTTTTTCCTGAACGTTTTTAAATTGATTCATTTAATTAGTTAAATGGTTAGGTGGTTAATTATGGTATTAAAGGGGTCTAATTAAGTTAGTTAACCTCCCATATAAAGGCCCCAACCCTATTAAACTAATTAGAACTCTTAAAAAAAACAATTCCTCTATCTTCTCTCTTCTTTCTCTCTCTATTGGAAGACTCCATTGAAGACTAAGATAAGGAAGGTATTTGGGGGATGTAAAGTGGAGATTTCATCTCCAAATCTTTGTCAAAACGTTAAGGTATGGGATCTCTTCACCTTTGAGACGTCTTTCCTCAAAGGGTTCATTGAAAATATTTCCAAAACTTGAGTTTTCAAGTGGGTTTCATGTAATCTCGAAATTGAAGTTATGAATTGAGTTGTTGATGATTTATTTAGGTTATATTGAATAGATTAACATGTATCTTAACTTGATTATTATAATTGTTGATGGTTTGGTCTAAATTGAAGAACTTGACCCTATACCCCTAACCCTAGGTGGTGATCTTGACCTATATTGTATTATGATCATTCAATTGACTTGGTTATTGATTATATTGCTATCCTATGGTGTTATTATGGATAAATTAAGATGAATTATAGGTCTATCGTGCTAGTTCTTGAGATGTGATTTAGGTTATGAAGTATATTGTGAAATTGACCTAAGTATCTTGTCTGGAACTATGATCTAGTGTAGAATTGTGTTATAGTGATGCAATTGGCCTTGTTATCTTATTGGTTATCATTGTGTGATGATGTTGCTCCACTAATTGGGTTGAGTTATGGGTTGATGGTAAGACCTTGGTTAAAAATTGTGAAGGAGACTTGGTAAGTCTTATGATCCCTATACTTTACTTCAATTTATGGTGAATTGTTATTAAGCCATGATGTTGTGTTGGAGTGTGCCTTGATTAGGTTTGATAGGGTGGTATGATGTTGAATTGAAATGTCTTGACTATGGTTGTATGGTTGATTAAGGTGAAAGGTTATGAGGGTGTAAATACCTACAAATGTGCCTTATTATGAATGAACATGTAAATGTGTTGACCTTACTTATTTGGATTGTGATGAGAGGACTACGTTCATGCAATTCATATTGAGCTATGATTATGATGATTATACAAGGTCTAGACTCTATGACCTAAATTAAGGTATGATTGATAAATAAAGATTAAAGATATTTTGATAAGGGACTTAGCTTAGCACCGAGTGAACTTGACAATGGGAGGTGATGGCTTTCCAATAGAGGAAGAGTTACTCTATAGTTCTATATGTGATGTTGACTCCCCTTTGAGGGATACTCGTTTCATTGATTCTCATGAGATGAGGCCACAATTACCAAGTGGTATGCAGAGGGAAATACCTATCTCTTAGTTCTTGAACTATGTTGCACCTATAGGAAGACTAGCTAGTGGATCCACCTAGAAAGCTATGTTTGGTTTTACTTTGGCCGGTAGACCACCTTCCATCGGTGTAAGGTTTTACAACACCGGATTCCACACTTAGATCATGTTGTCTATGTCGGTTAATGCAAGTGTTCCCTAAACTAAAATGAAGTAATGATGTATAAACTAACTAAAGTGACTTGAGGGGTTTGACTTAACCTAGATAGAGGTATGGGACTCTACATATGCCTTGCACTAGTTGGCCTTGATAGGTGCTTTAGGAGGTTAACATTATGTATGTATATGATGATAAATGTAAATGATTTTATATGATGATTATGATGCTTATGAACATGTAATTGGTCTTTATTGCTAAAGTATAAACCTTTGTGTACTTGGAAGCTATGTTATGTGAAGTGGGTTACTATTTATGGTTCTTATTGGGTTACTTGATTGAGTAAGGTTATGGGGCTTTGCTTAGTCATTGCACTTGTTGACTTTATGAGGGTTTATGATTAGTTGTCTTGCTTTGCTATTTTCACGATGAACTCGTATTCATACTTGTGATGTTATTACTTAATGATAGAGTTATATGAGATTATGGGTTCAAGTATGTTGATATGCATATAGTTTGCTTTGACTTGTTGAACATGTCTAAATGATTTGTATGGTTTGTTTTGATTGTTTATAAACCTTTAAAGAGGTAATATGGTATGATTTAACTAAATGTCCCTTTTTAGCATGCTTTGTTGTTATATGTACATATGGTCTCACACTTAGTACATGTGGCGTACTAACCCCATTTTCTCCCTTTTTCCCAAACATTTTAGGTTCCAGTCGTTGAAGGCTCATTCGAGACGACTTGAAGAAGACTTGGATATTCGCTACCATCCAAGTGGGTAGGTCCTCTCTTTCCGAGGGCGATGCCGATATCTGGCTTATGGAGTTGCTTTACGTTTTAGACTATTATGTTTATTCTATTTCGTTTGAGTACAATTTGCATAAGCCTATATGTGGCTTCTTGGTATTTATGTAGGGCTATGCCCAAATTGATATGATCGTTTTACATGGTTATGAGATGAGACGACTTTGAGACTCTATTTTATGTTATATATATGTATGTGCAATAAAAGTATAAGACTTTGTAATCTTCATATACGAAGGGTCTATGTATACTCGATATAACAATATGTATGTGTAGGTAGAGGTCTATGTAAACCTCAATGTAGGAAAAGTAAAAGTTTTAAATTCTTCCGTATTTTTGACTCATGAATGCAATGATGAAAATTAAGGGGCTAGTCTTAGTCCTCAAAGAGGACGCCGACGCCAGTTACGTCTACGGGGTAAACCCAGATATGAAAATAACCTACAGGGGCATGTAGTTATGGAAAATAGAGATTTCTACTATAAACCTTGACTTACTAGCGTGGAGGTTTCTATCTCATGAGACAACATCTATGTTGGAAACCCAGACTTGCTAAACGTGAAGGTTCTCTTGTGGGAAGCCGCAATTACTAACGTGAAGCCCCCACTCTCATTTTTCATGTTCACTCAATGCTAGGATCTAATTCCCTTTTCAAATATACTTAAGCCTTCAATGCATTAGTTCATAAAGATGCTTTAGGAGCTTGCTCCTTCATACATCATATTACTCGAAGGATTCTAAGATGAGAATGTCCTTTCATCATAGACCCTACTTCATGTGAGAATTTCCTTTCACATATTCCTACAATCATACATCATATGTGTGTGGATACAATGTGAGATCAACCTTCACATAACACCTCTCATCATATATGTTCACAATTTCATTAACCATATACTTCACATGCATAGAAATATGTAATGATGCATAGGAGAACTACCCTTTCCTTAATCATCATCAATCTACCCTACTTATAGTCATGCATGAAATGTGTGTGTACATTGGTCAACATGATAACATAATGGCTATAACATAACCTTGAGGAAGCGACCCTCTAAAGATCACTACACATGTACAACATTCCTTAACTCTCAAGTCATACACACACATATAGAGTATTAAGGACTATAGACTAGACACACTCACATTACATCATAGGAGACAAGAACATATTCATCATTCGAATAGAAGATTCCTAACATACTTAATCACACATTCATATAGGGTTCATATAGGTAGGGGTCATGCTACAAGAGTACACATCATCATTAGCCATATAGACTGTCACATCCCGAAACCACACCCTAGAAGATAGCGTTCAATCTTGGATTGCGATCAGCGTATTCGACCTCTCAGAGGTCTTATACAAGCCTATCATATAATTCATCGCATATACATAACGAAAAGTAGTGCGGAATTAAAACTTTTTGTAAAACAATATAAAAGTCTTTAAACTCTTTCATATATGGAAATAGGAAAACAGTAAATCTCGATTATCATCTTAAGACACGATAATACTTGGGACACGGCCCATACGAATTCAAAACATACTACTATATAGTCTATTAAAAAACTTCATCAAAGAAATATAAAATGACATATATGCCCTCGAGTCAAGTGAGGACATACTTCAACTCTTCTTGAACGATCTCCTTGTCCAAGTCTTCTTCCCAAAGCTCTTCACCTACCAAGAACTATATAGATAGAAAATAAAGCATGGAATTAGTACAACCACATGTACTAAGTATGGCATTATGCATAAAAATCATGAAAACGAACTTTATTGGAAATATGCATCTTTTCATTTTATAACTCATATTTTAATCATAATAAACATTTAGGAACTTAGAAACACAAAAGATAATATTTAAACCAAAAATCATATTTTTGAAATCAATTTACAGTGAACTCATTCACTGTTACTATGAATTACTTCACTGTACAATGAAGATGCTTATTCATCACTTCAGACATCGTTTAGCATGTAATCTTCTCACTTAAACCTATCCAAAGATTCACTTAAGTCACACAAAAAGAGACCGCCCATACACCTTCTCTAGATATGCCTAAACAACCCTTAAGATTGCTTATAATGAGTCACATACACACTTACAAAGCATCTTAAACATCAAGGTAAGATCCTTCTACCAAAGGTGACTCTAAGTCTCACTTGATTGAGTTGTGCAGCGACCGCTCATATAATCCCTTACACAAACACTCAAGAGATCCTATAGACTCCCTAGGATAGAATCATTCTCACTAAACACATCAACACATAGATGATATGACATTCTCCTTCCAAAGGCTATCAAAAGACCTACTTAAGTAAATGAAGAAGATAACGTCCATGATTGACCTCTTCAATATTACCTAAATAGTCCTTAAGACTACCTAAGGCTTAGATCATGTCCACAACACCAAACTTTTTCCCTAACTAAAGTCATTCTCAAGACTTCCATAGATAAGCCATGAAGTGATCATTCTTTATGCCCTCTTCAAAATTTAACTAAAGAATCCCTAAGGCACTCTAGATTAGGTACTTATTCACTTACATACTTCATAATGTAAGTCATTAGTTCATTAGTTCATTTAAGAGACATACATCACATAAAGGACATTCAAATAATGGTCTTGGTAAAGACCTAGGAACTCAAAGTAACACCTTCAAAGTCTATTGTACAATGTCTAGATAGCGTCCCATACCACCGCCTAAACCTAATAAACTTCTCTAATGCTAATAGGTATTCCATATGATGAGAATAGGCAATAACCGATATAGACCATGGTAGCAAAATATGGTATCCGAAGTTCTATCCTACTTCGATGAGGTGTTCTACTTTCCAATGGTAGAACATAGAAATCCCATGTAGGCACATGGTTAAGGAATATGAGGGCGTACTTTGTATTCTAGTGTCATACTTAACTAGAACTACTTCCCTTAACCATACTCACTCGGTACTAGTCTTAGTTCTCATAGATCAATTCACATTAAGGTTCATACAAATGTGTCCCATATCATGTTCATGACCCAATTACATCTGCCCTACAAAAGCAAGGTCCATTATGGCTATCTCACAATGGCGACAAGAAGCTCATCGCGACTTTCCTAAGGTATGATATGATGCCGTTCCAGCAAATCCACCTTAAGTCCATCACTCATTACATGAAGGATACCATTACGGCTCACTACTTCACAATTCATAACCTTACCACTTGGTTCAAGGTTCCACACAAATGACCCTTTAATAATCATTCAAGGTCTCACCTATATTCATTTATTCAAGACTAAGACCCTTTAGGTTCATAAGTCAAGACATCACAAATTCACATAAGCATCAAGTAAGGGACACAAGTCTACTTACACAAGACACAACATAGTTCCATTTTAACACATATAGCCTATCTTTCTTTAGACTCTTAGGAATGACCCTTAACCTTATTTAGTCAACCTATTAATTACCTTAACATTATAAACTTAACCTTTTTAGACTCATATAGCCAAATTAGGAATAACCATGTAACAATTCTAAGATTACACACTTAACACATAGTAAAAGCACAACATGATTACCTAGATAGTATCATTAGTCTAACACATACTTTCACATATAGGTAGATATGATTATAAATCACGAAATCAACTACAAAAATAGCCATATAAGTTAAAGTAGTGCCGACAAGGCCATGATCATCAATGTATTAGAAAGTAACGCCGACAAGGCCACATCAATTCACATAGCACCGCCACCAAAGGTGGACCAAACCAATCATAACATAATTGAAGTATAATTAACATTGAATAAGACGAAATAGGGAAGCGTACCACCACTTCATCATCAACACTTCAAGCTAATACCAAATCACCCAATTCAACATCATAAGACCCTTACCCATGGCCATGAAACACCAATTCAATGCACAATTATAGAAATCAATGAAATCTAAACTAATTCAACATAGATTCAACAATCCAATACCAATTTGATAACAATTAAATACAATTCTTACATCAATAGAAATCTTATAAGAAACTACACATAAAATCATCAATATTAAGCCAATATCAAGTATCTCATAATTTAGTCAAAATCTTAGGTTCATAAATTTCATGGGTTCATAGGTAATTTAGGTTACAATAATCAATACAACATCAATCTAATCCAAAATAGACATTTGAAAACCTTTAATGCAAGAACCCATGGTAGAATCATGAAATTGGACATTTCCTCTTTTGAAAACATTGAAAACATCTTTGAAAGTTGGGATCCTTGATGAAACAAGCTTCAAGGATAAAAATCCATACCTCAATGATGATAATTATTCACTTTGATGAAGAATCTCCACTAAAAACGTTACACCAAGCTCTTCTTTGATTTTGGACTTCAATGGGTCTTCGGGATTTCTTAAGGGATTTTGGGGTTTTGATTTTAGAAGAATGAAATATTCTAAGTGTTAAACACTTATATACACATTTAAAATACCCAATATACCCTTAATAAACCTCAAATACTCTTATTTGGAAGTGGGGTGAAATTACACTTTCACCCCTCACTTAACAGTGACCTGCGCAGGAAACACAGGCGAATTGACGGACAGTCACCAACGGACCGTCCCTTGACCAACGGACCGTCCTGTTGGTCCGTGGTTTGGGTCTGGGTTTGGAACTTGGCTTCTCTTCACCCACGACTAACTCCCAATCGACGAGCCACCACCGACGGGGCGTCGACTGGCCCACGAGCCGTCGATTGCCATCCGTTGGTTGGGCTGTCTTAGGCAGTCTTGGACCAAGTTTTGGGTCCTTGCTCAAGGACCCTTGGTTGGTCCTTGGGGATGTTTGACCAGACTTTTCCAACCCAAACACGATTTTCTATGAGTGTAACACCTCTCACATAAATTTCATCCAAAACGAACACGTAAAACTCGACAAAACATGCTTAGACACACAAGGTCAATTCAAGGGATATCTTTCGAATTTCTTGAACGTTTTTGGACGTTTGACCTCCAAACTTCACGAAACTCTTCACACTGCCTATATATACTATAATAACTTATTTAAGGACCTTACAACCTCATGAATCACACATAAGCACATAAAACCACATGTGAGGTATTTAGGTGACTTAGTCGTCGAACGTCTTAGTCATCCCTTGACGTTTGACTTCCAATAAACATAATACTTTAGCTACTGCCTCTAAACAATATTATAGACTTCATTAGGACCTTAGACCATCAATTTGAACATGTTAGGCTCTAGTTAAACTAAGTCATTTTTGGGGTCTCACATTCTCCCCCACTTGGACAACATTCGTCTTCGAATGACACTTTTCACTCTCCGAACATTTCCAAGATTAGAAAATTAACTTAGCATCACATATACAAACGATACAACACATAACCAAGAAGAAAACATAAACTTCACAAGTTCAAGACATTCACAACACAACAAGAAACTAGAAACAATTCTATAATTCATTATGCTACAAAACTCACATGCTTCATTCCAAATAGCAAAAACTCATTTATTCATTAGTACACTCATACACATCAGTTCTAACCACATAACAACAATTTTAGATCAAAGAATCAATTAGTCATTTTTTCAAAAATTTTTTTACAGTGAGCAGTGAATTCAGTGAACAGTGATTTTAGGCAAATTTTTCTAAAATGCAATCTTATGCAATTCATGATATAGACATGCTAATATGCAAGGTAACATCATATAAACACCTCTTACAATATTCTCATAACTCAATAAAACACACAATGCAAGAAGTTAATGAAATTCAAATTCAACCAAACTCCTAAACATCATGTACATGCAATACTTCTAGCACAACTTCTAACCATACTCCCCCACTAGTAGGAACTCACATCAGAAAAGAGAAATAAAGACTTACAGATATCATCATCACCCTCATCCATATTCTCACCTCTAGTCCGGAGTGCATAGAAACGCCTCCTAGTTGGAGCGTCTTCCTTTGGAACACTAGGCTCAACCTTCTTACCCTCCTTCCTAGAAGCAATGTTTGGACAATCTATCACTTTGTGCCCATCTTTTCAACATCCAAAGCAACTACCGGTACCCAATAGACGCTCACCATAATGTTTCTTACCACAAGTGGCACATATAGGTTTGTCATTGCTAGAACCACCTCCTTTCTCAACCTTGAACTTAGCACCCCTAGATTCTTCTTGAGTTTGAACCCTCCTTTTGAACCTCGGTTTCACTTGGTCACTAGCAACACTCCTTTTCAAGTTCCTTGCCATCCTCCTAATTTTAGACTCATCAATTGATTGTGCATACACCATGAGTCTAGCCAAAGCCATATCATCATGCAACATAGCCGTAAGACATTCCTCCCTCACTGAGTCGGCTACACCGGTCACAAAGCGACTCATTTCATCTCTTGGATTTGACACTAGGAAAGGTGCATACCTAGACAAAGTTGAGAACTTCAAAGAGTATTCCTCGACACTCATATTGCCTTGCTTGAGATTGATAAACTCCTCTACTTTCACTTCCCTCCTCTCACGGGGAAAGTACTTACCAAGAAAAGCTTCCTTGAATTCTTCCCACTCAATAGGACTCGACTCCACCGGCCTATTGTCCTTCCATTTAGTGTACCAAATTTGAGACACATCTCTCAATTGATAAGAAGTCAACTCCGCCTTCTCCATAGATGTAACCCACATAGCACTCAAAACCTTGTACACACCATCAAGAAATTCTTGTGGATCTTCATTCACCTTTGAGCCAAGAAAGATTGGAGGATTCAACCTTACAAAGTCTCTCAACCTAGATGACATAGTGCTCTCCATAGCATTAACCCTAGGCACCATGTTCAAGTTAGCTTGAGCCGTTACGGCTCGGACTAAAGCAAGCAAAGCCTCTCCAATCACCCTATTAAACAACTCCGGCAATTCATTACCTCCTTCCACATTAGGGGCGTGATAACCTTGAGGAAGCACTTGAGCACCTTGGACACCTTGCCCATCATGAAGCACTTTCTCAACTTTCTCAACATGAGGAGGAACTTCCTCATCAACCCTTCCCTCTTCCATCCTTCTAGCGGCCATCCTTCTAGTATTCATATCCTAGAAACACAAGGAAAAATACATTTAGAAGGATACTCATAACATAACTCTACCACACAAATATAGGTGTAGAAATTAAGGGAAACACTATCATTCTATAGCCTCTCGCCCATATATGTGTCGCGACTCACACCGATAGTCAAGACTGTACTAGACGTGATTTTTCAAAACTTTTTGATACCTAAGACTACTTTCATTAACCTATGCTCTTATACAGAGCTTGTCATATCCCAAAACAACACCCTAGAAGATAGGGTGCAATCTTGGATTATGACCAGCGTATTCGACATCTCAGAGGTCTTATACAAGCCTATCATATCATTCATCGTATATACATAACGAAAAGTAGTGCGGAATTAAAAGTTTTCGTAAAACAATAGAAAAGTCTTTAAACTCTTTCATATATGAAATAGGAAAACACTAAGTCTCGATCATCATCTTAAGAAACGATAATACTTGGGACACGGCCCATAAGAATTCAAAACATACTACTATATAGTCTATTACAAAACATCATTTAAGAAACATAAAATAACATATATGCCCTCGAGTCAAGTGAGGACATACTTCAACTCTTCTTCAACGATCTCCTTGTCCAAGTCTTCTTCCCAAAAATCTTCACCTACCAAGAACTATAAATATATAGAAAATAAAGCATGGAATTAGTACAACCACATGTACTAAGTATTTGGCATTATGCATAAATATCATGAAAACGGACTTTATTTGAAATATGCATCTTTTCATTTTATAACTCATATTTTAATCATAATAAAAATATTTAGCAACTTAGAAACACACAATATAATATTTAAACCAAAAATCATATTTTTGAGATCACTTTACAGTGATATCATTCACTGTTACAGTGAATTACTTCACTGTACAGTGAAGATGCTTATTCTTCACTTGAGACACCCTTTAGCATGTAGTCTTCTCACTTAAAGCTATCCTAAGATTCACTAAAGTAGCACAAAGAGAGACCGCTCATACACCCTCTCTAGATATGCCTAAACGACCCTTAAGATTGCTTATAATGAGTCGCATACACACTTACAAAGCATCTTAAACATCAAGGTAAGATCCTTCTATCAAAGGTGACTCTAAATCTCACTTGAGAGAGTTATGAGGGCGTACTTTGTATTCTAGTCTCATACTTAACTAGAATTACTTCCCTTAACCATACTCATCGGTGCTAGCCTTAGTTCTCATAGATAAGTTCACATTAAGGTTCATACAAATGTGTCCCATATCATGTTCATGACCCAATTACATTTACCCTACCAAAGCAAGGTCCATTAGGGCTATCTTACAATGGCCACAAGAAGCTCATCGAGACTTTACTAAGGTATGATATGATGTCATTCCAGACAATCAACCTTAAGTCCATCACTCATTACATGAAGGATACCATTACGGCTCACTACTTCACAACTCATAAACTTACCACTTGGTTCAAGGTTCCACATAAATGACCCTTTAATCATCATTCAAGGTCTCACCTATATTCATTTATTGAAGACTAAGACCCTTTAGGTTCCTAAGTCAAGACATCACAAATTCACATAAGCATCAAGTAAGGGACACAAGTCTACCTAAACAAGACACAACATAGTTCCATTTTAACACATATAGCCTATCTTTCTTTAGACTCTTAGGAATGACCCTTAACCTTATTTAGTCAACCTATTAATTATCTTAACATTATAAACTTAACCTTTTTAGACTCATATAGCCAAATTAGGAATAACCATGTAACAATTCTAAGACTACACACTTAACACATAGTCAAAGCACAACATGATTACCTAGATAGTATCATTAGTCTAACACATACATTCACATATAGGAAGATATGATTATACATCACGAAATCAACTACAAAAATAGCCATATAAGTTAAAGTAGTGCCGACAAGGCCATGATCATCAATGTATTAGAAAGTAACGCCGACAAGGCCACATCAATTCACATAGGACCGCCACCAAAGGTGGACCAAACCAATCATAACATAATTGAAGTATAATTAACATTGAATAAGAAGAAATAGGGCAGCGTACCACCACTTCATCATGAACACTTCAAGCCAATACCAAATCACCCAATTCAACATCATAAGGCCCTTACCATGGCCATGAAACACCAATTCAATGCACAATTATAGAAATCAATGAAATCTAAACCAATTCAAAATAGATTCAACAATCCAATACCAATTTGATAACAATTGAACACAATTATTACATTAATAGAAAGCCCATAAGAAACTACACATGAAATCATCAATATTAAGCCAATATCAAGTATCCCATAATTTAGTCAAAATCATAGGTTCATAAATTTCATAAGTTCATAGGTAATTTAGGTTAAAATAATCAATACAACATCAATCTAATCCATAATAGACGTTTGAAAACCTTTAATGCAAGAACCCAGGGTAGAATCATGAAATTGGACAATTCCTCTTTTGAAAACTTTGAGAACATCTTCGAAAGTTGGGCTCATTGATGAAACGAGTTTCAAGGATCAAAATCCTTACCTCAATGATGATAATTCTTCACTTTGATGAATAATCTCCACTCAAAACGTTACACCAAGCTCTTCCTTGATTTTGGACTTCAATGGAGTCTTTGGGATTTCTTAAGGGATTTTGGGGCTTTGATTTTAGAAGAATGGATTATTCTAAGTGCTAAACACTTATATACAGATTTAAAATACACAATATACCTTTAATAAACCGCCAATACTCTTATTTGGAAGTGGGGTGAAATTACACTTTCACCCCTCACTTAACAGTGACCTGCGCAGGAAACACAAGCCAATTGATGGACAGCCACCAACGGACCGTCCCTTGACCAACGGACCGTACTGTTAGTCCATGGTCTGGGTCTGAGTCTGTCCCTTGGCTTCTCTTCACCCACGACTAACTCCCATTAGATGATCCACCACCGACGGTGCGTCGACTGGCACACGAGCCGTCGATTGCCATCCGTTGGTTGGGCTGTTTAGGGCAGTCTTGGACCAAGTTTTGGGTCCTTCCTCAAGGACCATTGGTTGGTCCTTGGGGATGTTTGACCGGACTTTTCCAACCCAAACACGATTGTCTATGAGTTTAACACCTCTCACATAAATTTCATCCAAAACGAACACGTAAAACTCGACAAAACATGCTTAGACACACAAGGTCGATTCAAGTGATATCTTTCGAATTTCTTGAACCTTTTTGGACGTTTGACCTCCAAACTTCACAAAACTCTACACACTGCCTATATATACTATGATAACTCATTTACGGACCTTACAACCTCATGAATCACACATAAACACATAAAACCACATATGAGGCATTTAGGTGACTTAGTCGTCGAACGTCTTAGTCATCCCTTGATGTTTGATTTCCAATACACCTAATACTTTAGCTACTTCCTCTAAATAGTATTATAGACTACATTAGGACCTTAGACCATCAATTCCAACATGTTAGGCTCTAGTTAACCTAAGTCATTTTTGGGGTCTTACATTCTCCCCCACTTGGACAATATTCCTCTTTGAATGACACTTTCCACTCTCCGAAAATTTCCAAGATTAGAGAATCAACTTAGCATCACATATCCAAACCATACAACACATAACCAAGAAGAAAACATCAACTTCACAAGTTCAAGACATTCACAACACAACAAGAAACTAGAAACAATTCTATAATTCATTATGCTACAAAACTCACATGCTTCATTCCAAATAGCAAAAAATCATTTTATATATCATTAATACAGTCATACACATCAGTTCTAACCACATAACAAGAATTTTAGACCAAAGAATCAATTAGTCATTTTTTCAAAAATTTTACAGTGAGCAGTGAATTCAGTGAACAGTGAATTTAGGCAATTTTTCAAAAATGCAATCTTATGCAATTCATGATATACACATGATAATATTCAAGGTAACATCATATAAACACCTCTTAAAACATGCTCATAACTCAATAAAACGCACAATGCAAGAAGTTAATGAAATTCAAATTCAACCAAACTCCTAAACATCATGCACATGCAATACTTCTAGCACAACTTCTAACCATACTCCCCCACTATAAGGAACTCGCATCATGAAAAGAGAAATAAAGACTTACAGATATCATCATCACCCTCATCCGGCTTCTCCCCTCTAGTCCGGAGTGCATAGAAACGCCTCCTAGTTGGAGCATCTTCCTTTGGAACACTAGGCTCAACCTTCTTACCCTCCTTCCTAGAAGCAATGTTTGGACAATCTCTCACTTTGTGCCCATCTTTTCCACATCCAAAGCAACTACCGGTACCCAATAGAAACTCACCATAATGTTTCTTACCACGAGTTGCACATGTAGGTTTGCCATTGCTAGAACCACCTCCTTTCTCAACCTTGAACTTAGCACCCCTAGATTCTTCTTGAGTTTGAACCCTCTTTTTGAACCTAGGTTGCACTTGGTCACTAGCAACACTCCGTTTCAAGTTCCTTGACATCCTCCTAAGTTTAGACTCTTCAATTGATTGTGCATACACCATGAGTCTAGCCAAAGTCATATCATCATGCAACATAGCCGTACGATATTCCTCCCTCACTAAGTCGGCTACACCCGTCACAAAGCTACTAATTTCATCCCGTGGATTTGACACTAGGGAAGGTGCATACCTAGACAAATTTGAGAACTTCAAAGAGTATTCCTCGACACTCATATTGCCTTGCTTGAGATTGATAAACTCTTCTACATTCACTTCCCTTCTCTCACGGGGAAAGTACTTACCAAGAAAAGCTTCCTTGAATTCTTCCCACTCAATAGGACCCGACTCCACCGGCCTATTGTCCTTCCATTGACTGTACACAATTTGAGGCACATCTCTCAATTGATAAGAAGTCAACTCCGCCTTCTCCATAGATGTAACCCACATAGCACTCAAAACCTTGTACACACCATCAAGAAATTCTTGTGGATCTTCATTCACCTTTGAGCCAAGAAAGATTGGAACATTCAACCTCACAAAGTCTCTCAACCTATATGACATAGTGCTCTCCATAGCATTAACCCTAGGCACCATGATAGAGTTATATGAGATTATGGGTTCAGGTATGTTGATATGCATATAGTTTGCTTTGACTTGTTGAACATGTCTAAATGATTTGTATGGTTTGTTTTGATTGTGTATAAACCTTTAAAGAGGTAATATGGCATGATTTAACTAAATGTCCCTTTTTAGCATGCTTTGTTGTTATATGTGCATATGGTCTCACAGTTAGTACATGTGGCGTACTAACCCCATTTTCTCCCTTTTTCCCAAACATTTTGGGTTCCAGTCGTTGAAGGCTCATTCAAGACGACTTGAAGAAGACTTGGATATTCTCTACCATCCAAGTGGGTAGGTCCTCTCTTTCCGAGGGCGATGCCGATATCTGGCTTATGGAGTTGCTTTACGTTTTAGACTATTATGTTTATTCTATTTCGTTTGAGTACAATTTGCATAAGCCTATATGTGGCTTCTTGGTATTGATGTAGGGCTATGCCCAAATTGATATGATCGTTTTACATGGTTATGAGATGAGACGACTTTGAGACTCTATTTTATGTTATATATATGTATGTGCAATAAAAGTATAAGACTTTGTAATCTTCATATACGAAGGGTCTATGTATACTCGATATAACAATATGTATGTGTAGGTAGAGGTCTATGTAAACCTCAATGTAGGAATAGTAAAAGTTTTAAATTCTTCCGTATTTTTGACTCATGAATGCAATGATGAAAATTAAGGGGCTAGTCTTAGTCCTCAAAGAGGACGACGATGCCGGTTACGTCTACGGGGTAAACCTGGATATGAAAATAACCTACGGGGGCATGTAGTTATGGAAAATAGAGATTTCTACTATAAACCTTGACTTACTAGCGTGGAGGTTTCTATCTCATGAGACAACATCTATGTTGGAAACCGAGACTTGCTAAACGTGAAAGGTTCTCTTGTGGGAAGCCACAATTACTAACGTGAAGCCCCCACTCTCATTTTTCATGTTCACTCAATGCTAGTATCTAACTCCATTTTCAAATATACTTAAGCCTTCAATGCATTAGTTCCTAAAGATGCTTTAGGAGCTTGCTCCTTCATACATCATATTACTCAAAGGATTCTAAGATGAGAATGTCCTTTCATCATAGACCCTACTTCATGTGAGAATTTCCTTTCACATATTCCTACAATCATATATCATATGTCTGTGGATACAATGTGAGATCAACCTTCACATAACACCTCTCATCATATATGTTCATAATTTCATTAACCATATACTTCACATACAGAGAAATATGTAATGATGCATAGGAGAACTACCCTTTCCTTAATCATCATCAATCTACCCTACTTATAGTCATGCATGAAATGTGTGTGTACATTGGTCAACATGATAACATAATGGCTATAACATAACCTTGAGGAAGCGACCCTCTAAAGATCACTACACATGTACAACATTCCTTAACTCTCAAGTCATACACACACATATAAAGTATTAAGGACTATAGACTAGACACACTCACATTACATCATAGGAGACAAGAACATATTCATCATTCGAATAGAAGACTCCTAACATACTTAATCACACATTCATATAGGGTTCATATAGGTAGGGGTCATGCTACAAGAGTACACATCATCATTAGCCATATAGACTGTCACATCCCGAAACCACACCCTAGAAGATAGGGTTCAATCTTGGATTACGATCGGCGTATTCGACCTCTCAGAGGTCTTATACAAGCCTATCATATAATTCATCGCATATACATAACGAAAAGTAGTGCGGAATTAAAACTTTTTGTAAAACAATATAAAAGTCTTTAAACTCTTTCATATATGGAAATAGGAAAACACTAAATCTCGATCATCATCTTAAGACACGATAATACTTGGGACACGGCCCATACGAATTCAAAACATACTACTATATAGTCTATTACAAAACTTCATTAAGAAACAAAAAGTGACACATATGCCCTCAAGTCAAGTGACGACATACTTCAACTCTTCTTGAACGATCCCCTTGTCCAATTCTTCTTCCCAAAGCTCTTCACCTATAAAGAACTATATAGATAGAAAATAAAGCATGGAATTAGTACAACCACATGTACTAAGTATGGCATTATGCATAAAATCATGAAAATGGACTTTATTGGAAATATGCATCTTTTCATTTTATAACTCATATTTTAATCATAATAACAACATTTAGCAACTTAGAAACACATTATAATATTTAAACCAAAAATCATGTTTTTGAGATGACTTTACAGTGAACTCATTCACTGTTACAGTGAATTACTTCAATGTACAGTGAAGATGCTTCTTCTTCAGTTGAGACACCCTTTAGCATGTAATCTTCTAACTTAAAGTTATCCTAAGATTCACTAAAGTCACACAAAGAGAGACCGCCCATACACCCTCTCTAGATATGCCTAAACGACCATTAAGATTGCTTATAATGAGTCACAAACACACTTACAAAGCATCTTAAACATTAAGGTGAGATCCTTCTACCAAAGGTGACTCTAAGTCTCACTTTTGAGAGAGTGGTGAAGCGACCGCCCATACAATCCCTTACATACACACACTCAAAAGATCCTATAGACTCCCTAGGATAGAATCATTCTCACTAAACATATCAACACATAGATGATATGACATTCTCCTTACAAAGGCTATCAAAAGACCTACTTATGTAAATCAAGAAGATAACGTCCATGATTGACCTGTTCAAGATTACCTAAATAGTCCTTAAGACTACCTAAGGCTTATATCATGTCCACAACACCAAACTTTTTCCCTAACTAAAGTCATTCTCAAGACTTCCATAGATAAGCCATGAAGTGATCATTCTTTATGCCTTCTTCACAATTTAACTAAAGAATCCCTAAGGCACTCTAGATTAGGTACTTATTCACTTACATGCTTCATAATGTAAGTCATTAGTTCATTAGTTCATTTAAGAGACATACATCACATAAATGACATTCAAATAATGGTCTTAGACAAGACCTAGGATCTCAAAGTAACACCTTCAAAGTCTATTGTGCAATGTCTAGATAGCGTCCCATACCACCGCCTAAACCTAATAATCTTCTCTAATGCTAATAGGTATTCCATATGATGAGAATAGGCAATAACCGATATAGACCATGGTAGCAAAACATGGAATCCGAAGTTCTATCCTACTTCGATGAGGTGTTCTACTTTCCAATGGTAGAACATAGAAATCCCATGTAGGCACATGGTTAAGGAATATGAGGGCGTACTTTGTATTCTAGTCTCATACTTAACTAGAACTACTTCCCTTAACCATACTCACTCGGTGCTAGCCTTAGTTCTCATAGATCAATTCACATTAAGGTTCATACAAATGTGTCCCATATCATGTTCATGACCCAATTACATTTACCCTATCAAAGCAAGGTCCATTAGGGCTATCTCACAATGGCGACAAGAATGTCATCGAGACTTTACTAAGGTTTGATATGATGTCATTCCAGCCAATCAACCTTAAGTCCATTACTCATTACATGAAGGATACCATTATCGCTCACTACTTCACAACACATAACCTTACCACTTGGTTCAAGGTTCCAGATAAATGACCCTTTAATCATCATTCAAGGTCTCACCTATATTCATTTATTCAAGACTAAGACCCTTTAGGTTCCTAAGTCAAGACATCACAAATTCACATAAGCATCAAGTAAGGGACACAAGTCTACCTAAACAAGACACAACATAGTTCCATTTTAACACATATAGCCTATCTTTCTTTTGACACTTAGGAATGACCCTTAACCTTATTTAGTCAACCTATTAATTACCTTAACATTATAAACTTAACATTTTTAGACTGATAAATCCAAATTAGGAATAACCATGTAACAATTCTAAGACTACACACTTAACACATAGTCAAAGCACAACATGATTACCTAGATAGTATCATTTGTCTAACACATACTTTCATATATAGGTAGATATGATTATACATCACGAAATCAACTACAAAAATAGCTATATAAGTTAAAGTAGTGCCAAAAAGGCCATGATGATCAATGTATTAGAAAGTAACGCCGACAAGGCCACATCAGTTCACATAGCACCGCCACCAAAGGTGGAACAAACCAATCATTACATAATTGAAGTTTAATTAACATTGAATAAGAAGAAATAGGGCAGCGTACCACCACTTCATCATCAAACTTCAAGCCAATACCAAATCACCCAATTCAACATCATAAGGCCATTACCCATGGCCATGAAACACTAATTTAATGCACAAATATAGAAATCAATGAAATCTAAACCAATTCAACATATATTCAACAATCCAATACCAATTCGATAACAATTGAACACAATTCTTAAATCAATAGAAAGCCCATAAGAAACTACACATGAAATCATCAATATTAAGCCAATATCAAGTAACCCATAATTTAGTCAAAATCTTAGGTTCAACAATTTCATGGGTTCATAGGTTATTAGATTAAAATCATCAATAAAACATCAATCTAATCCATAATATACGTTTGAAAACCTTTAATGCAAGAACCCATGGTAGAATCATGAAATTGGACAATTCCTCTTTTGAAAACTTTGAAAACATCTTAGAGAGTTGGGAGCCTTGATGAAACGAGTTTGAAGGATCAAAAGTCATACCTAAATAATGATAATTCTTCACTTTTATGAATAATATCCACTCAAAATGTCACACCAAGCTCTTCCTTGATTTTGGACTTCAATGGAGTCTTCGGGATTTCTTAAGGGATTTTGGGGTTTTGATTTTAGAAGAATGAAATATTCTAAGTGTTAAACACTTGTATACAGATTTAAAATACCCAATATACCCTTAATAAACCGCCAATACTCTTATTTGGAAGTGGGGTGAAATTACACTTTCACCCCTCACTTAACAGTGACTTGCGCAAGAAACACAGGCCAATCGACGGACAAGCACCAATGGACCATCCCTTGAGCAACGGACCATCCTGTTGGTCCGTGGTATGGGACTGAGGCTGGTACTATTCACCACGACTAACTCCCATTCTACGAGCCACCACCGACGGGGTGTCGACTGGCCCACGAGCCATCGATTTCCATCCGTTGGTTGGGCTATCTTGGGCAGTCTTGGACAAACTTTTGGGTCCTTCCTCAAGGACCCTTGGTTGGTCCTTGGGGCTGTTTACCCGGACGTTTCCAAACCAAACATGATCGTCTATGAGTTGAACCCCTCTCACATAAATTTCATCCAAAACGAACACGTAAAACTCCACAAAACATGCTTAGACACACAAGGTTGATTCAAGGCATATCTTTCGAATTTCTTGAACGTTTTTTGACGTTTGACATCCAAACTTCACAAAACTCGACACATTGCCTATATATACTATAATAACTCATTTAAGGACCTTAAAACCACATGAATCACACATAATAACATAAAACCACATACGAGGCATTTAGGTGACTTAGTCGTCGAACGTCTTAGTCATCACTTGACGTTTGACTTCCAATACACCTAATACTTTAGCTACTGCCTCTAAACCATATTAAAGACTACATTAGGACCTTAGACCATCAATTCCAACATGTTAGACTCTAGTTAACCTAAGTCATTTTCGGGGTCTTACATAGACCACACCTAACCCTAACATGGCCATCACACATATACATATAACATCAACCCCACACCTAGGTCATGCAAAAAGTTTGGAGGGCTATTCATATACTTCACATAACATCAATTCACTTTGAACACGATATTAAAATCAAGGTTAAAGCCTTCAACTTCCTAAACATGGAAATAAGCATATCAATTCATCATGCATCTAATGCCTTCAAGGCCATGATCATAACACATAAACATGTACAAAAATGTAAACACTGCCACCATAGGTGGACCATACCACACATCACGATTCAATATACAATCTAAGCGAATAAGAGCAAATAGGTCAACTTACCAAATCTCCAAGCTAATGATCATCTTGATCAATTCCCAACAATTCATAATCGATTGACATAAAGGAATATAGAACTAGGCAATTCATCATAATCTAAACATAATCTAATCATCATCTTATAAGGATCACAAGACCCATAACATATCATAATTTGAGAGGATAAAGAGATCATGTGTTCTTTATGTAATTATATTGAAAATCATATTTAAACCATATATTAATCACATATTCAACATTAAAATGCTTTTCAAATAGTTTTAACAATGACCCCATGGCTAGATTCTAAGATGAAAATTTTAATCTTAGAATTATGTTTGAAAAAGCTTTGAAAGGACTCCATAGATGGATGGTTATCTAGGGATTAAGGATCTGTCACAACCCAAAGGCATACCCTAGAACTTAGGATACAATCTTGGATTGTAACCGGCATCGTCGACCTCTCGGAGGTCTAAGACAAGCCTCTCATATCATTCATTGCATTGGCATAGTAAATTTAGAGGAAAATTTAAAACTTTTCATAGCACATCATATGCTAGAAACATCACATTATATATATATATAAAAAACATAAGTCATAATACATATTTTGACTCTAAGTCTCTTTGCCATCTTAGACTCAATAACTTTAGAATACATTAGGGACACGGCCCATCGACATCTTACATAACTATACAATATTTAAAGACTTTACATTAAAGACATTAGTAGGACATCCTTGAACTTAAGGATTCCTTTCCTTGAGCTTGGGAAATCACCTATCAAGCTCCTCAACCATAGATCTCCTTTAATCATTCCATAACCTACACTTTGTGTAAAAAGAAAAGAAGAATGGGATTAGCACAAGAATGTACTAAGTATGACAACCATGCAAAAACATGCATTTAAAAGGGACATTTCCTTTGAAATCGTACTTCATGCCATTTTGAGTAAATCATCATAAAACCTTTATCAATAGCATTTATATCATCCACATACTTCATAGAAACACAATCAAAGGCCAAACATTATAGAAAAGCACATATAGAATTTAATCCCCATTTGAGGTCACTTTACAGTGAACTCACTCTCCTTAACATTAACTCTTTCTTTCAATTCATTTGCTTACTAAGTAATCCTTTAAGTATACTTGGTGCAATGCATAACCTTAGGAACATAAGAGAATATCATACATAGCATCTACACAAGACAACACATGCCATCATAGAAGTATAGTACAATATAATCATAGTCAAACCAAGACTACAATATCATACATAAAGGACACATACATAATCATTTCTATTAAGGTACCTTCCTAATACTTCCTAAGGAGTCACTTGTGCAATGTCTAGATGGGTTCATTACTTCCACCTATCCTAAGTAACTTACCTTAAGTCCTCCTAGTTAGGATCATATTCAATTACTTCCATTGTCCATTTTACCTTTAGGGAAACCATAACCTTAACCAACATAGACCATGGGTTCTAATCATGGAATCCGGTGTCATAAAACCTTACACCGATGGAAGGTGGATCTACCGGCCAAAGTAGAACCGAACATGACATAGCTATCTAGGTGGAAATCCACTAGCTAGTATCCTATTGTGGCAACATAGTTTATAGAACTTGGGAAAATTCATGGAAATATCAACTCTACACCCTATGTTGGGTCATGAGGCTATCCACCCCGTGAGGACAGTAATGAACCCTACCTTTCTTATGTAAGAAAGTGTCACCCCTCACATGAGGACCGTAGTGAACCCTACCTCTCCTATGTTGGAAAGTGTCACTCCCTCATCTACAAGTTCACTCGGTGCTAGGCTAAGTTCCCTTTATTGAAAAGCCTTTATTACGTTTGTTTATAAGAACATAAGCTTAGAATATTCATCATTCATATGCTTATAGCATATTCAAGCACCTATCAAGATTTGGAGTATTCTTGGTCACCCTATCAAGGCCCCTCTCACTAACCAGATCATCCATGTGTGTGAGCGTATACTTAGATGTGAGTAAACCTTTCACATAACACATAAAGTCACACATGTTCATATATCAATGCATAAGTCTATAGGAATAACTATATGAGCAATACTTTCATATAAACCTACTAAGACACTATACGCATTCATACTTCATTATATCATATTCATAACAGATTCATATAATCATCCTTCATATGCATAAGAACCAAACCTAGGAACTATCCTATCAAGATACACATGTGCAATGTATAAACAAGGTCCCATACCCTTGCCCATACTAGTACACCTATCAAGTCATCCTAGTAAGGGAATACAAATCATACATTCATAAACATCACCTTAATATGCATAGTAGTAGACACTAGTGAATATGAGAACTACCTTTCATTTAGACACAATGACTTATACTACTTGTAATATGCATGTAAGTGAGAGTGTGTGTACATTGACCAACATGATCACATAATGACTATCAATGACTTGTCAAGTCAACCACCCTCTTAGACCACATTACACTTCCAAGTACATAGCACACAACACATAATAGCATAGGAGACAACACAATATATACAATGTAATCAAGACTCCTAACTTTAGCTATTCACACTTTCATATAAGGGATGCACAGGTAAAGGGTTATTAACCATACTAACACATTAATGGAAGAACCTATACTTTACCCTAACATGGTTATACACATGCTCATGAAATAGCCACACAACCTAATCCACAACTAGAATAGGAAAGTAAGCATAATCTTCTCATAGTATCATCTTAAGCACATGTTCATAAGTTCATCAACATGCCTTCAAGGCCATGGTCAACACATATATAATAACAATAAATTAAACACCGCCACCATAAGTGGACCATACCACACAATGCCATACAAGGCTTCATCAACATTACTATAAAGGAATAGAGAAGTAGAAGAGTAAAGAGAATAAGCATTCTTACCAATTTCTCTCCATTTGATCATCATTGATCAATACACCTTATCCATCAATAAAACACATATATGGCAGTAGCTAGATGTACTTTAAACATATAAGAAACCATGTACAAGTCACTACATGATTATACCATAACATATACATCACATACTAGGAAAATAGAAGAACATAGATCGTTAATCAATTTCATTCATATGGATTATAGGTCATATTTCATGAATCATATAACCCTAAGGCAGTAGCTAATGAAATCATAATCTAGATGAGACACTACTACAATTTGCCATTAAGGTCGATACAAGCATGCTTCATATAGAAAGTTCATGGAAAGTAAGTTTACATAGGTTAATCATATTCAACCTATCATGAATTGACCCATATTGTATTAATTACATATAATTCATCCTCATATTTCATTATAGGCAGCATCTATAGACAATAACCATAATCAATTCTTATAGCAACTAACCTAACGTCAAGATCACAATTTACAACTTCATAGACAAGAAGAACCTAGATTAATTCAAACCAAGCCTTCTATACTTTGGTCATACACGATTTATATCCACAATTCAACCATGGTATTAACCTAAAACAGTAGCTACAAGAACCACAACTTAATCGAAATTCACTTTAGATCACAAGAAAACCAACTTTACAGTGAACTATAGAAAACTAGGCTAAACATGCTCAAATCTACAAACATTGATACTCATGGATCATTAAACATCAATTCAACATAAATTAATGCAAATAACTGTATATATAATCAATTCAACATAAGGGAATCATAATTCAATCGATAACAAGTCGAGATCACAAAGGCCATGCAAAGGCTAAACCAATTTTGGAAAGAACATGGGTTCATCATACAATTGGAGTGAAATCACATTCAAATCACTGTATTAACTTCAATTCATCATGATTTAATCATTAAAAATGTTTTGAGAAAGAACCCATGGCTAGATTGGAGAAGAAGAACTTTGATCATAAACTTTCTTTGAAAACATTGAGAAGAACTCTCCAAGTGCAAGGTTACTTAGAGATGAAGGATCACCATACCTTTATATACAAGAAAACCTCTAAATCTTCATGATTCATCCATATAAAATCCATCTCCAAGCAGCTCTTGAGCTTCACCAACAATGGTGGTTTTAGAGAGAACATTTTTGGAGGGAAAGACTTTAAACATGTGAGAGGATTTGGGAATGGGTTGATCACGTTTTTAAAGACTTATATACACCTAAAATTAACTAAATAAACCCTTAATAATCAGTTTAGGACGTGGGGTGAATTTCCCATTCACCCCTTTAAGTGACAGGACGCAGCAGCCAACCTGCAGGCCATCCGTGACGAGGGGCTCGACGGGGCGTCATGGCCATGAAGGGCCGTGGAAGCCTCCGTCGCCCATGACTTAGCCATATTCTTGGATCAAGACCTGACCAATGAAATCCCCATTCGACGAGACCTGCTTGACTTTCCGTTGGTGGCCCAACGATCCGTCATTGGGTCCGTCAAGGGACACTGCCCAGGCAGTGTCTTAGGCAGCCTTGGGTCCTTCTTTTGGGGCCTCTTGTAGGGCCCTTTAGAAGTCCTACCCGGACGTTTCCAACGTGATTACAAACCTTAGCATGTTATAGACCTTCAACATAAGTTTCATCCAAAACAAACACCTACAAGATGTCCAAATAGCCTTGACCCCAACATGACATACGATGAACGTCTTAGGGGCTATCTTTCGAACGCCTTGGACGTTCTTGGGCGTTTGAACTCCAAACTTCACGAAACTTCATACAATAACATTAAACATCATTATAAACCATTTCAAGACTTATTACACTCAGTTCATACGATTTAAGAATGCATACCCACATAAGGCACATAAGCGACTATTCGTCGAACGTCTTGGACGTCCCTTGACGTCCGACTTCCAAATCACTTCAAACTTTGAACACTGCCTATATATAACATAATAAGGCATTTTAGGAAATTATAACATTAAGACGAACATGTTAGACTCTAGACACCTTATCGCATTTTTGAGGTCTTACAATATCCCCCACTTGGGAACATTCGTCCTCGAATGACAGTTAGGACTCTTTAATCACATCAAGGACTTCAATGCACATAAGAGCAGTTGATAACATTTAAAATATCATCAAATCATTTTAGCACTCGATGCACACAAGCAAGCAAAACCATTACTCACTAACTCTTTAATGCATCAAACACAAAAGTTCTTTTTCATGTTAATGGGAGATCATCCTTATCCTAATCATAAAAAGATCATTACGCCTTAATTCTATACAAGAAAATCTTGAAAAGCTACTCATAGGCAGATCATAACTCATACTCAAAGTTAGTTAGGCACTCTTACTTCAATGCATATAAGCTTGAGTTAGTTAAATCACAAAGATCTTCATTAGTTAGACCTAGTACCATGAAGGTCATACTCAATCATACCATGCTTAGTGGTGTACATGGAGGAATATCTTACTCCCCAACACATTACATGCATCATGAGTTCACACCTTAGCAAAGTACAAGATCAATTTCTTTAAAAATGAGAAATCTCAACTTTCAAGCCAAGACATGCATATATTTTTCTTCCTAGTGAAATCTAAACGGCAAGTCATACTAAATACATCACAACAAAATAGGAAGTCATTCCACAATTTCTTTTATTAACATATTACTCACCCTTATAGTAAGCCTTATTTTGGAAAAATAACACAATTATAGGCATACACATGACCACTTAGCTTGACATGCTTTCACTTTTCAAGAATGAGCCTACAATTTTGCATTACAAATCATCAAATCACTAAATTTTTAAGAGAGTCAACATATTTCATTGTAAAAGAGACTCAATTTCCATTACAAGGCTAGACAATTTACCCTACAAGTGACTGTTACCAAGTTCCTTGTCTTACCTCGTTAAGTCAACTTCACAATTAGCACATTGAAATGGAAGTCAACAAGAGAAAACATGGATTTTATCAAAAACTTCTTTACATGCTCTTTGGAAAATTCACCATGTCTCTAAGATGATGTCAATCAATTCATACCAATTATATAAAGATCATGCAATTCACACTTTATGCAAGAATATTTTCATGAACAAGCATACTAAGAATTCATATTTTCCAATTCAAGTAAGACTAGAAGAACAATGTAGACAATTTCTACAATCTCACTACTCAAACACCATCCCCCACTTAGGGTAAACCCAATTAAGAGCAACTTAACCCAACATATAGAGGATCTTAACTACACAACCTTCATATTCATTACTTAAAGTGATTATTACTTTAGAGAGAATTTTCATTAATTCAATTTAACAACACTGCATTCTAAACCTTATCATTTTAGGCAAATCATCCTCAACCATCAATTTTGATCATACCATTCAATTCACATAAGGTCTTCCTTACTTGCAATAGACACTAAGGTCATACATCATTTGAGGAAATACGGAAGTTCTTAACACAATAAGAAGTTTAGAATTAACTCTACGACTCATCATGTCATAAGATTCCCATCCTTTAATTTAAATAGCAAAATTCTTTTCCACATTCCTTATCATGTTTATATTCATAAATTCTACACATTTTTCAACAACATCAAATCAAATGGCAATTTAGAAAGTTCTCCAAACATGATGCAATAAGTTGCCTAGTCTTTACAACGAGCATGCTTCCAAATACCCAAAAGTGCAACATTTAGACATTTAATGTAACAAGTAGGGAATTATATGATACAAAGCTTTACCAACTCATTCTTCATAAGCATGCATACTATATTTACAACTCAAGTCTCCACAAAACACTCCAATTTATACTAGCAACTCATCAAGTACCACTTATATACAAAGAAAAACAATGCACACTATTAATCACATATACTCATAGGATAGCATACTTCCATAGGTAGTTATTCAAACAATCCAAGTTCAAATTCTATGTTTGGCTACCATCATACAAAACCATATAGGAATACACAATTTAAAAGAATTCACTTTAACCACCATAACGTCTAGCATGCTTCAACTATATCATGACATACATCATTCGACATAACATTCTATTTCACAAAGACTTCATATATTGCCATAATTGGCATCATATCATCAACTAAGAGATATTTCATACATAGTAAGGTAAGATAACCAATAGTAATCCCCATAGAGTTAAAATGTGCAATGATCAAGTAAAGCTCCATAACTTCACTAAACCAAGTAACCCAACAAGAACTACATTTATCACCATACTCCACTCATCAATAACCTTCATTCATGGATAACTCCATATCTTTAGCACACTAGTCTATTTACATGATTATAAGCATAGAGATCATCACATAAGGACATTCACATTTATTATCATACACATACATAGTATTAACCTCCTAAGGTCTCCATCAAGGCAAACTAGTGCAAGACATAGGTAGAGTCCCATACCCCTACCTAAGTCTAGTTAACCCTTCAAGTCACCTTAGTTAGTATATACATCATCAAATAAGGACAAGTGTCACCTTCACCCATACTCATTCAAACCATAAAAGAAAGAAAAGCATTTAAACTCACATTTTCTCCCTCAAGCATTGAGCAATCTCATCCAAGCAACCATATCTAAAAGACTACCGGACAAGAAAACATAAGAGAGAGAGATCTTATAGAATCAAGTTCTATGGCACGATATGAGATTGATGAAGAAGGGAAACTCTATCGTCATATAGCCTCTCGTACCATTTGATGTGTCGCGACTCACCACCAATGCTACAAGACTCTACTAGACGTGGCAATATGAGACTTTTAGAACCTAAAACCGCTATATAAACCTGATGCTCTGATACCAAGTTTGTCACAACCCAAAAGCATACCCTATAAGTTAGGATACAATCTTGGATTGTAACCGGCATCGTCGACCTCTCGGAGGTCTAATACAAGCCTCTCATATCATCCATTGCATTGGCATAGTAAATTTAGCAAAAAATTTAAAACTTTTCATAGCACATCATATGCTAGAAATATCACATTATATATATATATATATATAAAACATAAGTCATAATACATATTTAGACTCTAAGTCTCTTTGCCATCTTAGACTCAATAACTTTAGAATACATTAGGGACACGGCCCATACGACACATTACATAACTATACAATATTTAAAGACTTTACATTAAAGATATTAGTAGGACATCCTTGAACTTAAGGATTCCTTTCCTTGAGCTTGGGAAATCACCTATCAAGCTCCTCAACCATACATCTCGTTTAAGCATTCCATAACCTAGACTTTGTGTAAAAAGTAAAGAAGAATGGGATTAGCACAAGAATGTACTAAGTATGGCAACCATGCAAAAACATGCATTTAAAAGGAATATTTCCTTTGAAATCATACTTCATGTCATTTTGAGTAAATCATCATAAAACCTCTATCAATAGCATTTATATCATCCACATACTTCATAGAAACATAATCAAAGGCCAAACATCATAGAAAAGCACATATAGAATTTAATCCCCATTTGAGGTCACTTTACAGTGAACTCACTCTCCTTAACATTAACTCTTTCTTTCAATTCATTTGCTTACTAAGTAATCCTTTAAGGATACTTGGTGCAATGCATAACCTTAGGAACATAAGAGAATATCATACATAGCATCTACACAAGACAACACATGCCATCATAGAAGTATAGTACAATATAATCATAGTCAAACCAAGACTACAATATCATACATAAAGGACACATACATAATCATATATATTAAGGTACCTTCCTAAGACTTCCTAAGGAGTCACTTGTGCAATGTCTAGATGGGTTCATTACTTCCACCTATCCTAAGTAACTTACCCTAAGTCCTCCTAGTTAGGATCCTATTCAATTACTTCCATTGTCCATTTTACCTTTAGGGAAACCATACCCTTAACTGACATAGACCATGGGTGCTAATCATGGAATCCGGTGTCATAAAACCTTACACCGATGGAAGTTTGATCTACCGGCCAAAGTAGAACCGAACATGGCATAGCTATCTAGGTGGAAATCCACTAGCTAGTATCCTATGGTGGCAACATAGTTTATGGAACTTGGGAAATTCATGGAAATATCAACTCTACGCCCTATGTTGGGTCATGAGGCTATCCACCCCGTGAGGACCGTAATGAATCCTACCTTTCCTATGTAAGAAAGTGTCACCCTTCACATGAGGACCATACTGAACCCTATCTCTCCTATGTTGGAAAGTGTCACTCCCTCATCTACAAGTTCACTCGGTGATAGGCTAAGTTCCCTTTATTGAAAAGCCTTTACTTTGTTTGTTTATAAAAACATAAGCTTAGAATATTGATCATTCATATGCTTATAGCATATTCAAGCACCTATCTAGATTTGGAGTATTCTTGGGCACCCCTAGCAAGGCCCCTCTCACTAACTAGATCATCCATGTGTGTGAGTCTATACTTAGATGTGAGCAAACCTTTCACATAACACATAAAGTCACACATGTTCATATATCAATGCATAAGTCTATAGGCATAACTATATGAGCAATACTTTCATATAAACCTACTAAGACACTATACGCATTCATACTTCATTATATCATATTCATAACAGATTCATATAATCATCCTTCATATGCATAAGAACCAAACCTAGGAACTATCCTATCAAGATACACATGTGCAATGTATAAACAAGGTCCCATACCCTTGACCATACTAGTACACCTATCAAGTCATCCTAGTAAGGGAATACAAATCATACATTCATAAACATCAACTAAATATGCATAGTAGTAGACACTAGTGAATATGAGAACTACCTTTCATTTAGACACAATGACTTATACTACTTGTAATATGCATGTAAGTGAGAGTATGTGTACATTGACCAACATGATCACATAATGGCTATCGATGACTTGTCAAGTCAACCACCCTATTAGACCACATTACACTTCCAAGTACATAGCACACAACACATAATAGCATAGGAGACAACACAATATATACAATGTAATCAAGACTCCTAACTTTAGCTATTCACACTTTCATATAAGGGGTGCATAGGAAAAGGGTTATTAACCATATTAACACATTAATGGCAGAACCTATACTTTACCCTAACATGGTTATACACATGCTCATGAAATAGCCACACAACCTAATCCACAACTAGAATAGGAAAGTAAGCATAATCTTCTCATAGTATCATCTTAAGCACATGTTCATAAGTTCATCAACATGGCTTCAAGGCCATGGTCAACACATATATAATAACAATAAAGTAAACACCTCCACTATAAGTGGACCATACCACACAATGCCATACAAGGCTTCATCAACATTACTATAAAGGAATAGAGAAGTAGAAGAGTAAAGAGAACAAGCATTCTTACCAATTTCAAACCCTTTGATATTCATTGATCAATACACCTTATCCATCAATAAAACACATATATGGCAGTAGCTAGATGTACTTTAAACATATAATAAACCATATACAAGTTACTACATGATTATACCATAACATATACATCACATACTAAGAAAATAGAAGAACATAGATCGTTAATCAATTTCATTCATATGGATTATAGATCATATTTCATGAATCATATAACCCTAAGGCAGTAGCTAATGAAATCATAATCTAGATGAGACAGTACTACAATTTGCCATTAAGGTCGATACAAGCATGCTTCATATAGGGAGTTCATGGAAAGTAAGTTTACATAGGTTAATCATATTCAACCTATCATGAATTGACCCATATTGTATTAATCACATATAATTCATCCTCATATTTCATTATAGGCTATAGACATTAACCATAATCAATTATTATAGCGACTAACCTAACATCAAGATCACAATTTACAACTTCATAGACAAGAAGAACCTAGATTAATTCAAACCAAGCCTTCTCTACTTTGGTCATACATGATTTATATCCGTAATTCAACCATGGTATTAACCTAAAACAGTAGCTACAAGAACCACAACTTCATCGAAATTCACTTTAGATCACAAGAAAACCAATGTTACAGTGAACTATAGAAAACTAGGCTAAACATGCTCAAATCTTCATACATTAATCCTCATGGATCATTCAACATCAATTCAACATAAATTCATGCAAATAACAGTATATACAATCAACTCAATGTAAGGGAATCATAATTCAATCGATAACAAGTCGAGATCACAAAGGCCATGCAAAGGCTAAACCAATTTTGGAAGAAACATGGGTTCATCATGCAATTGGAGTGAAATCACATTCAAATCACTGTATTAACTTCAATTCATCATGATTTAATCATTAAAAATGTTTTGAGAAAAAATCCATGGCTAGATTGGAGAAGATGAACTTTGATCATAAACTTTCTTTGAAAACATTGAGAAGAACTCTCCAAGGGAAAGGTTACTTAGAAATGAAGGATCACCATACCTTTATCTACAAGAAAACCTCTAAAACTTCATGATTCATCCATATAAAATCCATCTCCAAGCAGCTCTTGACCTTCACAAACAATGGTGGTTTTAGACAGAACATTTTTGGAGGGAAAGGCTTTAAACATGTGAGAGGATTTGGGAATGGGTTGATCACGTTTTTAAATACTTATATACACCTAAAATTAAATAAATAAACCCTTAATAATCAGTTTAGGACGTGGTACCCAAAAATACTTAAATAAACCATATATGGTCAAATTAGGACGTTGGGTGAATTTCCGAATTTACCCCTAACAAGGCAGCGGCTCAACATAGAATGCAGGTGCAATCTACGGAGGGCAATGACCGGGTCGTCTATTGACTGATGCGCCGTCCTGCTGCTCCGTCGATGGTGACTGAGGTTCCCTTCTTGGGGGATAATCTCACACGTCTATGTGTTGATCCAAGCCCCCGATGTCACACCCGAGAGGATACCCCATATGAGACCGGCGTCGTCGTCCTCTTAGAGGACTCAGACAAGCCCTTAGCATCGGAAAAATTAAAACTTTTAAAATACTAATGAATTATACTTAGACTTCATACTTAAGATTCACAAAAAATCTACGATATTATAAAACTGTCTCACATATATAGAAACCATCTAAGATTGCAAATCTGGACTTAGCCAATAATAGTCAATATGCCATATAGGCCTTAATACAATAGAATCCAAAGAACATAAATGGAAATCTAATATTCTTAAATTCTACTAATGTCTTCATAAAGCTGGAAAAAGAAATGATAGCGTCTCGAACATGAGGACCTACCGAGACTTGGAAAAAGAGTTCCAAGCTTCTTCAAATCGACCTCTTTAACATCAATGGCCGGAACCTACAGTTGTAGTAATATAAAGTAATGGGGTTAGTACGCCACATGTACTAAGTATGGTTATATGCACATAACACTTAAGGACATGCATGAAAAAGGATCATTTATAATGTCTTTATAAAAAATTCTAGGTCAAATGAAAATCTTCAATGCACATACCATATAACATATGCAAGTAAAAGCATGATCATAATCAAAGACATATTCTCATAGAGTCATGTTAACATTTTGTATTCAATAGATCATATAGACACAACATACAAAACAGTTACCAATGACCTCATCCCCAAACTACAAGTGCAATGGTCATGTGAAGCCCCATAGCCCCACACAACCAAGTAGATAAGATAGGAGAGCATAAGTAAAACTTTGCTTCATGTACTTGTAACATAAGTAGTCATCACCTCATATAACAATATAAGTAAATAACATATTGATCATACTGACCAAAATCATATAAGAGTAACATCATGTATCATAATCATCATATATTTCATGTTATAATATTTATAAGACAATCTCCTGGAACTTTCCTTAGAGTCAACTTGTGCAATGTCTTGGTAGAGTCCCATACCCCTACCTATACTAAGCAAACTCCTCAAGTCACCCTAGTTAACGTTCATTTACTTGTCTTTCATTTTACATGAGGGAACATTCACATCAACCCACATAAACCATGTGAGCTAAACATGGAATCCGGTGTCATGAAACCCCACACCGAAAGAAGGTGGTTTACCGGCCAAAGTAGAACCTAACATGACATAGCTTTCTAGGTGGATCCACTAGCTAGTAACCTATGGTGGCAACATAGTTCAAGAACTAGCATATGTATTAGAGACCCATAGTTCCACATTACATGGAAGCCTCAATCTCATGAGAATCATTGTGAACCTACCTTCCAACCAGGGAAGGGACACTTCTCATATCTAGTTCATCGGTGCTTAGCTTAAGTCCCTTTATTGAATAACCTTTAAGTTGTATTTTATCATAAACTTATCATAGGTCATAGGAGATTAACTACTTGTATAACATGATCATAAGCTCTTTTAGATTAGATGAGAATTTCCTTTCATCGTAACACTTCATATGTGAGATTAACATAACATTATCACCTTGTGTAAACAATACAAGGGATATCATAACTTGTATTTTCGTATTCTTATCATGATCTCACAATTTACATGTTCATATCCCAGCATATTCACATAGCAACATCATACATTCCTTTTGTAATCATAGCATCATAATTTTAGGCTAACATGAACATTGAGAGTAATCACACTTAGAAGACTTACCTCTTGCTTCCAAGAATCTAATTTATCATGCAATATTCATAATCATACATAGTGAAATACTCAATGGAATAATCAAGAACAACTCATCAAATCATGTACAAGATCAATGCATAGCGTAGGAGAAGGTAAACGGGTCGTTAAAGAGTTCATTCAAGTCTCAATTCTAATCCTAACGTTTACACATCATCAAATACCATAAACAACCCATTATAAACCATAACTTAGAGAAAGATCATATATCACATGACATTCAAACATTATCAATCAATTACTAAACAATTCATATGTAATTGAATATAGAAAACGTTTACTTTTCATTGAAAATCATAAATCTAGGGTTAGGAAGAAAATCCGTTTTGTAGAGTAAAAACCCTAGTATTTGAAGTACTTGAAAACTTATCTTGAAAGGACCTCTTGGGGAAAGGAATCCCAAGAGTGAAAGACCCATACCTTATAAATGAAGAATCTACGAAATCTGATTGGAAACTTCGAAACCTTCGTCTTCTCCCATAAGCTTTTCTTGTTCTTCAATGAAGTTTGGAAAATAGAGTGTTCTTGTGTTCTTGAGAGATTGAGAAAATTTTCGTTTGATCTGATTTGGGACGTGTAAAAGTGTTCTAAAACTAACCTAATACTAATATATAGTCATCCCATGAATTACCCAAAAGACCCTCCACTTAAATGGGTTTTTTAATAAGTTAAATTACCAAAATGCCCCTCATAAATTGACTAAAAATAAGAGAGCATTTGACTTGGCCAAATTCTGAAAATTTTGCTAAGTGTCTCGGGTTTGACCATGAATTTAAATTAATTAATTAAGATGCTAATTTAATTAATTAAGTGACCTAGGGTAATTACTAAAGTACCCCTAAGTCACTAGGACCATAACAAACCCCTTTGGATCATCCTAGGTTAGGTACTAGGATGTTTCTTTAGTTAGCTACTCGTCTAGTGTCACTCGGTTAGGTCTTAGGATTTCGGGCACACTAGTTAGTTCATTTTTGTTAGTCCTAGGTTAGTTAGCTAGTAAGGTAAGTTATTTAGAACCTAGGATTTGTTAGGAAGATCGGCCCTACGTGGCTTGACCCAATGCGTGCCGACCCCCTAACCGCCCTAACCGAATCGGTTGGGCTTAGTCGCTTGTCTCTCGGCTGGTAGCACATGTGCTTGCACATGTGTTGCTGTGCACTTTCCTAACCGTGCACTCTGTAGTTGCACTTGGAAAGTTCACTTCTTGTCCAAGGATCCTCACTATGTCCTTGGGCACTGCTTAATCTACATGATCATTTTAAATGATCATGTGCTATGGTACCTAGGCTTGACACTTGGATGCCTAGTACCTAATGTGTGTTAAGCGATGAAAATAAGAATTTTAGCATAAGGTCTTCATTGCAAATACAATTCCTAAACGATCTTTGATTGGAGTGTATGTTAAGTTACTTGCTAATACATAATATTTGGCTAACACCCTTAAGCTAATATTCTCTAACATGCCCAATATTACTCAATATTGGGCATTGGGATGCCTATGTACCTCAATACATATTCTTAAAACCTAATAGACTCTTCACTAGACAATTACATTTTCTGGAAACATCATTTTAAGCATTATTAAATAGATTAAGCTCTAGTCTAAGTCATGGCATTTCCGGAGTGTTACATTATCCCCCCCTTAGGAACATTCGTCCCCGAATGACACTAAAATCTTTTGGAGGGTAGGAAAAGACTCAATATTAGCAGCTCAACCAGCACATAACATATCATTACACTTAGCACTCAATTCATGATGCACAACATATATGAGCTACATATTCATAACACATAGTGAGGAATTTCCTTTTCAACCTTATCATAAACTCAAAATGCATGAAAGAGTTACTATGCTATCAATCTTCTCAAGATATCAACAAAATAGTAAAATCTCAAGAAAACATATGCATTCAAGTTTCACATAAGTGCAAGAATAGAGTATGAAACACATCTTCTTAAAACTCTAATTGCTATTATCTTTTACCAAAACATGCGCCTATTTAGTAACCAAGTTAATTTCATGATTATGCATTACATTCTCTATTGAGAGGAATATCTAACCTCAAGGAGTAAATACATGAGGGTAATGGGACTTCATGTCGGCTTCAACCTCCCATGTTGCACCCTCAACATGATGGTTCCTCCATAGAACTTTTACAGAGGCAACCTCCTTGTTTCTCAACTTCTTGACTTGGCAATCTAGGATCTCAACCGGAACCTCTTCATAGGAGAGGTTCTCATCCACTCCTAAACCTTCAATAGGAAGAATAGATACTGGGTCGCCTATGCATTTCTTGAGCATGGAAACATGAAACACCGGATGAACCAAAGCTAGTTCACTAGGTAGTTTCAACTCATAGGCAACCTTTCCAATTCGTTGTAAGACCTCATAAGGACCAACATACCGGTGACTTAGCTTACCCTTTCTACCGAATCTCATCACCCCTTTCATAGGTGAGATATTCAAGTATACATGATCACCTATTTCAAACTCAAGATCTCTTCTTCTATTGTCGGCATAAGACTTTTGCCAACTATAGGATGTCTTCAATCTATTTTTTATGATTCAAACTTTCTCTATCGCCTCATAGATAATCTCTGGACCAAGGAGTGAGGACTCACCAACCTCAAATCATCCAACCGGATATCTAAACCTTCTACCATAAAGAGCTTCAAAATATGCCATGAAGATGCTCGAATGATAGCTATTGTTGTAAGAGAACTCAATCAAAAGTACGTGATCATCTCAACTTCCCTTGAAATCAATGACACATGCTCTAAACATGTCATCAAGGGTATGAATGGTACGTTTCGCTTGACCATCCGTCTGAGGTTGAAAAGCGGTACTAAGTTTCACTTGAGTACCTAAACCCTTCTGAAAAGCCTTCCAAAAACGAGAAGTGAATTGGGCACCTATCCGAAATGATGGACAAAGGAATCCCATGAAGACTCACAATCTCATTAACGTAGATTCTTGCATAATCTTTAGCAGTATATGTAGACTTAACAGGAATTAAATGGGCAGATTTGGTCAGCATCTCCACAATAACCCATATAGAATCATTCTGCTTTCGGGTTCGAGGCAACCCAACAACAAGTCCATATTGATGGCTTCCCACTTCTTAGTAGGAACATGAATGATTTGGGTTAAACCACCAGGTTTTAGATGCTCGAATTTAAATTCTTGGCAGTTTGGACACTTAGCAACGAAGTCTGCTATATCCCTCTTTAAACCATCCCACCAATAGACCTCTCTAAGGTCATGATACATATTGGTGGCACCCGAATGTATAGAATAGCGAGAACCATGGGCTTCTTCTAGAATCTGATTTCTCAAATCCTCAACATCGGGTACACATAATCTCCCTTGGTACCTAAGAACACCATCCACCCCTTGGGAGAATTACTCATTGAGCTTACTAAGTACCGATTCCTTCAACTCCATCAATAGGGGATCAGGATGTTGCTTTGATTTCACATCAATAACTAATGATGAGTAGGAGTTATGATGGACGATGAAACCACCAATTGGAGAATCTTCTAGCCGCAAACCTAAGAGAGCCAACCTATGAACATCTTTCAGAAGTTCTTTATTCTCTTCATCGACATGAGAAACACTACCTATAGTCATACGACTCAAAGCATCCGCAACCACGTTGGCTTTGCCGGGGTGGTAAAGGACACTCATGTCGTAATCCTTCAACTATTCTAACAATCTTCTCTGTCGGAGGTTCAACTCCTTTTGTGTAAACACATGTTGAATACTCTTATGGTGAGTAAACACATCAACTTGTACACCATACAAATAATGCCTCCATATTTTTAAGGCAAAAACTACAGCGGCTAACTCAAGATCATGAGTTGGGTAATTCTTCTCATGAACTTTTAGTTGTCTAGAAGCATAAGCTATCACGTTAAGATGCTGCATGAGGACACATCCCAAGACCACTCGAGAAGCATCATAATACACCACAAAGCCTTTATTACCCTTCGGTAAGGTCAACACCGGAGCGGAGGTAAGCTTATCTTTCAACTCTTGAAAACCTTTCTCCCAAGCTTCCGACCACTCAAACTTCTCATTCTTTTGGGTCAAAGCTGTCAAAGTAGAAGCAATGGATGACAATCCATCAACAAATCTTCTATAATAGCCGGCTAGTCCCAAGAAACTCCTTATGTCTGTGGGAGTCAAAGGTCTAGGCTAATTTCTGACCACATCTGTCTTCTTCGGATCAACCTCTACACCATCAATAGAGATAATATGGGCAAGAAAAACAACCGAACTCAACCAAAATTCACACTTGCTAAATTTGGCATAAAGTTGGTGTTCTTTAAGGACTTGCAAGGCCAACCTCAAGTGACTCGCATGTTCATCTTCATTCTTGGAGTACATAAAAATATCATCAATGAACACAATCACAAATAAGTCAAGGTAATCTCGGAAGACTTTATTCGTTAGGTCCATAAACGCCGCCAGGGCATTTGTTAACCCAAAAGACAAAACTAGAAATTCATAGTGACATATCTAGTTAGGAAAGCTATTTTGGGAACATCTTCACCTCTTACCCTAAGTTGGTGATATCCCGACCTTAAGTAAATCTTGGAAAAGAAACTAGCACCTTGGAGTTGATCAAAGAGATCATCAATTCTAGGGAGAGGATACTTGTTCTTTATGGTGACCTTATTAAGTTGGCAATAATCAATGCATATTCTAAGGGACACATCCTTCTTCTTAAAAAACAAGACCGGATAACCCCATGGAGAAATTCTAGGTTGAATGAAACCCTTGTCTAGTAAGTCCTTGAGTTGGAGCTTCAACTCTTTCAATTCAGCCGGAGCCATACTATATGGAGGAATTGAAATGGGATTCGTATCCGATAATAAATCAATGCCAAAGTCAATTTCCCTTTCGGGAGGAACTCCCTAAAGGTCATTAGGAAAAACCTCAGGGAATTCTCTCACTACAGGGACTGACTCAATAGAAGGTGTTTCACATTCTAGGTCCTTAACCCTAACCACATGGTATAAACAACCCTTGGCTATCATCTTACAATCCTTTAAACATGAATTAATTTGACCCCTTGGCATAGAATTTCCCCCCTTCCACTCTAGAATAGGTTTATTAGGGAATTGAAACTTCACTACCCTTGTTATACAATCTAGGGAAGCAAAACAATCATGAAGCCAATCCATACCCAAGATGATATCAAAAAAACATGTAAAGTTCCACCAAATCAACAAGAGTAACTCTATTGGGCAGCATGGCAGGGCATTTCCTATAAACTCTTTTTGCAACTACAGAGTCACCCATTGGGGTACAAACGGAAAAGGGTTCAATCAAAATATCGGGAAGTACATCAAACATCCTAGCTACCAAAGGTGTAACAAAAGAAATAGTAGCACCTGGGTCAAGCAAAGCATAAACATTAACAGAGAAAACTTGTAACATACCCGTCACAACGTCGGGAGAGCCTTCTTGTTCACCCCTAGCCTTGAGTGCATAGAAATGGTTTCTCTTTGGAGCTTCAGAATTAGGACCGCTTGGTTGATTAGATGCTAATAGACACATAGTGTCAAAACTCTAAAGTTACGACATAGGAGTATCAAGAAAAGAGAAGTTTCCTAATCATCACATAGCTCCTCAGCCACAATTGTGGCGCGCTTCACAACCATGAACACGACCCTACGTAATGTGGTTTAGTGAGACATTTATCCTAGGGATATTCAACCTCATGCTCTGATACCAAATTTGTCACACCCTGAGAGCATACCCCGGATGATACCGGCATCGTCGTCCTCTCAGAGGACTCAGACAAGCCCTTAGCATTCGTCATAACATGTGATCAATAAAATTTGCGGAAAAATTAAAACTTTTAACATACTAATGAAGTATATACTTAGACTTCATACTTAAGATTCATAAAGACATACGATATTCTAAAACTGTCTCACATATATAGAAACCATCTAAGAGTGCAAATCTGCACTTAGAAAATAATAGTCAATATGCCATATAGGACTTAATACAAAAGAATCCAAAGAACATAAATGGAAGTCTAATATTCTTAAATTCTACTAATGTCTTCATAAAGCTGGAAAATGAAATGATAGCGTCCCGAACATGAGGACCTATCAAGACTTCAAGAAAGAGTTCCAAGCTTCTTCAAATCGACCTCTTTAACTTCAATGTTCGGAACCTACAGTTGTAATAATATAAAGTAATGGGGTTAGTACGCCACATGTACTAAGTATGGGTATATGCACATAACACTTAAGGACATGCATGAAAAAGGATCATTTATCATCTCTTTGGAAATCATGCTAAGTCATATGAAAATCTTCAATGCACATACCATATAACATATACAAGTTAAAGCATGATCATAATCAAAGACATATTCTCATAGAGTCATGTTAATATTTTGTATTCAATAGATCATATAGACACAACATACAAAACAGTTACCAATGACCTCATCCCCAAACTACAAGTGCACTGGTCATGTGAATCCCCATAGCCCCACACAACCAAGTAGATAAGATAGGAGACCATACGTAAAGCCTTGCTCCATGTACTTGTAACATAAATAGTCATCACCTCATATAACAATATAAGAAAATAACATATTCATCATAATGACCAACATCATATAAGAGTAACATCATGTATCATAATCATCATATCTTTCATGTTATCATATTCATAAGACAATCTCCTAGGACTTCCCTTAGAGTCAACTTGTGCAATGTCTAGGTAGAGTCCCATACCGCTACCTATACTAAGCAAACTCCTCAAGTCACCCTAGTCAACTTTCATTTACTTCTCTTTCATTTTATATGAGGGAACATTCGCATCAACCAACATAGTGCATGTGAGCTAAACATGGAATCCGGTGTCATGAAACCCCACACCAAAAAAAGGTGGTCCACCGGCCAAAGTAGAACCTAACATAACATAGCTTTCTAGGTGGATCCACTAGCTAGTATCCTATGGTGGCAACATAGTTCAAGAACTAGGAGATGTATTAAAGACTCATAGTTACACATTACATGGCAGCCTCAATATCATGAGAATCATTGTGAACCTACCTTCCAACTATGGTAGGAACACTTCTCATATCTAATTCATCAGTGCTTAGCGTAAGTCCCTTTATTGAATAACCTTTAAGTTGTCTTTTATCATAAACATATCATAGGTCATACGAGATTAACTACTTGTATAACATGATCATAAGCTCTTATAGATTAGATGAGAATTTCCTTTCATCATAACACTTCATATGTGAGATTAACATAACATAATCACCTTGTGTAAACAATACAAGGGATATCATAACTTGCATTTTCGTATTCTTATCATGATCTCACAATTTACATGTTAATAGCCCATCATATTCACATACCAACATCAAACGTTCCTTTCGTAATCATAGCATCATAATTATAGGCTAACATAAATATTGAGAGTAATCACACTTAGAAGATTTACCTCTTGCTTCCAAGAATCTTATTCATCAATCAATATTCATAATCGTACATAGTGAAATACTCAATGGAATAATCAAGAACAACTCATCAAATCATATACAAGATCAATGTATAGCGTATGAGAAGGTAAACGGGTCGTTAAAGGGTTCATTCAAGTCTTAATTCTAATCCTCCCGTTTACACATTATCAAATATCATAAATAACCCATTCGAAACCATCACTTAGAGAAAGATCATGTATCACACGACATTCAAACATTATCAATCAATTACTCAACAATTCATGCAAAATTGAATATAGAAAACGTTTACTTTTCATTGAAAATCATAAATCTAGGGTTAGGAAGAAAATACGTTTTGTAGAGTAAAAACCCTAGTATTTGAAGTTCTTGAAAACTTATCTTGAAAGGACCTCTTGGGGAAAGTAATCCCAAGAGTGAAAAACCCATACCTTAGAGATGAACAATCCACGAAATCTTATTGGAAACTTCGAAACCTTCCTTTTCTCCCTTAAGCTTTTCTTGTTCTTCAATGGAGTTTAGAAAAGAGATTGTTCTTGAAAGATTGAGAGAAATTTTGTTTGATCTGATTTGGGACGTGTAAATGTGGTCTAAAACTGACCTAATATCAATACATAGTCATCCCATGAATTACCCAAAAGACCCTCCACTTAAATGGGTCTTTTTAATAAGTTAAATTACCAAAATACACCTCCTAAATTGACTAAAAATAAAAGAGCATTTGACTTAGCAAAATTCTGAAAATTTGCTAAGTGTCTCGCGTTTGACCATGAATTTAAATTAATTAATTAATTTGCTAATTTAATTAATTAAGTGACCTAGGGTAATTACTAAATACCCCTAAGTCACTAGGACCATAACCAACCCCCTTGGACCATCCTAGTTTAGGTACTAGGATGTTTCTTTAGTTAGCTACTCGGCTAGTGTCACCCGGTTAGGTCTTAGGATTTTGGTCACACTAGTTAGTTCATTTTTGTTAGTCCTAGGTTAGTTAGCTAGTTAGGTAAGATAGTTATAACCTAGGATTGGTTAGGAATCTCGGCCCTACGTGGCTTGACCCGACGCGTGCCGACCCCTTAACCTCCCTAACCGAATCGGTTTGGCTTGGTCGCTTGTCTCTCGGCCGGTACCACATGTGCTTGCACATGTGTTGCCGTGCACTTTCCTAACCGTGCACTTTGTAGTTGCACTTGGAAAGTTCACTTCTTGTCCAAGGATCCTCACTATGTCCTTGGGCACTGCTTAATCTACATGATCATTTTAAATGATCATGTGCTATGGTACCTAGGCTTGACACTTGGATAATTAGTACCTAATGTGTGTTAAGCGATGAAAATAAGAATTTTAGCTTAGGGTCTTCATTGCAGGTACAATTCCTAAACAAGCTTGGATTGGAGTGTATGTTAAGTTACTTGTTAATACATAAAATTTGGGTTAACACCCTTAAGCCAATATTCTCTAACATGCCCAATATTACTCAATATTGGGCATTGGGATGCCTATGTACCTCAATACATATTCTTAAAACCTGATAGACTCTTCACTAGAGAAGTACATTTTCTGGAAACATCATTTTAAATATTATTAAATAGATTAAGCTCTAGTCTAAGTCATGGCATTTCCGGAGTACAAGTGAAGGTTTTGGATGTTTTGTTCATCAAACATTCGTGGGTTTCTTCAACAGTGAGGTATGGTAGTTCATCCTTGAACTTTCTTTCGTTCAAGGAGCCATTCCAAAGAGATTTAAAAAAAGGTTTTAAACTCTAACTTCTTCTATCTTTGATTCTAAGTATGGGTCTTTGCATGAGAATGTTTTAAGGATTGAAATATGTGGTTTTTAGTGTTAGTTGATGTTTGAATGTTAATACTTCAATGAGACCATGCTTATACTTATTAAAAACTTTTGGCTTATGAAGTGGGTTTGTTGCTTTTATCTATATAATGTTAGAGTTGAGATTGTTATGTTGTATTTTGGGTTATATACTTCCTATATATGCTTTATTATGTTGTTTTGGTGAAACATTGATAAAAGGTGGTCAAAGCTTGGATGAAGGGTAAGTTGTTCTATCTTGTTTAGTTTCTATTGAAATGATCCTGAGTGGTATGGTCCACCTTTGGTGGAGGTGTTTACTTGAAGTATGTGATTATGTCTTTATATGTGTAGTGTGAATACGGACTTGAAGGCTTAATATGTGAAGTAAAGTGATAATGATGATGTTCATGTTGATATGCTTTATGAAGCTTGAAATGTATATCTTGTAGAGATTATGTCTAAGTGAAGTATATGTATATCTGAAGCATGCTAGTGTGTGAAATATTATGAATGAAGGTATGAGTAAATTTTGGAGTCAATGTCATGAAAATGGTGATTATGTGAAAGGTGTGCTCACATGTATTCACACACACACTTTGAATGAATGAATGAAGTTAATGAATGTGAATGGGGGATTTTAAGGTAGAAACTCTTCGTGAGTAGAGATGAAGGTCTAGACAATCCCTACTATTTCTATAGTATGAAAATGGGGAGTTTTGGGGTGAAAAATCTTCGTGAGTTGAGATGAAGTGCGTAGTAAAAACCTCACTATTCCCAAGAGCTTTCTAAGTTTGGTTGGAGAATGGATACCATTCGTGAGTTGAGATGTGGTGTTCAATAGTTATCCCTTAACCTATAGTAATGAATGTTTAAAACTCTGTGGGGAGGATATGCTTAGCACCGAGAGGATTTGAAGTAGGGGTGGTTACACTTCGTAAGTTAAGATGTTGTATCCAGTGTACCTCTTGAGATGAGTACTCCTCGTTAGTAGAGAATCAGTTACATAGAAGCTATCTCCTCATTCCTTAACCATGCGCCCACATAGGAATAGCTAATGGAGAATCCATGTAAAGGCTCAAGAATGACCCTACCCTAGGCAAGTAGGGATGCCTCATCTGGTAGGGGTTAATATCGGGAATCCATGTCTAGCTCTCATGGTCTATGTCGGTTAAAGCTAGACCCCACAAAATAATGTAATGAACTGAGTCTTCCAAAGGGTGTACTCCTTAGCGTGGTGGTGGTATGGGACTCTATCTACTTATTGCACAAGTAGGCGTTTAGAGGGAGTCTTCGTGTGTCCTATATGAAATGTATGAATGGGTCATTATGTGATATGAGTGAAGTTATGTGACTTAATTTCTAAAGTTAAGAAAGCATGTTAAGATTATGTCTTGTAAGATGAAGTTTATGAATGATGAATGTGGTGTGCCTAATCTATGGGAATCTTCAAAGAGCACTTGGTGGGAATAGTAGTATGGGATGCTACCTTCAAATTGCACTATGTGTAACTTGAGGGTTGTCTTGGAGAATGGTTCTTATGTAAAGTCCTTAAATGTAAGTATGTTCCTCTAGTGTTTTTGATGTTGAGTGTGGGCTTGTTACTCATGTGAAGCAAGCTTATCGTCGGTAGTCTAAAGGATCACTTAGGTGCGTATTGATTGTAGGGGCGGTTTCTTCATGTCTTACCTTAGTGAGTCTTAGGATAACTTTAGATAGGGATAAAGGGAAATGAGTTCATTGTAAGTTGTAATAGAAATGGTTTAGTGTAAAGTGTAGTCTTGTGTTAAAATTATGGAAGTTTTTCCTTATGTGCTAAATGATGATTTATATGTTGTTTTATTACTATATTCATTATGGTTTTACTTAAACAACATGAAAGCTTTATTTAAACTATATGTGTTTTTGCATAATGTCATACTTAGTACATTTGTACTAACCCCATACTTTTCTATACTCCATAAGAATAGGTTGAAGGCAAGTGGAAGTTTAGAAGGCAAGCTTGGGAAGTTGACTCTATCAAGACTCGATATGTCCTCATATATTTGAGAACATAGTCTATGTTTGTTTAGTTATTCGTTAAGACTTGTATAAGACTTATTATGTATTTTCTTTCAATGTAAAGGGTTGTGACCCTAAGATATTTATTTTGTGTCTTTAAGTTGTCTAGTGCCGACGAGACTTATTCCTTAATATTTTATAAAAGATGTTTCTTCTTATTATTATTCTTGTGAATAGTTTTAATTCCGCACTACTTTTCATATCTTATGTAATGAATGATACCTAAGAGGCTGGTATAAGACCCCCAAAGGGTCAAGTGGGCCTTGCGATGATTCAAGAGTGCTCCCTTCTTCTAGGGTTTACTTGTGGGTCGTCATAGCATATTTCATGCTAAACTTAGTTATTTTCAGTATGCTTATAATATGCTTATAATATGCCAGATTCAGGGTTTGCTTGGGGTCACGTGATCTTAGGTCAAATGTTACGTCAAGGAGGTAGCCTAGGGGCGTGACACATTCTGTTGTTATTTGTTAAGTATATTTGGGTCTTTTCCCATATATTAAAGGCCTTCATTATGCTATCTCTATTTATAAGTCCTATAACTACCCTTCTACTCTAAAAATTTCGCCAATAATCTCATTCACTAAAATCCAAAATTCCTTTTAGGGTGTTCTTCAATGTCTCTCTCAAGATCAAAGAAAAATAGGTTAGGATATCCTAATGAAGTTTAACTTTTCACCATCCCTTTGGACTTTGAATATCAAGGTATGTAGGGTTCAATCAATTGATTCCATTCATTCATTCAACCCCAAAGATTTCTCAAATTTTCAAATTCAGTTTCATGAAGTTGATTATGTGTTCATAAAATCTTCATGGTTTCTAATGGTGTTGATTTAATTGTTTGATTATGATCTCATTATGATTATTTTTACTCAGTTACACGATTCCAAGTTATTTCACAAGAACCCATCAAATTTTATGATTTTTACAATGTACTCATAAATACATGAACTCATGAAGAAACTACGAATCTATGAATGTTTTTTTAATGAGAGTTATGCATGATTTATAAAAAAGAACATATTATGATCGCGATTTCTTTAAGATGAGCATCAAACTGTGACAGGTTTTTTTTCACACAAAGGAACTTAAGGTATTTTCACATATGTTTAATTAAACATTTAATGAGCTATTCTACGATCTTCAAAGCTTGGATATGTATATTTATTGTCCTAATCTATGTAATATGAAATGTTTATGAATATGACTATTCCGTTGGTATTTAACTTAACAGTGAGATAAATTAAGGCGGAGGCTCAACTAGGATAGTATCTAGTAGCAACGTCTAGTTCCAAACTATATGACCCTGTTGACTTATCTTAACTGAACTAGCAATTGGATCCACAAATAGTATATGAATCTCGATATAGAGTTCTACCTTGATAGTTAAACTCTTCCTTCTCAATGTTGGATTACATCAACTCACATGGTATGGCTCACATGGTCTATTATCGGTTAAAGTGAGTATCCCAAATAATGAACTAAATAACTTTCAAAGGCTTGATGAAGCATTCCTTATGTTTTAAGATTTATTGTCTATGTTCATTATTTACGTTACTTCTTTAAAAATTTTATGATATTTAGTTTGGTTGTGCATATCATGTGTTAAATTATGTTCTCTTATGATAAATTTTTTCTTGTTTTATGCATATCATTTATACTTAGTACATTTTACTTATTAATGCATACTTGTACCAATATTATTTCACTAATATAGGGTCTAACGATGTTCCTCCTCTCTCTTGTGGCTAGTTGATTGCTTAGTAGATTGAAGATTTGGGGAATTCTCGTGATTCGGTGACCATGTCACTTTTACTATATTTTTCTTGTGCATTTAGTTTTTGGATGATGTATGTAGTGTATTGTTACGTCTCGACCACTTCTTGAAGTATTAGAATGGCTTATCAAGATTTCTTTTAAACTTCCGCTTTTATGTCAAATTTTCTAATGATATGAGATTTTTTCCTTTTGTCTATTATGTGTTGTTGTATGCATGTCAAGTTACTTGTGTAGGGCATGTCACATTTAGGTATACTTTGGGTCGTAAGATAGGTAAGTGTAACCCTCAGTTGGAGTTGTATGTAACGGGCTACCAAGAAGAAGAGAGGCAATATGAAGCGGGAGCCAATAACAATTAGAAGAAAAAGAGATCAATACAAATAATACAAGAAACCCATCCCTAAGACCTCACATCACTTACAATACAAGTAAATGTTGTCTCTAAATACAACATTAAGTATAGACTAGTTAAAATAGATGGAAAACAATAGTTCTCAACACCATGAGCTCTCCCTAATCTATGAACTCCGAAGATGCTCCGCATAACTCCATGTCAATGGTAAGAACTCAAACTACAATGAGTAGGCAAAAGTGTAGTATGACTACAAAAAAGGGTAGTTAGTAGGAATCGACCAATTGAGCTCCAATGATACAAATGTATAATAACCAACTAATAAGGTAAGCACAACACATATATATGCCTAAAAAAGAGATATCATGATAGATAAGTTGTAAGGAAAAAAAGTAAGAGACGATAAATAATAAAATGAATCAAAAACATACTTGGAATACAAGCAAACAATCTACACACAAGCAATTAAGATACAAGAGTCAACTACCCTTGGTCACGAGGACAACAACCATAAATCCAAAGTTCAAAACCTTTCAGTAATTAGATCAAAAACAATAGAGAAGATAATATAATCAAATAATAAACTAACCAAACCCCATAATTTTGGTAGGTATACATAAGCTAGAATTTCATGGTTCTACCTTAGACAAGTCGAACAAAACTTTCGGTGTAGGAGACACCAAGGGATCATGTTATATCTCACATGGTCTCTATGTCGGTTAAGGCTAATTTTCCCACAAGAAGATGATTATAGAAATTAGGTTACTTAAAGAAATATCTCATATCTGTTAAAAGAATTGAAGATGATTTAGCTTGCATTGACCATGATGTTATAACATATATTTTCTAACTATCTTATATCATGTTTTAATTGGTCCATTGCACGTCATGAAATGAAATATCCTTCTTAGAGTGTTTTAAATGTTCTTATACATAGCTATCATATTTAGTACATTTTTGTACTAACACATACTCTTGCCTACCTTTTCCCAAATATAAGGTCCGACAGATAGGGTTCCCATTTTAATGGCTAAGATTAGACTTTGATTCTTCCCCAAGCTTGGCGAGTTGTCATGGTTTGAGGACAGATTAATTCCATTTTAGTTTTTCTTTTATATTTCTTTTTTGAACATAAAGTATGGGCTATGTAACACCTTGGATTTGAAAAGGAGAAAAATCCAGATTTTCAAACATTGCAGGAGCCACCTACAGACTGTAGGTGGGGTCCGTGGTTAGCCACCTCAACTCCAACAGGAATTTTTAGTCAAAGTACAGAACCACGCCAGGACCTACGAACTTTAGACCATAATTTGTGGTCTTGTCCTATGGTTCAAACCCTAATTCCCAATTCTTTGAAGCCAAACGATGAGATGATAAGATGAGTTATAGGTCCATCTACGGTATGTCGTCATGCCACTCGATGGCCTCAACAGATTTTAAGTCAAGGGTTGTTAGGTCTTTTACACTATGCATTAGACATCTAAACAGCGTCATTTAACCCCCAAACTATGTAGTTTTTGTCAATTTATGCTTAGTACCTTAGTCAGAATATACCCTAATCAATTATTCTCCTCAATCAATCAAACCTAGAGAAAGAGAAGAGAGAATAGTCGACAAAAACCTATCCAAGAGTGAAACATGTTTTCTTCAGCTCCAACCCCAAAATTAAAAGATTTCTCCATGGAATTCATCACCATGTATGTGGGATTTCTCTAGCGCGTTCCTTCCACCCATTAGGTCCCTAGAATCAGTGAATTCTTGATTCCCAACATATTTTTAGACATAGAGTTTCTTGAACTTTAGAGAAATGTTATGATTTAGTTATTCGAGTGATCTTACTCATATTATCATGTTTTCGTAACATTATTACTTAGTTACTTGCATGAAATTTAGAACCCTAATTTTCGAGATTTGTTTAGCTAGGTTTTTTATTTTAAAAATGAATTAAAGACTGGTTATAGAATCGACACTTAATTTTACAAGGAAAATTAAGAAAACAATTTATTTCAAAATATCAAAATGGAAAATCTAATGAAAATCTTTAAAGGGGGTTCAGGGGTTCATAATAACGTTTTTGGATGGTTTTGAAAGCACCTACAAGGCCCGCTTACTTGTGGTTATCCGACAATTAAAATAATTGGCTAATAAGTTTAAGAAAATAGGCATTCTTGATTAGATAGAGTGAGTAAAACAATTAATTTAATTTTCAATAGTAATTCAAAATGGTTATCTTTTAGGGAATTGATTAGAATAAATCCTTAAAATTAAATAAACGCACTAGCATGCAAAGTCACCTTAAAGAGAGAAGATTTGGGCCCAAGTTTGATTTTAGTCCGCCTGGACCGATACTTGGACCTATTTTCGTTTTGGTCCTTTGGACCAATTCATGCCACCTTTTGTAGCGGTCCTAGACTAACAAGATAGAGTAATAATTAAATAAAAGTCTTAGGCCAATTTCAAGTCTTTTAGGCCCATTTTCCATTTTCGTGTACACTAGGTTTATACAATCATGTATATCATCTCTATACACCTTTAAATCAACTTTGGGGACCTCCTCTTAGGTTTAATGGTTGGCCGCCTCGGAAAGCTGGAATTGAAGCCTTTATGGATCCCCCGAAATCCAAAGGGAAGGAGGAGATTGTAGTGAACTTCGACAGATATCACAAGTAAGCAGGAAAGGCAAAAGAAAAGGAATTTGCATAGGGGTAGGATTCAATATCTTGGCAAATTATTTGAATCACAAGCAGAATAAATGAGATAGTCCACGTAGTTTATTATCAAATAACCCAACTGATTTTGGAAGGTAGGACCACTCCAATTAAGAGAAGAACATGAACATTTTTTTTCAAGATATACAAGGCTAGTGTATGACTATGGGAATATATGGATTTAGCAAAATAGATAGGGGAATACAGACATATATATAGCAAACATTTAATGAGTAGAAGATAGGCATTATTGAGATGATCAATTAACAATTAAACTTGAAATGAATAAATGGGGACAAGACTTAATACTTCTCATAATATATTTAACATAAAGCATATCAATAATAAGAATAAATAAAACAAAATAGTATTGCCAAACACTATTAAGTTCAAATTGATGACATGAATGACGCTATAGTTCTCATGAGTGCATAGGAAGCGAAAGTAAAGCTAAGAAACCTTAGATTGGACTAATCATGACACTCAATCATCTATACAAAAGATTCGGCCTTCAACAGACTCCAACTTACCATATTCAGGTTAGGCGAAACAAACATATAATGAATGGATAATTTTTTGGCAGACGCACAAAAGAGGACCCACGAACAGATGCATTTCACTTAGTTAAAAATGGTATCATGGGATTCAAACTTTGACCCAGGTAGACAAAATAGATGTGAATAATTAAAAGGATCTCATATCTCAAACTCAACCGCGAACTTTGGACCAAAACAACAAGCAAAACAAAAATATGGAAACAACTTCAACATGTCACTCAAGTAGTAAGGCAACAAAGAGATATAATTAATAGATGAGGCCAAGCCATTGAAATGAAAAAGCAATTATGCTACCAATGATAACCTACAAGGAGAATGTCTCATGCTTGATGACATATTAGGCATACTAATTACAACAAGATGATCATATGATTCAAAACACTATGAAAACCAGGCTTAAAAAGCTATAAATTAGATTTATACATTTAACTAAGATGATGAAATCAATAACACAATGATCAGATAGAAACACAAACAAAATAGACTTTTAAACAAAAGTATGGAAGTAAATAAAAAATAACACAAGGATGAAGCCAAAGAGATCAACAGAGTGTTCATTTCATACCACTAGGAATCGATCAAGATGTGAATGAGGGGAAAAGTATTACTTTACTTGGGCAGCGACCGAGACAAGAGACGAGCTGGAAATTAGTTATTCCACAACCACACGAGAACTTTCGAGAATTTAGATGAACGAGAAGAAGGATACATCTAAGGCTCCAACTAGTTCTACCCTCTTTTTTTAATTTATTTTGGTGTCTACACTTGTTTCTAAATCCTCTAACAAGTTTCTCTTGATTAAGTGAATTTTGGTCTTTATATGTGAATATTTTTTGCAACCACTATCTTCAACTTTTTCCCCCAACTTTTCTAAATCTATTTTTTCCAAATTTTTCATCTCCCCGTCCTCCCCTGCCCCCCCAAACACACACGGAAAACTAAAGAGAGTTTGTTTAAAGAGATGGACTAGGTCATATTTGGGGGGAATTCGGGTGATAATTCGATTGGAACCAATGGCCCATTTCAAATTTCAAACTCGGAAATCCTTCACCAGAAAGGGAATATATACATTTCTCTAAGATTTTGCCCCATGTCGAAAGAATAAAGAGGGAAACAAATGGCTGGATGGATTCGATCATCTTTGGCGAGCAACGTGGCTCGATCTCAAGGTCACAAGGTTGAAAGCACATTGCTTTTTCAGCTGCGATTGGATGTACAAATTTGAAGAGACATTGAGAAAGACGACAACTAATCCAAGGAAACTGATTCACACGTCCAATGTGTGAACCTGTCGTGTATTTCGTTGTGACTCGCCATGTGTTGTTGTTGTTATTTCACTATGCTGGGTATTTCTTTTTGAATGTTGGAAAGAACTGAGTGTGGAGTTTGGTTAGGTCAAGGTTACTGTAAAAGGAAACTGGTAGGAATCTGGAAATTGCTGAATTGGGGCTTGCAATTAGGTACTTGGTCAGATGGGGATTGGAGAAAAGGCCCAAAAAGGTTTCAAAATTGAGTAAAGTTGGAAGTAAAAGATGGGTTAAATTTAAGAAATAGCCAAATTGAGTTAAATTAACAAATTTTGTTAAACTTTAAATACGACGAATTAATATTTATTAATTAACGAGCTTCTTAATCTTAACAAGATAAAATAATTAATTTAATTATAAACTAGTGATTCAAAAACATAACCATAATTTAAATTAGACTAATTTAATAAAATACTTACTAAAAGTAAAATCTTTTTTAGATGATTTTCATAATGTTTATAATATATACTAATTATATACAAAAGTACATAAAACCTATATATTACTTAAATATTTATAAAAATGAAAAAATTACTTTAGAAATAACTTGGAAGATATTTTGAATTTTATAAAATTAATTATTTTAGATCAATCGAAATTGAATAAACTAGATGATTAATATATTATGGAGGTCCAAAATTGGGTGTCAACAATTGTCCCTCGTTTGACATGGATTGACGAAAGAAATCCGAGGCAAATAAAAATTGACTAATCAAATTTTGGCCAACCACATTTTAATATTCTGGAACATGGTTTTGGTATGGACTTTAGGACTAATGTCCGAACCCCGAAAATAGGTTTCCTACATATGTGAGGCTATATGAGAATTCAGGCCACCAGTAGTTTGATACGTTTGATCTAACACATGATTCTAAAAGAATTAAAAAGTTATCCAGATATCGAATTGTGAAGGAATAAGAATGCTCGGGAATAAGATTTGAGAGAGGATGTTGGAGTACAGTCAAGTTTTAAAAACTAATCCCGCGTGCATATCCTTCCACTTAAGGAATCAGGCTGCTTAAAGTTCGACTAGATCGATTGAAAAGGAAATCTATTATGCTAGATAACCTTCGGTTCTAGAACAGTGAAAAATAAGTCAAATGAAAAAGCTTCTTGCAATCTCTTAGCCATGAACATGGAGCTCTTCACATCCATAAGTAAGAACTTACAAGGACATAATTTTCAAAGCTCTCAGTGCACTATGACTCAGATTGGAAAGATGCCTCCGGTCAAAACCAAAATGTCTAGACGCAAAACTAAAAACGAGAACCCTAAAAAAAACCACATGCCTTCTGATAGGGGTGTTGTATTATTGTTGTGAAAGTCGCTTCTCAGCACGCGTCCTAACAGTTTGACACTCCTCTTCGAACTATGTCCTAGTTTGCTGCTAAGAGAAAGTTTCATGTTCTTCTGCATCCCTTTTGATGTTTTCCGCACCGGTGGTTTTTGAGAATTCATCCTGTTGGATGCTCTCGATAAAGACTGGAATAAACTTGTTAGTAGAAACTGTTAGTGAAAAAGTGGTAACATATCTTACTATGCTTTTTAGCTACTTTTGTTGTGTAACACTTCGATAGTCTAAGACGTGTTCTAGAGCCTAACATAGGTGTCAAGTGATTTAGACACTGTTTAAGGTCTATTTTAATTTATCTAAGTCATTTATGATGTTTATAAACCAAAACCTCAAAAAACATCCATGACGTCCGGAAATTTATTCAATGAGGTACTAGCGTGCCTTAGCCTATTTGACTAACTTTTCAGAGTCGAAAATTGATGAATTTTGGTGGAAGGGTGTATACCATGTATTAGAGTTAGTTCATAGTCGAAACATCTGGTCACGACTCCCCAAGGACCAACCAAGGGCCCTTGAGGAGGACTCTTGCAAAAGTGACTAAAAGTTGTCAATAGAAAGTGTCACCAACGAATGCCACATACGGTTCGTAGTCCAATCGATGGAGCGTCGATTGCCTCCATCGATGGAAACTTAGAACATTTTTTGAAGGGTCTGGTTTTAAAAGTCTCTGAACTTAACGACGAGTGTGCAGCACGGAGGGAACAATGCCCATCGATGGACAAACAATCCGTCGATCGAGGTCTCGTCTTTGGAGCAACTGTTTTGCTGCACATTTTTAATTAGTTAATTTAATTATTTGGCTTAGTTAGGAGGTTAATTAGGGGTTAGGGTAGGTATAATTAAGTTAATTAACAACCTATATAAATACCCTAAGCTAATTAGACAAACCTAAGCTCTCATAAATTCCCTAAACCCAAACTCTCTTCCTTCTCTCTCATGTTGAAGAACTCCATAGACGTCAAGTTCAAGGTGGGTTATAGGGCTCCAATCACCAAATTTTCTTCATCAATCTTCATCAAACATTAAGGTATGGGATTCCTTTCAAGGTAGTTCAATTGGCATTGTTATCATGATTGTTAGTTTGTATGATTATATTATACCCTTATTGGGCTGAGTTAAGGGTTGATGGTAACACCTTGCTGATGGATTATGAAGGAGAATTGGTAGGTCTTGTGATCCCTAATTTTTACTTCAATTGTGGTAAATTGTGAATAAGCGATGATATTTCATTGAAGTATACTTTGTATTAAGATTGATAGGGTGGTATGTAGTTGAATTGAAATGTCTTGACTATGGTTTGTTAGGTGTTGGCTAAGATGTAATTGATATAAGTATGGTGATAATTTACCAATGTGCCTTATCATGATGTGATTATGTAAATGTGCTGACCTCACTTATATAATTGTATTGAAAGGACTATACTCATGCAATTCTTATTGAGCTATGATGATGATTAGCACCGAGTGAACTAGAGTGAGGAGTGTCCCTTTCAACATAGGGAAGGTAGGATCACTAATGTACTCTTGAGATTGGAGACTATATGCATGTAGCATAAAGAGGGTCCCAACTATATCTCCTAGTTCTTGAACTATGTTTCCTCCATAGGAATATTAGCTAGTGGATCCATGTAGTTGTTATCTTCATGTGTTGGTACTACCTTGGCTAGTTGTCCGCCTTCCTTTGGTGTAGGGTTCCATAACACCGGGTTCCACATTAGCTCATGTGGTCTATGTTGGTTAGGGCAAGATGTTCTTAAAAGGTAACATGAATTAAAGGAATGAACTCTAACTAAGATAACCTGAGGGGTTTAACTTAGTCTAGGTAGGGGTATGGGATTCTACCTAAACATTGCACTAGTTAGCCTTGAGAGAAGTCTTAGGAGGATGTTCTTATATATGTATATGTTTATAATGGTACATGATATGTATATAATTATCTTGCACATTGTTGACACTATATGATGATTAGTTTCATTTATTAATATATGTTGGCCTTCATTGTTAAAGTATGATATGTACTCTTAATTATATGCTATGAGAAGTTGGATGTTGGTCATGATTCTTGTTGAGTTATTTGATTGAGTAAGGTTATGGGGCTTTGTTTGTTCATTGCACTTGTTTACTTAATAAAGGTTTATGGGTAATTGTCTTGGTTTTGTTCTGTTGTAATGAACTCTTATTCATTATGGTGTCTATTTTAACTTGATGATAGAGTGGTCTTGATTAAATGTTCGATTATGTGATATGCATGTTGGCTTGACTAGACTTAGTATTGTTGGTCTTGTGATGTACATTCTTTTGACTTAAGTAATATGTCTTATGATTGGTATAGTCTTCGAGAATGTGCATAAGGCTTTCTAAATGTAAAATAGAATGTTTTAATGAAATGTCCCTTTTTAGCATGATTTCATTATATGTGTGCATATGGTCTAATACTTATTACAAGTGGTGTACTAACCCCATTTTATCCCTTTTCCCCAACATTTTAGGTTCCGGTCATTGAAGGGCTTTGAGACGACTTTTATGGAACACTTGGAATTCTCATTCATGAAAGTTTGGTAGGTCCTCGCTTTCCGAGGGCAATACCAATATCAAGCTTATGAAGTTGTTCTAGTTTTAAGACTCTTATGTTCTTTCCTTTTCATTTGACTACTAAACATTGTATAGTCTATATGTGGCTTTGTTATGTTAATGTATGGGCTAGGCCCAAATTGTTATACTCTTGTTAGATGCTTATGAGATGATACATCCAATTGAGACTATGTTATATCTTATATATCTATGTGCAATAAAAGTAGAAGACTACATATTCTTCCTATATGAAGGGTCTATGTATACTCGATATAAGTATTATATGTGTAGAGGTCTATGTAAACCTGATGTAAAAGTAATGAAAAGTTTTTTAATTTTAGCATTTTGACATATGAATGCAATGATGTAAGCTAAGAGGCTAGTCTTAGTCCTCAAAGAGGACGCCGACGCCGGTTACAGCTAGGGGGTGATCCCCGGATGTGACAAACTTGGTATCAGAGCATGAGGTTGAATAACTTTGAGTTGATGTCTCTGTCAACCACGTCTATGTAGATTCATATTCATAATTGTGAAGCGTACCACACTTATGTATAGGAACCTATATGATGCTTAGGAAACTCTCACTTTCTTGGAAGTTCAATATCGTGCCTCTAGAGTTTTGACTATACGTGTTTTTAAAATCTAATCCTTTTATTGTTATTATAGTCAATGAATACTCTAAGGAATGCGTCATGATGACTTGAGGAAAATATTGCCAATGTGGGAGTTCCTCCCTGAGGCAATCAAGTTCCTCCTCTTGAAAAAGATGTTAATGATGACCAAGATCCGGTCAATCCTCCTCCTTTGACGGATGGTGACATAAGGGCTGATATTATCCACATGGACTAAGCCATTACTAATCAAGCACAAGCCATCACTATCCAAGCTCAAGCCATGACGGCCCAAGCTAATCAGGAGGTTGTACCCCAAGCCAACCAACATGTTTGTACCCCCAAGAGTTCATTGATCAAATCTACAAGATCCTTTATTCTATGGGGTTGAAAACTACTGAGAAGGCCGATTTAGCCACTTACCAACTCAAGGATGTGGCCCAAGTATGGTACGTCCAATGGAGGGACAATAGGCATTTGAGGGGTGGACCAGTGACTTGGGACATGGTCAAAAAGGCTTTTCTTGATAGGTTATTTCCTAGGAGAAGCGGGAAGCTAAAGTGGTGGAGTTCATCAACATTTGTCAAGGAGGTATGAGTGTGCTTGAATACTCCTTAAAATTCACTAAATTGTCAAAGTATGCTCCTTATTTTGTTTCCGATCCTAGGGATGAAATGAACCACTTTGTGACGGGATTGTCGGATGACTTGCAAGAAGAGTGTAATTCGGCTATGCTACATGACAATATGAACATTTCTTGTCTCATTGTTCATGCTCAATAAGTGGAAGAGGCAAGGGTTAAGAGAAAGAGTAGAGTTTGCCAAGAGGGCAAGATCTTTTGATGGGGGTGTTTCAAAGGTTAGGCTTGAAATCCAAGACAAGCCTAGGTTCAAGAAGAGGGTTTCTAATCAAGTTCCTTCCAAGTTCCCTAACTCTAGGGATGATAGGGTGTCTAACCCTAAGCCCAAGAAGGGAAGGGATAATAGTTCACCAAACAAGAAGCCAACTTGTGGAAGGGGTGTGGCAAGAAGCATTATGGTGATTGTCTTAAGGGAATGGATAATTGTTTTGGTTGTAGTAAAAGTGGGTACAAGGTTCAAGATTTCCCAAATGTAAAAGTCAAGACAAGGAGAGTGGGAAAGCAAGTGGTTCTAATGATGCTTCGAAGAAGAATCACTTTTATGTTGTCCGCTCTAGGGGTGAGCAAGAGACTTCTCTGGCGTGGTGACCGGTATGTTGAAAGTATTTTCCATTGATGGATATGCTTTACTTGATCCCGATGCCACCTTTTCATTTGTTACTCTTCTAGTAGCTAAAAAGTTTGACATTCTTCCCGATATCTTGAATGAACCTATTATGGTGTCTACCCCGGTGGGTGAGTCGGTTGTTGCAAAAAGGGTGTATAGAAATTATCCTATAATGTTGCCCAATAGAGTTACTTATGTTGAACTAGTAGAACTTGATATGTTTGATTTTGATGTCATATTGGGTATGGTTTGGTTGCATGCTTGCTTTGCCTCCATAGATTATAGAACAATGGTGGTGAAGTTTAACTTTCCAAATGAGCCCATTTTAGAGTGGAAGGGGGAAAACTCTATTCCTAGAGGTCGTATCATATCCTGTTTTAAATCTTGTAAAATGATATCTAAAGGGTGTTTATGCCATATAGTAAGAGTCCAAGATTTAGAATCCAAAATTCCTTCCATTGAAAGATTTGAAGGCTCAACTCAAAGATTTACTAGACAGAGGCTTCATTAGGCCCAATATTTCTCCATGGGGTGCTCTGATTTTATTTGTGAAGAAGAAGGAAGAGTCCCTTAGAATGCGCATTGATTATCGCCAACTCAATAAAGTCATTATTAAGAAAAAGTATCATCTCCCTCGTATTGACGACTTGTTTGATCAACTCCAAGGGGCAAGCTACTTTTCTAAGAATGACTTGAGATCGGGGTATCACCAACTTAGGGTGAGAGGTGATGATATACCAAAAATGACATTTTGGACTAGATATGGTCACTATAAGTTCTTAATAATGTCCTTTGGTCTCACTAATGTCCCGACGACATTTATGGATCTCATGAATAGGGTGTTTCAAAGTTACCTAGATTTATTTGTCATTGTCTTCATTGACGACATTTTGGTATATTCGAAAAATGAGGGTGAACATATGAACCATTTGAGGGTGGTTCTACAAGTGCTTAAGGAATATCAATTATTTGCCAAGTATATCAAATGTGTGTTTTGGTTTAGGTCGGTGGCATTTCTTGGTCATATCATCTCTAGTGAAGGAGTTGAGGTTGATCCAAGGAAAACGGAGGCGGTGAAAAATTGGCCTTGACCATTGAACTCAACCGACATTAGGAGTTTCTTAGGTCTAGCAGGTTATTATCGGAGGTTTGTGGACGGTTTTGCGTCCATTGCATCTCCCTTGACTACCTTGACCCCAAAGAGTAAAATGTTTGAGTGGTCGGAGGCATATGAGAGAACCTTCCAACTCTTGAAAGATAGGCTTACTTCCGTTACGGTGTTGACATTACCGGAGGGTACCAAGGTCTTCGTCTTATATTGTGATGCATCCCGAGTGGGTTTAGGGTGTGTTCTTATGCAACATGGGAAAGTAATAGCATATGCTTCTAGACAACTTAAGTTGCATGAGAGAAACTGTCCAACTCATGACCTTGAATTAGCGGTCGTGGTATTTGCCTTGAAAATATTGAGGCATTACTTGTATGGTGTTCATGTTGATGTGTATACTGACCATAAGAGTCTCCAATATGTATTTACTCAAAAAGAGTTGAATCCTCGACAAAGAAGGTTGTTTGAATTGTTGAAAGATTACGACATGAGTGTTCTCTATCACCCCGACAAGGCCAACGTGGTTGCACATGCTCTAAGTCATATGTCCATGCGTAGTATGTCTCATGTAGAGGAAGCCAAGAAAGACCTAGAGTGTGTTTGGTATGAAGGAAAATATTTTCTGAAAAATGTTTTCCAATTTGCCCATGTTTGGTTGGGACAAAAGTTTTGGAAAATATTTTACAAATCAACTCATTTTCCTCAAAATTAAGGAAAATGACTTCCCTTCAAAAATTAAGGAAAACATTTTCCAAAACTCTCCTCAAATTTCAAATACATTTTTTTTTTGGAAAAACATCAATTTTAACAAAATATTTTCAATTTCGAAATTTTATTTGTTCACCCGATCCCTAAACCCCCCCCCCCCGGACAACCCCTCTCCCCCACCATCCCCACCCCTTCCCCAAAAATTAATTTGCTTTTTAAAAATATTTTCAACTTTAAAATTTTATTTTTAACATCCTAACCCCCCCCAGCCAGCGCCCCACACACCCCCAACCCCCAAAAAAATTAATATTGTTTTTTAAAAATATTATCAACTTCAAATTTTATTTTTTCACTCCTACCCCGTCCCCCCTCCCCCTGCTTCCACCTATTACCCCCCACCCCACCCCCACCCCCAAAAAAATAATTTTGATTTTAAAAAATATTTTTAATTTTATAAATTATTTTTTACTCTAGTAAAAATAAAAGATGTCTCTCAAAAACATTTTTCATTCATAAATCAAACACTAAAAATTATTTTTGGAAAATATTTTCTACTCACCAACCAAACATGAGAAAATAAGTACAAAATCTACTTGTTTTCCAGGAAAACATTTTCTAGGAAAACATTTTCCATAGAAAACATTTTCCTCCATACCAAACACACCCCTAGAGAAAGATGTTCATAGGTTGGCTAGATTTGGTGTTAGATTGGAAGATTCTCCAGATGGGGTTTTTATCGTCCATCATAACTTCGAGTCATCATTGGAGGTTGAGGTGAAGTCCAAACAACACCTTGATCAACCATTGATGGATTTGAAGGAATCGGTTCTTGGTAAGCCTAATGAGTCATTCTTCTTAGGGGGGATGGTTTCTTGAGGTATCAAGGAAGGTTGTGTGTTCCCAATGTAGATGGTTTGCAGAAAAGGATTCTTGAGGAATCTCTTGGGTCCCGTTACTCCATTCATACGGGTTCAACAAAGATATACCATGACCTTAGGGAGGTGTTTTGGTGGGAGGGTTTGAAAAAGGACATAACGGGATTTGTTGCTAAGTGTCCAAATTGCCAACAAGTTAAAGCCGAACATCAAAAGCCGTGTGGTTTACTTCAAGAAATCCTAGTTCTTACTTGGAAGTGGGAAGATATCAATATGGATTTCGTGGTAGGTTTGCCTCAGACAAAAAACCAATATGACTCCATATGGGTGGTTGTGGATAGGTTGACCAAATCAGCTCATATTATTCCGGTCAAGTCTACCTATTCGGCGGAGGATTATGCAAGGATCTTCATAGATGAGATTGTGCGTTGCCATGGTATTTCGTTATCCATAATATCAGATCGGGGTGCACAATTCACATCTAGGTTTTGGAGGTCATTCCAAGAAGGGTTGGGTACCAAGGTGAAGTTAAGAACAACTTTTCATCCCCAAACAGATGGTCAAGTGGAGCGTACTATTCAAACTCTTGAGGATATGGTTAGATCTTGTATCATTGATTTCAATGGAAATTGGGATAAGCATTTGCCTTTGGCGGAGTTTTCTTACAACAATAGCTACCATTCATCTATATTATGCCTCCTTATGAAGCCTTGTATGGTAGGAGATGTAGATCTCCAATTGGATTGTTTGAAGTGGGTGAGTCTTCATTTTTGGGTCCCTATTTGATTTATAAGACTTTGGAGAAGGTTCATATCATAAAGAACCGGTTGTAAATAACCTATTTGATTAATGTGGGTTCTTATGAAGTCTTGCAAAGGGTTGTTAAGGTTGCCTATGAGTTGAAAATCCCTAGTGAATTGGCTTTGGTTCATCCGATTTTCCATGTTTCTATGCTTAAGAAGTGTATCGGTGATCCCGAGTCTATTATTCCTATTGAGGGTCTTGGCGTGAAGGATAACCTCTCCTATGAGGAGGTTCCAGTTCAAATCCTTGATAGACAAGTAAAGAATTTAAGGAACAAAGAAGTGGCTTCCGTAAAGGTGTTATGGAAGAATCACCTAGTTGAGGGTGCAACATGGGAGGCCGAGACCGACATGAAGTCCCTTTACCCTCATATATTTGATAAATAAGGTCATTTATTCCTTTTAATAATGAAATAATGGCTAAAATTTAAGTTGCTTGATATTTGGTGAAGTTTTGCAAAAATGTGCATTTTATGGTGTTATTACAGTAAGTTACATTGAAATATGCCTATTTAACTTGAAAATTGTCAATTTTGCCCTTTGGCTTGTTTGGAGTTATGTTGTGCACTTGGATATGGTGAGTCTTTATGAAGTTATAGTGAGCATGTTGGTAAGTTGAACTTTGGCATAATTGACTCATATATGGTATGTTGAGCTCATGTTGTTGTGAGAAGGACAGTACACCATTTTAGGCCTACGGCCACACTAAATCTGAGGAACACTCAAAAAGTGTTGCCTAAAATATTTTTGGGAACACTTTTAAAATGTAGCCTAAATTTTTACATTTTGACAACACTAATATTGGCAACACTTGTAAAGTGTACCCTTTAATGGTATACGCTACACTTTATAAGCGTTGTCATAATACGAAATAAATTACAACAATTAATTACATATATGGCAACACTTTTAAGGTATCATATTTTTTAATTGTAAATACAACACATTGAAAGTGTGGCCTAAAACTTTTCACTAAAATATTAGATTCCCTCCAACATTTTTCACTCTTCCTCCCATTTTCAGTGGCTAAAAAATAATAATTAATAAAACATTAATAAAACTTTTGTCTTTGTCTGAAAATTAGAACACATCAAGTTTTACTCTTCTAAGAAAAGACTCTGCTTTACTCTTCTTTCTCTTCTCCATAACATAAAAATTGAAGAGTTAAAGCTGACCATAGAAGAGAGGAAGCTGAAGAACAGAAGAGTTGAGCTAAAAAATGGAAGAGCTGAGCTGATTCTTTTCTCCAAAACCCAATTTTCTCAAATAGATGAAGAGCTGCTACTAACAAACTTAGGATCGATCGAGGAACTCAGGATCGAAGAACTAAAGAGTGGAACTTGAAGAATCGATTTCGTCAAGTGTAAGTACCAATTTCGTACAACTGAGATTTCTGTTTACTCTCTACTAATCATCTAGTACTAAACACAGTCAATCGATTGAATTTTTATTTTATGTTTATAAGTAATTGATTACTTTGGGGTTGTTATAGCTGAAATTCTCAAGTATGGGAAGAAAGTGCGAAAAATCTGAATGTCAAAGTTAACCCTAGGAATATTGAGCAGAAGAGATTTTTTTTCTTTAAAGAAATAGGTAAATGAATGCACTATTGTAAACATGGGTAAACCTTGAGAATATTGAAGAGTACTTTCGAACATACCTTTATGTATCTTGTAAATGAACGCACTACTGTTGGGGCTGCTTTTGTTTGTCCGCTCCTCATACCATAGAATGGCGCTGCAATATTGACATGTGTAGTTTGGAGTGGTCAAATTTCATGCTCTCTTTTATCTACCTGCCAGATAAGTTTGGTGGTAGACAATATATGTATTGGATACACAAATACGGAACTCGTGTATCGAATACAGGGTTATGTGTATATGTGATTATGTATGTTGTTGAAGTAGTAAGAGATGTACTGGTATTGTTCCAGATGGTTTGTCTGCTAGTACTTCTCTGTGTATGCTTTGGAATGGATACTGCACAATCCTCCATAACAGATTCATCGGATTGGTTATTATGTCCTCCTTCTAAGAAAATGGTTGGAAAATGTTGTAATAAGTATGGTGTATATGATATATTGCGTGTAAGTAGATATTGTGTTTAATTATGATTCCTCAACCAGATTATATTTTTTATGGTTTTCGGGAAAGAGACATCTAGATTATCATGTAATGTAAACGAATTGAGATGCATAGTAGTGGCTAATGTGTTAGAGTCTGTGATTATTTCTTTGTTTCTAAGGCAGTTTTTATGGTTGGTAACCTGTGTTGGTAGTTAGTATTATAAATATGTTAAGGCGTTTGTGGGTTGTTTGGTGGATATATGTGTGTATAAACTTACCTTGTATTTGATGATGCCTCTGTTTGGTATGAATATTCTTAGGTTCACTAAATAAGGTCTATTCAAAGAAACAATGGGAGATGTCTAAGTAGTTTGCATTGGAGCTTTTCCTACAGGCTACATGTGTACTAAAACCTAAGATTTATTATGTGACTACATTATGTGTACTCGTGTCAAATTATGCTTGCAGGTTGTCCGCGGTATTAATAAGAGTAGTGATTGCGGTTATTGATACGCTCAAACTTACTTCTCAAATAGGAAGTAAAGCGGTCGTATCAAGTAAAGAACCCAACTAATGAGGTTGGGATCGATCCCACAAGGAAAATAGTTCAGACTTAACTTTATTGTATTATTACTATTATTTAGCCAACTGTTTTCCAAAAAAACTAAAAGACAAAAAGGGGGGTTTTATTTCTAAATTAATGAAAATGATTAACTAAATAAGATCGAACAACTAACAAATTAAACTTTCAGAGTTTTAATCAAATTGTAAAATTAACTAGGGCTTTAGTGTTCCCCACAGGTTCCTAACTTGGTAAATCTAACTATAACAATTCTATCCTGATATCTTGCATGTAAAGTGATAAGTTATGTATCTCTAAATCCTTGGTCCGGCATCTAGAGAATTTCACTCCGCACCTTGGTCCGGCTACGTGTGTTGCTATACTAACCCTTATCTTTACCTCATATTAAACATCGTATTCGGTATTTGACTAAGCTATTAACTCGTATCAACCAATACTAGTCTATTAGATAGTCTACACTAAATCTATGTTGATAATTATTTTCCTATTATCTACCTCCTTGGTCCGGCAAGTAGCATTAAGGCGAGTTCTAACGTTGGCCACCGTTAAAAAGAATTCTAAACGAAAGAATTATCAATACATGCAAGACACCACTCTAGAATTTGTTATTGAAGTTAGATTACTACCTTGTTATTCACCCATGGTTCCCACAACCCTAGCTATGAGGTTTAGTTACCCATGTTCATAATTACACAATTCATATCGTTAATGGAAGAATTCATGCACTTACTTTTATGAATACGAATAATTTCCCAGAATTTAATTTGATTAATCAACGAAATCCACAACAATCAATTCCCGGAAAATATCTTAATTCCCAAAATCGAGAGTTTAACAATATAATCGAAGAACTATAAACTAAAAATTATCCAGAAAGTCTAACCCCAAAAACGAGATTTTTCCAACTATTTATAAGAAAAAACAAAACCTAATCAAATAAGGATTCTATTTACTAAAAATCTGTCCAAACGCGTCTGGGTCGACGGACCACGTGACGGACCGTCATGGACACGACGGACCGTCATAGCCTCCGTCGTCCCACACTTCACATCTTCTCATGTTGCTTTCTTCATTCCCCTCGACGGACAGGTATGACGGACCGTTGCAAGCACGACGGCCCGTCGAGGGTCTTCGTTCCAAAACACTTGAACTTTGGAATTTTGGGTACTGGGATTACTCTCTGATAATTACGACGAACATGCAGGACGGACCGTCGTAGCTGTGACGGTCCGTCATGGACTTCCGTAATCCCACACTTGTCAGACTTCCCCATCTTCCTTCAGCAACTTCTCTCCTCACTACGATGCCACCTACGGACCGTCAAAGCCGCGACGGACCGTCATAGGGTCCGTAGGTGGTCTCTTCTGCAATTCTTTCTCAAAAACTCCCGCGTTCATCTTGGACAGATTTTCTGCAAACAAAAAGAAACGTATATCAAAATCAACACAAAAAGGCTCTCGACACACACTAAACTTAAGGAAAAAGTATTAGAAATACCGTGAAACCACGGTACATCAACACCCTCAACTTAAATTCGTTGTTTGTCCTCAAGCGACGCACTATGACTCATTACAACTTCTTTGTACAAAAGTATCCATATTTTAACTTCCGCAATCATTTGGCTATCAATCTCGATTATTCTCATTATGTTCATGCATGGTCTCACTATTAGGCATTGATTTGTGTAGAATCAAACCATAACCCAGATTTACTATGCAATGATGCCTATCCTCTTCAATTTCTCACCGAGATGCTAATATTTCTGGTATTACAACTCCTGTCCTCACTTCAAATAACATCCTCATTTTTCACACAGTGATTTTAGTTTGAGTATAAGGATCACGTTTCGACACTCACTCTCAGAACAAATTCACCACTCATTTATACATATTGCCATAGGCTTGCCCTTATTTTCACTACTTCAAGTTCATCATACGCACTTAAGATCACAATAGGACTTTTTTTTTTTTTAGCTTGTAACATAGGCTCAGGGTCAGGTAGGGTGTATTTAGGTATACTTTAGTGACTTGTTGCCCTCCTTGACATATCGGCTAAGCGAACCATCTTTTTATCATCTTATTTCGCCCTATTACTAAATTTTCTTTTCACTTTTACTGTTTTCCCTTTCTTATCCTTATGTGTAAGTGACTTTTCTCTTTTCTTGTGTTTATTTTGCTTTTTATTCATATATATATTTTTTTTTTTTTTAGTCACTTCTGTTTTATTGTTTCTTTCTCTTCATTCTTTTAACCCCACTTTCCGGGGTTTTCCTTATAGCAGCCACCCTCAACTCATGATTTTGCCATGAGTCAAGGTTCACAATACCCATGGTTGGGTCAGGGCCAAAACAAGGTTACTTTCTGCATTAGCCACCCTCATCTTATGCTTTTGGCATAAACTGAGGTGCACATGTCCAAGGAGGGACCAGGGCCAACACATTGTTCCCAGAGAAGATCATTTGGGGTGAAAAAGAAAGATCTATTTTAGGCTCAATTCATTTGGATCAAAAAGGGATTAACTTCATTTAGTTTTCTGTTATTTTTAGGCTCAAGATTGACTCTTTCGAACAAGGGCCTATGATCCTTTCCTAAGTGATTGTTTTGACTCACTTTTAGCAGGACTAACCAGGCAAATTCTAGCTCAGTATTAATGGTGGACATTCGATTTCACCTCACACTTTCTTGACATTCCTTGCAATCCCAGATTATTCGACACCTAGTTCAATCTTTGATTCAGGATCATGCAGTAGTTTATCTTAGTTTCATGATTCAAACCACACAATTTTCACTTACTATGCCTAGTCATGCATCATTTTGATTATCGAGATATCATATTTACTTTAGCCATCATGCTTCAGATTTATGCTATGTACATCAGATGTGACATGCCGGTTCAACAATAAAAATAATCAGTCTTTTGGGGAAAAAGAACACAGGCAAGAAAACCCCAAAAGAGGATCGTGAACTTGGGCTACTCAGAATTCACCCAAGTGCTCACTTTCCATTTACCCCCACCCCCAACAAACGATATGCAATTGTCCCCAATGCATAGAAAAGTTAAACTACGTAAAAGGGTAAGTGAAGCAAACCTGAGGCGCTAAGCGCCAATGATCAGCAAGCTGGTGGGTCCGGTTCACTGGAACCCACTCCCTGCGTAGTCTGGACATCCTCAGTAATGTCCTCAGCATCCATAGCACCATCAGTAGTGCCTCCCACATAATCTACAATTTTGGAGCTAGACGCCCCGGTAGCTACTTCTACAGCCCTCAACTTATGGTCCTCCTCATCAGCAATCGAGGCTCTCCTCGCAGCCTCCATCTCACGGCGCTCCTTCTTCCTCGCCCTAGCTTCATCCTCCTCTCGTCCCCTGCGTATCTTGACATGCTCTCGTGGGGGAGGGGGTGGAACATCAGAAGTGGCAAACAGGGCAGCCATCACGGTGTCATCAGCAGGCGCTGCAGAAGGGGCCTCAGACTCAGGCACCCTTGCCTCTAAAATCATATCAAGATCCGCCCGCAGACTCTCAACCGCAGCCTGGAGGGTTTACATGTCCACCGGAGGGGCTGGTCGGGCTAGTACTCGTAATTCAAATGCGTCTAAGCGCTGGTGTACCTCGGCGATCTGCCTCTCTGTGTGCTGTACCATCTTGCGCTCCATGCGCTCCTCTGCCTCAACAATAGTCTTCTGCATCCACGGCTGGATGTGATGCAGAAGAGTAGCCATCTGTGCCTCAAGTTTCTGGACCCGAGCAAGTGGGACCAGAGTGACAGAAGGAGCCGAGCGAGAGGAGCTCGGGGCAGTGCTACTACCCGGGATAGACTCGACCGGAGTAGTGTCAGTGTGTGCAGAAGCAACACGGGAAGCATCATGAGCGTGCTCTACGATGTCGGCCAAGTTCTCACCAAATGGGGCCACCTCTGGACGGGGCCCTCTGCGTGGGGCCAACTCATTGGCCTCATCCCTGATGAGACCGATGTCAACATTTCCTGGCGGGGTCTTGAGCTGGTCAATGTGCCAAATGGGCACACCTGCTGATCTGCACAAAGAGAAAATCATGCAAGGGAAAGGGTAAGTCGTGGTGACCTTGAAGGCTCTCTCGTGCATGACCGTTTGGAGAAGCCAAGCAAAATCAACCTCGAACCCTGCCATCATTGCAGCCATCAGTACTGCACGATCCCAGGTGACTATGTTATCCACAGCAGTGGGGGAGAGACAATGGCGGACGATTAACCAGAGAAACTTGGCCGTAAAGGTCAAGTTGGCCTTCCTGATGGCCCCCTTTGGCTCCATCACCCAATCCGCAGCCTCTCCATCAATAGATAGGTGCAGTGCCATCCACCTCTTGGTGGTCTCTCTCAGTGAAGGCTCGCATAAGAACCGGCCCTCTTTAACAATTTGCCACCGGTAATCAAACTCGGCGGTGAGAGGTGTGCTGGTGGAGTCAGAATCCATGCCGTACAGATATCGGCGGATGGCTGGTAGGGAGATGTCAACCTGGATGCTGCGTACTCGGACGTGCTCAAGTGGGGCCTATTTGGCGGGGGCAGACCGCCTATCGATCTGCGAGCGAAGAGTAGCCACATAAGAGGCATAGAACTCGCGGACTAGCTCCTCACTGTAGCGACCCAAAGAACGAGCCGTCCACTCTAGCCGGTGTCTGGTGAAGAGGGTGTGAATATCTGGCATGGTGGGGAGACTTCCCGTGAGGACCCGCCTCTCCAGTGTAAGAGTCCGTTTCATGACGCCTTTGTCATTGAGAACCTTGGCGTCTAAGTATACTTTGTATTGCCCGTCAACACACCACCGGTTGGGCTGATCGGCAACCGGGGCAGGGACTCCTGTTGGTGAGCCAGGGGTGGAGTCGGTGCTGTCAGCCTCATCATCTGAAGCAGACTGTGTAGCTGTGGCAGGAGCAGAGGCGTCTGCAGACCCAGAGGCTTCCTCTGACCACGAAACTCTTAAGGAGCCAGATGCTCCTTCGTCTTGGGCAGCTGACCCAGAAGGAGTGCCGGTCAGTGTGCGCTCCTCATCAGACTGGGAGGCAGTGACTACGCCGGGCGCCACCTTCTTGGGCGTGACTCACGGTACACGTGGAGCTCGTGCTGGAGTAGTAGTGCCTGGGGGCACGTATTCTGGATCATGCTCATCATCAGAGCCTATCACCAATCGGGCAGACGGGGCGACAGATTTAGAACGCCCACGTGCGTAAACGCGATCTTGTTTAGGTGCCATGATAGGTGGTACCTGTAACGAATCATCATTAGTACTTGAAGGATGAAACATGACACAAAAAGAAAATAAAAAATTGAGACAATAATACACAGAAACTCAAACCAGTGATAACAGCTCTGAAGTAGCAGTAGGGCATGACGGACCTGGTGACGGACCGTCATGTAGTCCGTCATGTAATACTTGGCAATATAAAGTATCAGAGGGAAAGTCTCAGACCGATACGACGGTTATGCAGGACGGTCCGTCGTGGGTATGACGGTCCGTCATATGTGTCCGTCAGTGGACACTTGGAAAAAGAGTTGAGACCCTTAGGACAGGGGTCTCTGACCGATATGACGGTTATGCAGGACAGTCCGTCGTGGGTATGACGGTCCGTCATATGTGTCCATCAGTGGACACTTGGAAAAAGTGTTGAGACCCTTAGGACAGGGGTCTCTGACCGTCACGACGGTTTTGCAGGACGGACCGTCGTGGGTATGACGGTCCGTCACATTTGTCCGTCAGTGGACACTTGGAAAAAGTGTTGAGACCCTTAAGACAGGGGTCTCTGACCGTCACAACGGTTGTGCAGGACGGACCGTCGTGGGTATGACGGTCCGTCACATGTGTCCGTCAGTGGACACTTAGAGAAAGTGTTGAGACCCTTAGGATAGGGGTCTCTGACCGTCACAACGGTTGTGCAGGACGGATCGTCGTGGGTATGACGGTCCGTCACATGTGTCCGTCAGTGGACACTTAGAAAAAGTGTTAAGACCCTTAGGATAGGGGTCTCTGACCGTCACAACGGTTGTGCAGGACGGACCGTCGTGGGTATGATGGTCCGTAACATGTGTCCGTCAGTGGACACTTGGAAAAAGTGTTGAGACCCTTAGGATAGGGGTCTCTGACCATCACGACGGTTGTGCAGGATGGACCATCGTGGGTATGACGGTCCGTCACATGTGTCCGTCAGTGGACACTTGGAAAAAGTGTTGAGACCCTTAGGATAGGGGTCTCTGACCGTCACGACGGTTGTGCAGGACGGACCGTCGTGGGTATGACGGTCCGTCACATGTGTCCGTCAGTGGACACTTAGAAAAAGTGTTGAGACCCTTAGGATAGGGGTCTCTGACCGTCACGACGGTTGTGCAGGACGGACCGTCGTGGGTATGACGGTCCGTCACATGTGTCCGTCAGTGGACACTTAGAAAAAGTGTTGAGACCCTTAGGATAGGGGTCTCTGACCGTCACGACGGTTGTGCAGGACGGACCGTTCGTGGGTATGACGGTCCGTCATCGGGTTGTCGTGCTGTCAAACAGAGACAGAACTGAGGGGTGCCAAATTTACCCCATGTGAGTCGAAACGACAACCCAACAATGTTCTAATACAGATTAGAACCCTAATGGACAAGTTTAAAGCCCTATCAAATTGGCAAGTTTAAAGCCCTAATTTCTCTAGTATTGTCCAGGCATTTTGTGGAATTAAAGACCTAAGTTAGATAATATCTAGGCAAAAACAGAAACCCATATGCAATTTATAGGGAAAAACAGTAAAACAACCAAAAATAGTAAAGGGTAGAGTTTCAGGAATACATACCTTGGAAGAGGAGACAACAATGCACAATTTATGGCACTCAAGTTAGAAGACTAAGACTCACTGCAGCAGATTCCGACCAAGAGGGAAAATTTTGGGATGAAAAATGGGAGAAGATGGGGAATTTGGGAAGAGAGTGAAGTTGGAAGGGGAGAAAATGGAGGGAAGATTAAATGAAACTGATAATGAAGGGGGGGGGGGGTTTAAAACGTTTTAAACTTTTAAAATTCTTTAGCCGGGTCGGGTCGGGTAGCCGGGTAATGGCGTAACGAAACCCCGATGACGGTCCGTCGCAGTTGTGACAGTCCGTCACACGGTCCGTCGCCTGTGCCCTAATTCTTCAAAAATACAAGAGAGCGTACCTGGCACGACGGAGTCATGCGACGGTCCGTGGCAGTCGTGATGGTCCGTCGATGTATCCGTCAGTGACTGATGTAGAGTAACTTGTCTACAGAACTTCCTGTAGATGTGCTACCTGAAAATTTACAACCCATTAATAGAAAATGCTACCGTTACTAGAAAGAGAAACAAAAAAACTATAAAAGTGGTTAGATGATAACTATTGGGTTGCCTCCCAACCAGCGCCTGATTTAACGTCGCGGCACGACTGAGGACACTTGATTACTCAGACTTCATCAAGATGATATGCCTCAACCACCTCATTCGCCGATTCCGCATGACCAATATAGATTTTGAGACATTGTCCGTTCACCTTAAACCGCACACCTTCCTTGTTTTCCAACTCAACTGCTCCATGAGGGAATAATTTGGTGATCAAGTACGGTCCAGTCCATTTAGACTTTAGCTTGCCCGGAAACAAGCGCAATCTAGAGTTGAATAAAAGCACCGAATCCCCAATCATAAACTCTCGTTTCTCAATTTTTAGGTCATGGTACTTCTTCATCTTCTCTTTGTAGAGGGCTGAGCTTTCATAAGCCTTAAGGCGAAATTCATCGAGTTCATTTAACCCATTTAATCGTTGTTCTGCAGCTTCGTTCCAGTCCATTTTTAGCTTCTTCATAGCCCACATGGCTTTATGCTCTAATTCAACCGGAAGATGACATGCTTTCCCATATACTAGTTGGTATGGTGACATACCTATGGGAGTCTTATACGCTGTCCGGTAAGCCCAAAGAGCATCATCAAGCCTCCTTGACCAATCTGTTCTACTAGCGTTCACTGTTTTCGACAAAATCTGTTTGATTTCCCTATTTGATACTTCAACTTGCCCACTAGTTTGAGGATGGTAAGGAGTGGCCACATTATGGCGAACGCCATATTTCTCCAATAATCCCTTGAACAATTTGTTGCAAAAGTGGGATCCCCCATCACTAATAATTGCCCGTGGGGTACCAAATCGAGAAAATATATTCTTTTTCAAGAATGCAGTGACACTCTTTCCTTCATTGTTTGCGAGGGCGATAGCTTCCACCCACTTGGATACATAATCCACTGCTACTAAAATATACTTCATTCCATGAGAACTCACAAACGGACCCATAAAGTCAATACCCCAAACATCAAATAGCTCAATTACAAGAATGGGGTTTAGAGGGAGCTCTTGCTTTCTTGAAATGCCGCCATCTCTTTGACATCTATCACATGCTTTGGCGAACTCATGAGCATCTTGATGAATAGTTGGCCAATAGTAACCACTTTGTAAGATCTTGTGAGCAGTCCGGACACCACTATGATGTCCACCAAAGGGTGAGGAATGGCATCCCTCTAAAATACTCAACATCTCGACTTCTGGCACACAACGCCTAATAAGCCCGTCAGCACAACTCCTGTATAAGTATGGTTCATCCCAAAAGAATTTCTTCACATCGTACATGAACTTTTTCCTTTGATGAAAAGACAAGTCCGATGGAACAAGGTCACTAGCTAGGTAGTTCGCAAAATCTGCAAACCACTCGCATCACACATTACCTCAAATGGACTGTTCCAATACGGAGAAATAATGATAGGTGCAGATACCAGTTTTTCTTTGAGATCGCCGAATGCTTTCATACAGGATTCATCAAAAGAAAATTTACAATCTTTCTCCAACAGTTTGCACAATGGATGTGCAATTTTCGAGAAATCTTTGATAAATCTCCTGTAAAAACCTGCATGCCCAAGAAAGCTTCTCACACCTTTTACAGAGATAGGTGGAGGAAGTTTCTCTATCACCTCGACTTTGGCTCGATCAACTTCTATGCCCTTTTTTGAAATACGATGGCCCAAAACAATACCTTCTTTGACCATGAAGTGGCATTTTTCCCAATTGAGAACTAAATTGCAATCTTCACATCTCTTAAGAACCTCAGACAAATGGCTCAAACATTGCTCGAAAGATTCACCAACCACTGAAAAATCATCCATAAAGACCTCAATAGTATCTTCCACCATGTCGGAGAATATAGACATCATACATCTCTGAAATGTGGCGGGTGCATTGCACAACCCAAACGGCATTCTCTTGAACGCAAAGGTCCCATATGGACAAGTAAAAGTGGTCTTCTCTTGATCTTCTGGTGCAATAGAGATCTGATTATACCCTGAATAACCATCAAGAAAACAGTACCACCCTTTTTCGGCGAGTCTATCCAACATCTGATCCATGAAGGGCATGGGAAAATGGTCCTTTTCGGTCCATGCATTTAATTTCTGGTAATCCATACACACCCTCCATCCAGTCACCGGCCTCACTGGAACAAGTTCATTTTTTTCATTGGAGACCACAGTCATTCCCCCTTTCTTAGGCACACACTGAACAGGGCATACCCAACTACTATCGGCGATTGGATAAATTACTCCCGCATCCAACCACTTTATGATTTCCTTCTTCACGACCTCTTGCATAGGTGGGTTTAAGCATCTCTGGTGCTCAATACTTGGCTTATGATCGGGCATGAGTTGGATTTTATGAGAACAAATACCAGGAGGGATCCCAATAATGTCCGCAATGGTCCACCCAATCGCTCTTTTGAACCTTTTTAGCACTTTGACCAAACTCTCAACTTGTTGTTTATTTAGATCTGATGCAATGATTACCGGTAATGTGTCACCGTTTCCTAAGAATTCATACCTTAGATGAGGTGGGAGAGCTTTTAGTTCTAGCTTTGGAGCCTCCTCTATGGATGGTTTAGCGAGTGGAGACTCGCGATTCTTCATGTCTAGCTCATATTTCTTCGGTTTAAACCGGACATTACCACGATCAAGGGCAGCGACTAATGACATATATTCTTCAATGCCTTCATTATCAAGATTCATTATCACTGCCGCCAGTACTTCTACACCTAGCCGTTCTTCTATTTGTGTCTTGGATGATTCACCAACTTTGTAGGATATGGCAGATACCGATTGGAGCTCACCACTCTGCCGCATGGACCTACAAATGTTGAAAGTCACTTCTTCATTGTTCAACCGAAATTTCATCTGCCCTTTTTCCATATCAACTAAAGCTCTACCCGTAGCAAGGAATGGCCTCCCAAGAATAATAGGCACCTCAAAGTCGACTTCACAATCAAGAATGACAAAATCTGCTGGAAATATAAACGACTCCACTTTTACTAGCACATCATGGAGTATCCCTATAGGCCTTTTTACTGTTCGATCGGCCATCAGTAGCCGCATCGCAGTGGGCTTTGGGTCACCCAACCCCAACTTCTTATAAATCGAGAGGGGCATGAGATTTATGCTTGCCCCCAGATCACATAATGCTTTCGCAAAATGTAGTAACCCGATTGTACAAGGAATAGTAAATGCACCCGGATCTTCTTTCTTTTGCACTAAAGACCTTTTAGCAATAGCACTACAATGCTGCATTCTGTCATCATCCTCAAAAGTGACTGATCCTTTCTTTGTAACCAAATCTTTCATAAACTTGGCATAACCGGGCATTTGTTCAAGAGCTTCTACCAAAGGAACATTGATAGAAAGTTGCTTCAACATTGTTATAAAACGCCGATATTTGCCATCCTCGGTCTTTTTCACTAATCTTTGAGGAAAGGGGGGTGGAGGTCTAGGCATGGGAGTTACCTTTTTAGGCACTTCAGCAACTTTCTCAGTGTTATCTTCTACTTCACCACTAACCTCTACCACTTCATCATTATCTTTCATCACCTTTTCCACAATAGACGGCATAGGTGGGTCAATAGTTTGTTTACCACCACGAGTAGTAATTGCCATACAGTGTCCATCATTTTTCGGATTTTGGACAGTGTTGCTAGGAAGAGTTCCCGGTTGCCGTGTGTTCACAGTTGCAGATAATTGAGCCATTTGCAATTCAAGCTGCTTGATTGATATGGCATGTGTATCAACTTTCTGTCCAATACCTGCTACATCACTCCTTAACTCTTTGGTGTGCTCATCACTAGCATCGAACCTCCTCATCATCTTGTGCAACATATCCTCAACTCGCGCCATACTACCTCCACCATCCCTAGGAGCAACTTCACGATTTTGAGGAGGAACATAGGGCCCACTCCTCTCATTTCTGTTACCATAGTTACCACTGTTGAAGTTGTTGTCGCGGTTGTAATTTCCATCACGAACATAGTTACCCTCGCGTTGTAGTTACCATAGTTCCGACCTTGATTTCCTTGACCTTGGTGCCAATTCTCCTGATTGGAGCCTTGGGCATTTGTTCAGAAACCCCCCGTCTGATCATTTACTGCATAAGAATCTTCCTCATAATAATATTCATCAGTTGGTGGTGGTGGTTTAGACAAGTAGTTCACTACGTTTATCTTTTCTGCACCCCCAGTGACATGTTTTAACACTAACCCAAGGTCAGTTCTCATCTGTGCCATCTCTTCACGAATCTCATCTGTGGCTGGATTGTGTGTGGATTGCACTGCAAAAGTATTTCTCCCAGTATCTGTCTTCCTAGTACTCCATGCTTTATTATTCCGGGAGATTTTCTCTAATTTTTCGGCAATTTCAGCATAGGGACAGTCCCCATAAGAACCACCTGCTATAGTATCCAATACCGCTTTATTATTATCATCCTTTCCCCGGTAGAAGTATTCTTTCAGTGACTCATCATCTATGCGGTGATTGGGGACACTTCGCAGAAATGAAGTGAACCTATCCCAAGAACTACTAACTGACTCTCTTGGTAGTGCCACAAAGTTGTTAACTCTGTCTTTGTGATTTAGTTTCTTGGAGACCGGATAGTAACGTGCTAAGAAAACGTCCCTCAGTTGATTCCAAGTGAAAATTGAGTTATAAGGGAGCTCAGTGAACCAAATGGCAGCCTCTCCCGTCAGTGAGAGAGGAAATACTCTTAGCCCTATTACATCCAAATTCAAATCAGGCCTCCCTACACAGCTTTTACACACTGCCCTCACCTTAGCTATATGGGCATGTGGGTCCTTAGACGGTAGTCCTGAAAACAAACCTCTAGCCGTGAGCATTTACATTAGACTACTAGTGACTACAAAGGTGTGACCTTCTGGTAGAGGGGGCAAGACAAGTGGCCCATCAGAATCTGCAATATTGTCATACCCTCTGTAGTATTCTTGAGGACGTGGAGCGGGATTATGTCCCCTTTGTGCACCTTGATCAGGATCATCAGGTAATAATCGACCATGAGCATCAATCGGAGCTGGGATGTTCAGGTTTGGATCATCATCATTTATACCCAAGTTTCGATTCATTTTGCGTAGTGTACGCTCTAACTCGTGATCGTAGGGAAACAAGGGTTCTCTTCCTCTCCGTGTATTTGGCATACAAGGACGTCAAACCTGGCAAAATCAAAAACACCAGAAAAAGTAAAATCAGGAAAATATTGACTAAATTTTAGTAATAAATTTAAGTTAATCTAAAAGCTACTTTCCCCGGCAGCGGCGCCAAAATTTGATACGCTCAAACTTACTTCTCAAATAAGAAGTAAAGCGGTCGTATCAAGTAAAGAACCCAACTAATGAGGTTGGGATCGATCCCACAAGGAAAATAGTTCAGACTTACTTTATTGTATTATTACTATTATTTAGCCAACTGTTTTCCAAAAAAACTAAAAGACAAAAAGGGGGGTTTTATTTCTAAATTAATGAAAATGATTAACTAAATAAGATCGAACAACTAACAAATTTAACTTTCAGAGTTTTAATCAAATTGTAAAATTAACTAGGGCTTTAGTGTTCCCCACAGGTTCCTAACTTGGTAAATCTAACTATAACAATTCTATCCTGATATCTTGCATGTAAAGTGATAAGTTATGTATCTCTAAATCCTTGGTCCGGCATCTAGAGAATTTCACTCCGCACCTTGGTCCGGCTACGTGTGTTGCTATACTAACCCTTATCTTTACCTCATATTAAACATCGTATTCGGTATTTGACTAAGCTATTAACTCGTACCAACCAATACTAGTCTATTAGATAGTCTACACTAAATCTATGTTGATAATTCTTTTCCTATTATCTACCTCCTTGGTCCGGCAAGTAGCATTAAGGCGAGTTCTAACGTTGGCCACCGTTAAAAAGAATTCTAAACGAAAGAATTATCAATACATGCAAGACACCACTCTAGAATTTGTTATTGAAGTTAGATTACTACCTTGTTATTCACCCATGGTTCCCACAACCCTAGCTATGAGGTTTAGTTACCCATGTTCATAATTACACAATTCATATCGTTAATGGAAGAATTCATGCACTTACTTTTATGAATACGAATAATTTCCCAGAATTTAATTTGATTAATCAACGAAATCCACAACAATCAATTCCCGGAAAATATCTTAATTCCCAAAATCGAGAGTTTAACAATATAATCGAAGAACTATAAACTAAAAATTATCCAGAAAGTCTAACCCCAAAAACGAGGTTTTTCCAACTATTTATAAGAAAAAACAAAACCTAATCAAATAAGGATTCTATATACTAAAAATCTGTCCAAACGCGTCTGGGTCGACGGACCACGTGACGGACCGTCATAGCCTCCGTCGTCCCACACTTCACATCTTCTCATGTTGCTTTCTTCATTCCCCTCGACGGACAGGTATGACGGACCGTTGCAAGCACGACGGCCCGTCGAGGGTCTTCGTTCCAAAACACTTGAACTTTGGAATTTTGGGTACTGGGATTACTCTCTGATAATTATGACGAACATGCAGGACGGACCATCGTAGCTGTGACGGTTCGTCATGGACTTCCGTAATCCCACACTTGTCAGACTTCCCCATTTTCCTTCAGCAACTTCTCTCCTCACTACGATGCCACCTACGGACCGTCACAGCCGCGACGGACCGTCATAGGGTCCGTAGGTGGTCTCTTCTGCAATTCTTTCTCAAAAACTCCCGCGTTCATCTTGGATAGATTTTCTGCAAACAAAAAGAAACTTATATCAAAATCAACACAAAAAGGCTCTCGACACACACTAAACTTAAGGAAAAAGTATTAGAAATACCGTGAAACCACGGTACATCAGTTATCACATGTAAGTAAAACTTCGGTATCTAGCCTTTAGATTCTACTACATGAAGTTGTCAATTATTACTTAATGTTCAGATTGCAGTAACTCTTAATTCAACTTTTAGTACTAATTTAATTACATCTCAGCAGAATTGCGATTTAGTATTATAGTACAACGAGGGGTTGCTTAATGTTAATGGATCCCTTTTGGTGATGCAGTGTCTATTTTTGTTTTCCTTAATATTCTAAATTTTTAATTACAATATTCAGCTCCGTAGTGTTCAAGACTATAATAATCCGAAGAAGCCACAAGTATAACTTTGTAAGCTCATCTACACAAAACAGTACAATCTCTAAAATCCTCTAACTCTATCTGCAGTAGAGTATCTTGGTTTTGTTGGAGTTGATTTTCCTCTTTTTCCATTCTTTGTTTGGTGCGACAACTATCCTGATTTACATGTAAGCATTAGAGTATCTTTGGATATTTCTCTTGCTGCCCCTATTCTTTAGCCTGAAGTGGACTTGGAGTTTGATATAGCTACATTAGTCTGGTGTAAATCTGGAAATTTGTAATCTGCTATACACCTGTAAATCTACAAATGTGCAATATGCAAATCTGTAAACCTACAGATATGCAGATCTATGTTGCGACTTACAACTGTGTTGTGGTATCTTGTTGTGGTTAATGTAGTGGAAATATGTCATATAATTTGTTTTGTTGATGCCTCGGGAATAGCTGACCGTACAACGATCACATATGATACATTACATTTGATAGATCACATTTACTTGAAAGACTTATGTTTTTGGTGCATTAAAGGTAAATTAGGTAGTGTATTATGACCTTTTCTAGGGAAGCAATAAGATTCAAGATGCTATATGTGATTACTTGCCAGACACCTTGAACTTTATCCCAAATTCAATAGCATTGTTGCCAGTCCTTGCACGTAGAATTTGTTTTATTGTTGGTAATAGTTATATGTGGTCTATGAAAAAAGTGATTTTATCCAAAACAGAGTCATTTAATCTAAAAACCAGAATTTATGTAGATTGGAGAATCATTTATGAAGTATAATCAGTAAAGTTTCTGATATGCAGAAACTCATAAACTGTATGTAAGACTTTATGCTTCATTAAAGAGCTACAAGAAATATTTAAAGGATGAAAGTGACATTAATATAGAAAGAAATTATTGCATCAAACCGATACAAAGACTTCGATGGATAACATGTCACGATCTGAGTCTAGACCCCAGACGAGATGGGCATCGTTGACCTCTTAGAGGTCGCAGACAAGCCTACATACGTCATCATTACTTCATATAGGTTAATTTTAGCGGAAAATTTGAACTTTTTGTTACTTAAAATTCATATAAGACATTCTACTTAAACTCATAAACGTTCACAATCAACCATCTAATATTAAGATCATCTACTGAAAGAAATAGTTCAATACTGCATTAAGTGTATACTTGCCAAAATGGCACCAACACAATGTCTGAAGTGAAATGGGAAATGAAACACTAGTGGGACATGCCCCTCTAGCTAAAGCCTACATCTAAGCTAGATAATAACAGTAGACATCCTTGAAAGCATGAGGGCCTACCAAATCCAGATGAAAGCTCCACGTTCGGATAGCTGCAATGTCGTACTGTAATCTCTAACAGCCACCTGTGCCTGAACCTAAAAGTAGATATTGTATGGGATTAGTACACACTTGTACTAAGTATGGGTATATTCAAGCACACACCAAGGACATACATGACTAAGAATAGCTCTTTCCTAACAACATGATTTATGGAAAGTCAAGTCTAGGACTTGCCAAATTTGGATTAGGAAAGTCAGTGGACTTGCCAAATTTCGATTAGGAAAGTCAGTTTACTTGCCAAATTTGGATAAGGAAAGTCATGCCATGAGATTAACATGCATCATCATACTTATCATTTTGCAAGCAACACATAACATATTGCACATATCATATCACGTAGTTCATATCATTCTTTCATATGGCATGAGACCTTGGAATCATGGACTTGACATTAGGACTTCCCAAAATGAGGGCTCAACATATGGGACCTCAACTAGGGAGCCTTCTTCCGCAAACACAGAGTCTGCTTCGTTCATTCATACGTACTTCATTTTCATTCATTCATATACTAGTGCAATCACCAGTCATTCCTAGGATGAAGTTTAAGACTCTCATCGGGTTTGTTGTCAATGACCAAGAATAACCTAGTTTCATTACTTAAGTCTAGCTCACCTCCTAATTATCTTATCCTAACACCTTTGGTATCATTCATTTCATTATGTGCATTCGTTGAGGCTGGCCTCATTCTTTCTTTGGGAACTTTAATCTTAACCGACATAGATCATGTGAGCATCATGAAATCCAATGTGTAATCCCCAGACCGAAAAGAGGTGGAATCACCGGCCAAAGTGAACCAAAACGTGCTAGCGTATATAGGGAGTCGAACCCTGCTAGATCCCTATATTTGCAGTATAGGTTCAAAGACTAGGAGATATAAGGAGACCCATACCCGGTATGCCGGACAGTGTCATCTCATGAGAGTTACGTGAACCTCCGCACTTCTCGAAGGAAGGCATCACCGCTCATAGGTAGCCTATCGGTGCTTAGTATAAAGTTACATTACAGTCAACTCGTACATCATGGAAACTGGCTTCTAGCATGAGGACATCATAGCTCATTAGATGATTTCTCATCTCATCATTAGTATTAAGTATGCATTAACTTCAATACTTTCATTACAGTGTTCATAGAGACTGGTCTCTTCATTAGCTTTACACTCTCGTAGGTGAGTACGTTTAGGTAACATTTACTTAGGCTCATTTGAGATTGCTCTCATCTTTCACATTAGCCTCTTATCATATTGTCACCTCATTCATTAACTTTAACACATTTGCTTTTCATAATTACTCACCCCTTCACGTGAATATTCATTTCATCATATGCCAATGCACTTGGCCATTTAGTGTGTTTCACACTCTTACTTAACCCTTCTAGGGTTACATCATTTCATCACATACATCTTAGGCTCACTTACTTTTAAACATATGCTAGACTTATGAATCCACACATACAAGCCATGAGGCTTTTTTCATAGTTTTTCTAAGTGATTCATGTTTACCCAAGATTATGTGGTACAAGAATTATGCATCTTGTAGATATGCCAAGATATTGATTTCGATCTTTATAGGTAGCATTCATTAAATATTTACTTCCGTATGACTTATGCGTCAATACGGAATTGGGCAAGGGAACCCGATTTCGAATCCCTTGGACAACATAAACTTGATAATTTGCATTTTTCTATTTGGGAGACCCTAGTTCGATTCCCATCAACCCCATAATATTTCTTTCTTGTTCTCCTCTCCTTTTTCGTTTTAAGGCTAGGAGGTTGTGGGTTCAATCCCACACAAGCTCATTATTTTTTTCTTTTAATTTATCTCTTAACTTTCTCACCTATCCCAGCGGTTGTGGGTTCAATCCCCACTCTCCGCATTTATTTTCTCCTTTATTTTTCTATTAACTCTCTCATCCATTCAAGAGGTTGTGGGTTCAATCCCCACTCTCCACATTTATTTTTCTCATTTATTTTTCTCCTAACTCTCTCATCCATTCAAGAGGTTGGGGGTTCAATCCCCACTCTCCACATTTATTTTTCTCCTTTATTTTTCTCCTAACTCTCTCATCCATTCAAGAGGTTGGGGTTCAATCCCCACTCTCCACATTTATTTTTCCTTTCATTTTTTTCATGAAATTTTTATGTAATTTAAATTTGGTGAGGTCTTGGGTTCAATTCCCAATGACCTCAAAATTTTTAATTTTTTTTTTAAAAATTAGTCATTTTGGCCGAGACTACAAATTTCTAGCAAGCTGGAAATTTTGTCTCTTCCAATCCATTTTTCTCTCATTCTTTTATTGATTTTTTTGTAGCATTTTGAGTGACATTCAGTGAGCCACCTTAACCTTTTATGAACATCACGTTGTTAGCATTTTTACACACGCAAAACACAACATTTAACATACAAATTTCAGGCAACAAACATAGTCAAATTTTCAGCACACACATGCTCAAAACAGTCCACTTAATGCACTTTTCTGGAATATATTTTTCATCCTTTACATGATTTCTTACCACACATTCAACACATAATCACAACCAGACCTAACATTATCTACCATAAAACATACCAACGCATGCTTTGAATCGTTCAGAGGATCTAATGACAGGGGCATGCAACGGAGACAACCTTAGTCTTTCAATCGCAATTTAACTGAACCTTAAGGGTCTCTTGGGAAAGGGACTACAAGAGAGGAAAACCCATACCTTAATGTCGTTCAAAACTTGTTTAAATGCTGCCAATTTGCCATGAAACGAAGCCTCACCACCGAAACTTCAAGCACAATCCCGTCAAGAACTTGTTGTTGATTTTTGTTTTTAGCTTAGTTTTTCGTTTGAGTTTTTTTTTTTTTGTAAGTTCTTCAAGAGTGAAGAACTATTATTTTCAGTTATTTTAATGATAAAAAACGTGAGAATGAGAGTGAGAGACGTGAGAATGAGAGGATTAGGATTAGGATTAGGATTAGGAGAGTTAGGTGGAGACTAAGTCAAACTAGGACTCCTCATTATTTATTAATTTTATTACTATTATTATATTATTAAAACTATGATTTTTCCCTTACTTAAATCAGATTTTTAAATATTAATTAATTTAACTAATTCACTAAATAAAATTAAATCAATTTAATCTTTGCTTCCACCAAGGCTCGAACCCTGGTAAAGTTAGATTTTGCTTAAATGGTCAAATTCGGCAACCTCTACCCGAATTTACCCTCCACCATATTATTTAATTAATTAATTAAATATTTAGGGTAATTACAATACTACCCTAAGCCTGAAAAAGACCATTTTACCCCTAGACCCTCCAAACTTAAGATTACCCCTTTTTAAGTCTGGTTAAGACTCATCCGGGTAAATCTTCATATTTAAGTGCCCTAAATGGCTGGACCCAACCTTTCCTAGATCAACTAACTCACCAAGTTAGTTGGCTTGGTTGTTGAAGAGGTTCAGAGGTCTGGTTCTACGCGCATCAATTCGTGTAAACCCGATCTAATCTAGCCATTCTAGATACGTTAGACATTACTTAGCATAGTCATTTTTAGGGTTGTTACATTATCGCCCCCTTAGGAACATTCGTCCCCGAATGACACTACACATCATTTTAAAATAAAGAGGGTGATTTTTGAAGATATCTTAACATACTTGAGACTTTACTCTTTGTGAATTTCTGTTTCACACTTACTCTAGATAATGCATATTACTCTAGCTTATCTGAAGCTTCATATTTGAGTTTGAGGAACTTCCTTCTCAATCGCACTTAACTTGATGCACCTCACAACTCATGCAACACAAAAATCATGTCCATGCTATACAAAAATAGCAACATGACATGCAAATATGAATTTATTTTAACTCTAACTTATTCAGAAACTTAACCTTACTACCCTGTTTCGATAGTCTATGGTAGTCTAGCATTTATGAAGTAATCTATACCTAAGCCATCTCCTTGAGCTAGTAAGCAGCCAACTTAGCCTTCTCCTGTTCATCAATACTCATAGCAGGCTTTAGAACCTACCATGCACTCACCTCCATGCGAACAGCCACTCTTATCAAACGTCTTTTGTTCACGCTGGGCATTTCTATCACTGCCCCTTCTTGGGAATGCCAGATCTTGAGTATGGAGCCTTAGACCACTTGGCCATCCTAATTCTTGTGTGTATTCTTCTACGCGCACACAGAAGAAGGAAGTTAGATACTTGGAATGACACAAAGTGTCAAAGCTCTAGATAGCACGATAAAGAGTAGAAGAAGGGAAATTTTCCTACGCATCATGCAGTCTCTAATTCAGGATAGTGGTGCACTTCACTACCATGACTTAGAAACTACTCGATGTGGTTGATGTGAACTTATTATCCTCGGAATTTAACCTAATGCTCTGATACCAACTTTGTCACGACCGAAGTCTAAACCCCAGAATATATCGGCGTCGTGGACCTCTCAGAGGTCGCAGACAAGCCTACATACGTCATCGTTACTTCATCTAGGTTCATTTTAGCGGAAAATTTGAACTTTTTGTTACTTAACATTCATATAAGACATTCTATTTAAACTCATAAACGTTCACAATCAACCATCTAATATTAATATCATCAAATGAAAGAAATAGTTCAATACTGCATTAAATGTATACTTGCCAAAATGGCGCCAATACAATATCTGAAATGAAGTGGGAAATGAAACACTAGTGGGACATGCCCCACTAGCTAAAGCCTACATCTAAGCTAGATAATCACAATAGACATCCTCGAAAGCATGATGGCCTACCAAATCCAGAAGAAAGCTCCACGTCCGGATAGCTGCAACGCCGTACTGTAAGCTCTAACGTCCACCTGTGCCTGCACCTAAAAGTATATATTGTATGGGATTAGTACACACTTGTACTAAGTGTGGGTATATGCAAGCACACACCAAGGACATGCATCAGTAAGAATAGCTCTTTCCTAACAACATGATTTATGGAAAGTCAAGTCTTAGGACTTGCCAAATTTGGATTAGGAAAGTCAGTGGACTTGCCAAATTTGGATTAGGAAAGTCAGTGGACTTGCCAAATTTGGATTAGGAAAGTCATGCCCTGAGATTAACATGCATCATCATACTTATCATTTTGCAAGCAGCACATAACATATTGCACATATCATATCACGCAGTTCATATCATTCTCTCATATGGCATGATACCTTGGAATCATGGACTTGACATTAGGACTTCCCAAAATGAGGGCTCACCATATGGGACCTCAACTAGGGAGCCTTCTTCAGCAAACACAGAGTGTGCTTCGTTCGTTCATACGTACTTCATTTTCATTCATTCGTATACTAGTGCAATCACCAGTCATACCTAGGATAAAGTTTAAGACTCTCATCGGGTTTGTTGTCAATGACCAAGAATAACCTAGTTTCATTACTTAAGTCTAGCTCACCTCTTAATTATCTTATCCTAACACCTTTGGTATCATTCATTTCATTATGTGCATTCGGTGAGGCTGGCCTCATTCTTTCTTTGGGGACTTTAACCTTAACCGACATAGATCATGTGAACATCATGAAATCCAATGTGTAATCCCCAGACCGAAAAGAGGTGGAATCACCGGCCAAAGTGAACCAAAACATGCTAGCGTATATAGGGAGTCGAACCCTGCTACATCCCTATATTTGCAGTATAGGTTCAAAGACTACGAGATATAAGGAGACCCATATCCGGCATGCCGGACTGTCTCATCTCATGAGAGTTACGTTAACCTCCGCACTTCTCGAAGGAAGGAATCACCGCTCATAGCTAGCCTATCGATGCTCAGTATAAAGTTGCATTACATTCAACTCATACATCATGGAAGCTGCCTTCTAGCATGAGGACATCATAGCTCATTAGATGATTTCTCATCTCATCATTAGTAATAAGTATGAATTACCTTCAATACTTTCATTAGAGTGTTCATAGAGATTGGTCTCTTCATTAGTTTTACACTCTCATAGGTGAGTACGTTTAGGTAACATTTACTTAGGCTCATTTGGGATTGCTCTCATCTTTCACATTAGCCTCTTATCATATTATCACCTCATTCATTAACTTTAACACATTTGCTTTTCATAATTACTCACCCCTTCACGTGAATATTCATTTCATCATATGCCAATGCACTTGGCCATTTAGTGTGTTTCACACTCTTACTTAACCTTTCTAGGGTTACATCATTTTATCACATACATCTTAGGCTCACTTACTTTTAAACGTATGCTAGACTTATGAGTCCACACGTACAAGCCATGAGGCTTTATTCATAGTTTTTCTAAGTGATTCATGTTTACCCAAGATTATGTGGTACAAGACTTATGCATCTTGTAGATATGCCAAGATATTGATTTCGATCTTTAGAGGTAGCATTCATTAAATATTTACTTACGTATGACTTATGTGTCAATATGGAATTGGGCAAGGGAACCCGATTTCGAATCCCTTGGACAACACTTAATCTTATTTTAAACGTGATAATTTGCATTTTCCATATTTGGGAGACCCTAGTTCGATTCCCATCAACCCCATAATATTTCTTTCTTGTTCTCCTCTCCTTTTTCATTTTAAGGCAAGGAGGTTGTGGGTTCAATCCCCAACAAGCTCATTATTTTTTTCTTTTAATTTATCTCTTAACTTTTGCACCTATCCAAGGGGTTGTGGGTTCAATCCCCACTCTCCACATTTATTTACTCCTTTATTTTTCTCCTAACTCTCTCATCCATTTAAGAGGTTGTGGGTTCAATCCCCACTCTCCACATTTATTTTTCTCATTTATTTTTCTCCTAACTCTCTCATTCATTCAAGAGGTTGGGGGTTCAATCCCCACTCTCCACATTTATTTTTCTCCTTTATTTTTCTTTTAACTCTCTCATCCATTCAAGAGGTTGGGGGTTCAATCCCCACTCTCCACATTTATTTTTCTCCTTTATTTTTCTCCTAACTCTCTCATCCATTCAAGATGTGGGGGTTCAATCCCCACTCTCCACATTTATTTTTCCTTTCATTTTTTTCATGAAAATTTTATGTAATTTACATTTGGTGAGGTCTTGGGTTCAATTCCCAATGACCTTAAAATTTTTAATTTTTTTTTAAAAAATAGTCATTCTAGCCGAGACTACAAATTTCCAGTAAGCTGGAAATTTGTTCTCTTCCAATCCATTTTTCTCTCATTCTTTTGTTGATTTTTTGTAGCATTTTGAGTGACATTCAGTCAGACACCTTAACCTTTTATGAACATCACGTTGTTATCTTTTTTACACACGCAAAACACAATATTTAACATACATATTTCAGGCAACAAACATAGTCAAATATGCAGCACAAACATGCTCAAACCAGTCCACTTAATGCACTTTTCTGGAATATATTTTTCATCCTTTACATGATTACTTACCACACATTCAACACATAATCACAACCAGACCAAACATTATCTACCAGAAGACATACAAAAGCATGCTTGAATCGTTCAGAGGATCTAATGACAGGGGCATGCAACGGGGACAACCTTAGTCTTTCAATCGCGATTTAAACTGAACCTTAAGGGTCTCTTGGGAAAGGGACCACGAGAGAGGAAAACCCATAGCTTAATGTCGTTCAAAACTTGTTTAAATGCTGCCAATTTACCATGAAACCAAGCCTCACCACCGAAACTTCAAGCACAATCCCGTCAAAAATTTGTTGTTGATTTTCGTTTTTAGCTTAGTTTTTCGTTTGAGTTTTTTTTTTTTGTGTAAGTTCTTCAAGAGTGAAGAACTATTATTTTCAGTTATTTTAATGATAAAAAACGTGAGAATGAGAGTGAGAGACGTGAGAATGAGAGGATTAGGATTATGATTAGGATTAGGAGAGTTAGGTGGAGACTAAGTCAAACTAGGACTCCTCATTATTTATTAATTTTATTTTATTATTATTATTTTATTAAAAATCTGATTTTTCCCTTACTTAAATCAGATTTTTAAACATTAATTAATTTAACTAATTCACTTAATAAAATTAAATCAATTTAATCCTTGCTTCCACCAAGGCTCGAACCCGGGTGAAGCTAGATTTTGCTTAAAGGGTCAAATTCGGCAACCTCTACCCGAATTTACCCTCCACCATATTATTTAATTAATTAATTAAATATTTAGGGTAATTACAATACTACCCTTAGCCTGAAAAAGACCATTTTACCCCTAGACCCTCCAAACTTAAGATTACCCCTTTTTAGGCCTGGTTAAGACTCATCCGGGTAAATCTTCATATTTTGGTGCCCTACATGGCTGGACCCAACCTTTCCTAGCTCAACTAACTCACCAAGTTAGTTGGCTTGGTTGTTGCAGAGGTTCAGAGGTCTGGTTCTACGCGCATCAATTCGTGTAAACCCGATCTAATCTAGGCATTCTAGATACGTTAGACATTACTTAGCATAGTCATTTTTAGGGTTGTTACATAACAACTGTTAAGACGTTCTGGACTATGCACTGCTTCTTCTTTTACTCCATTTATCTGCTTCTCCTCATCATTTTTACTATTGTTAACATGTTATGGACTAGGCATTGTTCTTTCGACATCTATATGCTCATCATTCATATTATAACCATTAATCTATTCTGAAATAGTCCATGGTTCTTCTTTGAGTTCATCAAGTGGGTTCATGCTATCACTTAGGTGACCATTTGTGGAAGCATCTTAGTGGAACCAATCCTTAGTTTTATCACAAAGTCATTGGCATTGTATCCATCCCCTGCAATATAGTTAATCTGATCCATGTGTGTTATTTGTATAGATGAATATTAGTGATCTCATATAAAGGGATGAAAGAACATATATCATAATCTACATAGGAGATCCAAGTGGCTTTGGATACTTGAATTATTTTCTATGAGATGATATAATTCCTAACTCGTTATGCTTTTATCAATTCGATTTCATCTTTCGACAAATTTATTTCATTATTTTAGGTCTTATGGTATGTTGTTCAGAAATTTTATTCACGAAATATTTCAGTTTGGCGAACATCACGGGAATTCTTTGACGACATTTTTTTGTTGAATTGGCGATATAATGATATTATATATTTCATTCAAATAATTTTAATTTTTAAGTTGTGATTCTATAGTACGAATTAGTACTTTCTTTCGTTTGTCTAATATTGATGAGATATATTATGTTGTCTGAACATTATTATATATTTTTAGCATTATTATATAGTTTTCTTTCTTTCTTAATTGTGTTTATCTTATTAATTTAACTTATTTTTTCTTGGTAGTTTCAGAAGCATTCAAAAACATTTGTGGAGGATTGAAGGTCTGATTTGTCATAGCACAAGTGCAATGACTAGGTAAGAAACTTTTAATATCTCATAACACATTATTTTGATAACTTTCTCATGACTTTTAAAACTTATTTGTGAAGTAGTTAATGATTTAATGATTGTTATTGAAAGAATAAATATTAAATATCTTGATCTTATAGGAATTCAAATATCCCATCCAAGGATTTGATGAATTTAGCAAGGTATAGCAAAGAGTATATTGATGGTGTTTAATCATTCCTAGATTTTGCTTACTCTTATAGCTATCCAATAGGAGAGGAAATTCAATGTCCATGTGTAAAATTTTGAAATATTTGCTGGACTTGAAGGAATGTAGTGTATGATCATCTAATATGCTATGGATTCATTAAACGTTATACTAGATGGATCAATCACGGGGAATGGGATATTAAGTTGAATGTTGACGATGATATGGATTGCTCGCATGATGATATTGATGGTTTGTTAAATGATCAATATAAAGATGTTACACAAGGTGAAGGAGTTTATGATTGTCAAAATGAAGATGACAAGTAATTCTATAACTTACTTGACAAGGCAAACAAAGAATTATATCCTGGTTGTACAGGATACTCCAAATTATTATTCACACTTCGTTTATTTTTGTTGAAGTGTCTACATGGATGGAGCAATGAATCATTCACTTATCTTTTAGAGTTATTAAAATAGGCGATGCCCGAGTTGAAAATTCGTCCGTCTTACAATAAAACAAAACCTATGGTGAAGAATCTTGGTCTTGATTATGAGAAAATTGATGCATATCCCAATGATTGCATGTTGTTCAGGAATGATCATAAGAATGAGAATTTTTTTAAACTTGTGGAGCTTCATGATATATTAAATATCCTGAAGTTGATAGTGAGCTTGAGCCTTCAAAAAAACAACATCGAGTTTCACCAAAGACACTGAGACACTTTCTATTAATTCCTCGACTCAAAAGCCTATTTATGTGCTCAAAGACGATAGATTCTTTGAGGTGGCATGACGAGGAGCGTTCTAAAGATGGAAATTTAAGGCATCCCGCTGATGGTCTAGCATGGATAGATTTCTAAAGGTTGCATCCAGATTTCACACTATATTCTGGCAATGTGAGACTTGTCTTGTCAAGTGATGGGTTCAATCCATTTCGGACCATGAGTATATCACATAGCACATGGCCACTTATGTTGATGGTGTATAATTTGCCGCCATGGATGTGCATGAAATCTGAGTATTCTTTACTTTCTTTACATAGCATGGATAGATTTCTAAAGGTTGCATCCAGAATTCACACTAGATTCTGGCAATGTGAGACTTGTCTTGTCAAGTGATGGGTTCAATCCATTTTGGACCATGAGTATATCACATAGCACATGGCCACTTATGTTGATGGTGTATAATTTGCCGCCATCACTACACCATTTTAGGTCTATGGCCACACTAAATCTGAGTAACGCTTGAAAAGTGTTGCCTAAAATATTTTTGGGAACACTTTTAAAATGTAGCCTAATTTTTTAACTTTTGGCAACAATAATATTGGCAACACTTGTAAAGTGTACCCTTTAATGGTATAGGCTACACTTTATAAGCGTTGTCATAGTATGAAATTAATGGCAACAATTATTTATATATATGGCCACACTTTTAAAGGGTCCTATTTTTATAATTGTAAAAACAACACTTTAGAAGTGTGGCCTAAAGAATTTCACTAAAATATTAGATTCCCTCCAACATTTTCTAATCTCCCTCCCATATTTTTATTGGCCAAAAAAATAATTGATAAAACATTATTAAAGACTTTTCTATCTGAGAATTAGAAAACAAATTGGGGCTATTTCTCTTCTCCAGAACTGTAGCTGCAAGTCCTTTCTATCTAAAAAATCCACACAAGTTCTCTTCTCTACAACTTTAAATCGACGAGTAGATACTGAAGATCGAAGAGAGGAAGCTGAAGACTGAAGAGCTGAGCTGAAAATTGGAGGAGCTGAAAATCGGAGGACCTAAAAATCAGAGTAGCTGAGCTGAGCTGAGTTGTTGCTGACAAAATGTTGCTGAGATGAAGAACATAAGCTGAAGAACCAATTTCGTCAAGAGTAAGTACCAATATCGTACAGATGTAATTCCTTGGTACTCTATACTAATCATCTAGTACTAAAAGCAGTCAATTGATTGAATTTTTGTTTTGTGTTTAGAAGTAATTGATTAGTTTGGGTTGTTATAGCTGAAATTCAAAACTTTGTTCGAGTTCAAGATTCTGCTCGAATTCTCATTTGTCATTAGTGTTTGAGTTTCACAGTGAAAATTATTTTCCTGCTCTTCCCTTTCGAGTTCACTGCGCGAAGAAAGGTAATGTTGCGTTTTCCTTATAGTACTCTTTTCGCCTCTTTTTTTATTTTAAGAGTGATATTACGATTGTTTAAAAGTTGTTCTGATGAGTTTATTTCGTTTATTTGATTTATCTTTGAGTTGATGTTGATTCAATATGAGATTTTTGTTTCTTAATTAGTTACTTTCTCGGGTCTGATGTTATATCGCTTTGAAGATTTGAGAATTTGTATTCATTGTTGTTATTCCCCTACTTGTCATTCAATGTTTTGTTTTGTGGTTTCTCTTCCTGATCTTGCTCATGAAATGTCCCTTAACTTGTGTTACTGCCTAGCATTTGATGTCTTATTCATAATTTTTCCGCTTCAAGTAACACATGCTCTTGATGGCTTGTAATGTTTTTCGGTTATCTGCTTAGTTGGGTGAATATAACCTCATTTGTTTGTGATGTTCGACAGATCATACTAGTTTGTAATCTTGTGTTGATCTACTCAGAGAACTAGTGCAGGATGATGGTACCTCAATTGAAGAACATTGAAGGTCCCCATAATTGCATTATTTAAACGCAACCCTTTTTCTATATCTTTTCTCAGCACGAGGAACTGACTGATGAGAGTCTTCAACTTAAGACCTTGCTGACAATCCTCATTATATTTCAATCTCGTTTACAACCTGATAATGAGGTAATTGTTTATTTCTTACCTATCTTTATTAGTATAATAATTGGTTGGTTGTTCGATGTGTTTCTGAATAAGTGCTATAGGACATTGAGCAGCTAAGTGATTCCCTGAATTTACCGAAGCAGAAAAGTACAAAACTTCTTATTCATATATGTTTAATCTAGTTTTGTTTGTTCCTTGAAAAGAAAAAATGCATTTGTATGAGACATTGAGGGCCTGTGATGGACACCAATATCCTTTATGGGCACCTTGTTGCATCTCATTTGTGAATGTTGACTCCATATCTTATATCTTTAATTTTTTGTCTTATGTTAGTGACAGTATATTAAAGCACATAACTTTGTTCTAAAACCACATATGTGAGTATGGATTGTCGGTCAAAACTTATGTTCATGTTTAATGTATGTTGTTAAAATAGTAAGAGATGTACTTGTATTTTGCCTGATGATTTGTATGCTAGTACCTTTCTGTGTATGTGTTGTAATTGATAAATCTACACATTCTTCCATAACAGAATGATCAGATTGGTTATATTGTCCTCCTTAGAAAGTGGTCGGAAAATGTTATTAATGAGTATTGTGCATATGATATGTTGCGTGTAAGTAGATAGTGTGTTTAATTATGATTCCTCAACCAGATTATGTTGTTTAATATGGTTTTCGGTAATGAGGCGTCTAGACTATCACGTAATGTAAATCAATTGAGATGCATAGTAGCGGTTAATGTGTTAGAGTTCGTGATTATGCCACAAGTATAACTATGTAGGCTCAGTTGCACAAAACATTAGAGTCTAAAAAATGTGAGCATAGAAGCAAGTTCGAAGGAGAAATATATACTCTACCATACTCTTCATCAAACATAGTTTCACACTATGTTTTCCAATTTTCTGCCAATTCAGTTAATTTATCATATTTCCAGAAGTTGAAATGGATGGAGGCTGACATCTAATCTATGTAAGCCTTCTCCCCCCATTATTTTGTTCTTCCCTTATATCACATAATCATGCTAGTCAAGAAATTCGTATCTTCAGGTATGCTAGTAAGGATAAAAATAGTGGAATATTAACATTTTGAGAAAAGAGCAAATGAGAAAAAAATGTAGGGCATACCAGTGATCTCTCCTTGGTTGACAAACCATAAAGACAACTATAAAAACATTAGTGATTAGTTAGTACTCTCTTAGCTTAAGTAAAGAAGGCAATGTACAAATAGTTATGGTAGAGTCCTCTAGAAGTTATCCAATTATTATTTTATGGAAAAACATTTAGAGATAACCTTGGAGATAGATTTTTAAGTATATTTTCACTATATAAGACGTTTTAATGTTGAAGTACTGCATAATGATTTCCTTACTCCTTGTGTGTGTGTGGGGGGGGGGGAGCGACATGGCAAGACAGGTTTCATTGCCCTGGCCTTAAAGGCATTTTCTTATGTAATGAGATTGTGAGGAAAGGATTTCATGGTTTCTTTCAATGTTTGAATTTTAACATTTAACTTATATATCTTAACTTCATAACTTTGCTTTGATAATTCTAGCTTCTTTTATGCAAATTTTGAGATGTGTTAGATTAATGAAGTTAGATTCCATCTCCTTTTGTTCTACATAGATACATATTTAACTAGAGAGTCAGTACATTATTTGGTGCGATTTTCAATGCTTTGTTTGTTGCGACTACTATCCTGATTTACATTTATGCATTAGAGTATCTTTGGATAATGTGTAATTTTAACATTGAAATTGTATTTAGATTTGGATTGGTTGTCTTACAGTGAATTCTCTCTGATTATGCACTTCCACAATTATTTCACAAACTTATAATTTTATTTTGAATGTGCAGGAAAATGCCGGTAATTGAATTTGAATTTGGCTACAAGTAAACTCGATCTATTGTGGCGAAAGATGAAGAATTTTTGTACTGTTGTCATATACGTTTGAATGACACTTTTGGTTTTTTGGAACTTGTTGATATTAGAGATCTTTAAGCAATCACTTTCTAAGTTTTGGTTGTACATGAAATATTTCTCGAAGTTTATTTAAAATATATAGCTTCGATTTAATGATTAGTTAATTTTGTGTTTTAGGTCACTTGTATGTATGTAAATATATATATATATTTGTGCTACATGTACTTTATAAGTGTTGCTATATATGAGATATAAAGTAACACTTTATAAGTGTTGCTATAGATGATCAATAAAAGGCAACACTTTTTAAGTGTCACCAATAAATCTGAAAAGGCAACGCTTTTAAGTGTAGTCTAATAAAAAATAGGTGTTGCTAATGCACGTCTTCAAAGCGTGCCCTTATACCTATTTGGCAACGCTTTATAAGTGTAGCCAAAGATGGCAACATTTAAAAAGTGTTGCCTAATGTCAAAGGTTACGCTTCTTTTGGGCAGCCCCTAAAAAGTGTTGCTGAAAGTCCAAAAGTGTAGCCTTTTATCAAAGGCCACACTTTTTGCTAGTTTAGGCTACACTTACGTGGTGTTGCTGTAGGCCGAAAATGGTGTAGTGCATGGATATGCATGAAATCTGAGTATTCTTTAATTTCTTTACATATACCTGGACCGCGATCACCTAGAAATGACATTGATATTTACTTGCAACCATTGATAGATGAGTTAAAGCTATTGCGGGATTCAGGGGTTGAAACATGTGATGCTTCAAGGAATCAAACTTTTCAAATGCGGGCAGCTCTTATGTAGACAATCAATGACTTTCCTGCATATGTTATGTTATCTGGATGGAGTACAAAAGGTAAGTTTGCTTGCCCTTGTTGTGACTATGGCACTAATTCTCACTATCTTAAACATAGTCAGAAAACGTGCTACATGGATCATCGTGTTTTTCTACCGATGGATCATCCATGGAGATCTAACAAAATATCTTTCAATGGAAAAACTGAATTTAAGGTTCCTCCATCTTTATTAAAGGGTACTGATGTGTTTAATAGCTTACAGGATTTTTAAAATGTGTTTGTAAAGAAGAGAAAGAGATCAAATGATGGCCTATGGAAAAAAGGTCAATATTTTTTTAATTACCTTATTGGAAGCACAACTTGTTACGCCACAACCTTGATGTAATGCTCATAGAGAAGAACATAGTTTATAGCTTTCTTGTAAAACAAAGGGTCATGCAAAAGCCCGATATGATTTGAAAGATATGGGAATCAAGAAGAACCTTCATCCAAAAGATACAAAAGATAGTAAGAGAACAATGTTGGCAAAGGTGTGCTTCTCAATGACAAATGGAGAGAAATCAATTTTTTTTGGACTTTTAACGAGAGCCGAGCTACCTGATGGTAGTGCCTCCAATTTATCTAGGTGTGTGCAATTGGATGAAAGAAAAGTGTCTAATTATAAAACTCATGATTCTCATTCCATGTTGCATTACTCGCTTCCAATACCAGGTAAAAACATTCTTCCTGATCATGTGGCTATTCCTTTGATTCGTCTTAGCTCCTTCTTCCATCGTTTGTATCAAAAAGTAATCACATTAGAGGAAATGGTTTGATTAGAAGCAGAGATCATAGAAATAATAAATCAGTTAGAGCGGATTTTTCCTCCTTCATTTTTTTATATAATGATTCATTTGCCTATTTATTTGGCGAATGAAGTGAGATTAGGATGTCCAGTTCAAAATTGATGGATGTATTCCACAAAAAGAGAAATGGGTACATTCAAATCATACATCTAACAGACGTTATCCAGAAGGTTGCATAGCAGAGACACAGGTGTGAATAGATTGTATCAATTTATTCTCAAAATATCTAGGTGGGGGTGTGCATACCAGATTTAACAGAATAGCCCAGAATAATGATGAATGTGACCCAAGTGATATAGAAATTGTGACTTTGATTCCTAACAAAGGAGTTCCTTTAGGAGCAAAGAAAACTAAACCATTCATTTTAGATGACAAGTCACTCAGTCAGGCACATGCATACTTATTGGAAAATTGTGACGAGGTTGAAGCATATATTAGGTACCTTAATTTGAATATAGTATTTGTTTTGTATAATTAATTTTTAACTTATTTTATTTATTTCTTAACAAAAAAGTTCATGGTGTGTAGATAGCATGATCAAGAGGTAAATAATCAGCCACGAAGATCTAAATGGAGCAAGGCAAAGAGTCATCATCAAAACTTCTCTCAATGGTTTGAAACTCGTTCTTTGCAAGAGGATGTGCCTGATTTGATAAAACAGTTTTCTAGAGGACCAAATTCTGTTGCAAAAAGATATTCTGGGTATCTCATCAATGGATATAGATTCCATGTTAGGCAACGTGATGCAAGGCGTAAAACATAAAATAGTGGTGTTACACGAGTTGTCTCAACTACAAGTTTTGCAATCTGAAAGGATAAAAATCAGATTTCTGCAGATTTGACTTATTATGGTAGAATAGTTGCTATTGTTGAGTTAGACTATTACGGCCATTTTAAGGTTGTTATATTTAAGTGTGATTGGTATGAGGTTGAAAATGATACTTATGTCCTTACTTATGTCTATTTTAATAAGAGATGCTCTCAAGAAGAGCCTTTTGTTCTTGGATCTCAAGTACACCAATGCTTCTATGTGTAAGATCCATATGATCAAGATAGACATTATGTTACGAAGACTGTTCTGAGAGATTTGTTTAAAATGAGTGATCAAGTTAAATCTAATCTCTCACAAAGTTATGAAAATGAGCCATATGTACATTAAATGGGACCATCTATACCAAAACATAATGGTGAAGTTCTCTTAACAAGGACTAATTTACGAGAAACAATTATTTATGTGCCTTTGGAAGAAATTGTTAATCAACAAATTGAAGTCGAGTATGAAGAGGAATTTGAAGATGAGTCTGCGGATGATTTTGAAGACGAGACTGAAAATGAGTATGAAGATGAGTCTAAAGATGAGTCTGAAGATGAGCTTAAAGATGAGTCTGACAAAGAGTATGAAAATGACACACCATGAGTTTCATTATTTTTGTGATGACTATGTAGTGCTCACTTACTATTTTCTTATTGAATTGTTTTTTTGGTACAAACACATTAAGATATCTAAAATGTAGAATTGAAGATTAGACCGCTACAATCTTTATGTATTCTGTTGGGTTTTTTCTTTGGGTATTCTTACTTTCGTGTGGAAGGGCGTATTTTTTTGTCATAGGCTCCTTTAAGCTAGTTGGCTTTTTCACTTTATTTATTGCTATGTTGTAGATATATGGTATTTTTTCAGTTTTGTACTTTTATCTAGTGGTGGGAAGAGGAATATTTTGTGTATGTAGCAAATTATTTGCATTATTGCATTATCAGTTAAAGTTTTGTTTTATTTAACTTTTCCTTGGCACAAACTTATATGATTAGGTATCGCTGCGCTATTACTGGGACAATTATCAAATTGATTTATGACATGTAAATATGAATTGTTGCTGTTATATATATACTTATTTGTTTCCGGTTATTATCAGGTAGTGGACATTACAGGCAGAAGTGTGGGCTCTATAGTATTTCTAGTACATCTATCAAACTACTTTGTGTTGTCAAGTTATTTCTCTGTTGTTATTGGTATTAAGCGGGAAAAGATGTATTGGTTATTGTTGTTTCTTGTTGGCCTCTCTTATTGGTGCTGATGGTTGAATGTCCTTTGCTTATGATAAAAGTATTCTTGCATTTCGTAACCTTGTTGGCTTATCTGTATTTGAAGGTTACATTGCTACTAACTCGGAGACAAAAAAGGTATCATTTACTATCAAATATACTTATCACTAATACTACTTGCTGACTAATTTAATCGTAGATGAGCCATTAGAAATGGTTACATTGTGATGAAAATGTTTTTCATGTATGCATTGAGGAAAAACCAGTTCCAGATGCTAGTTAAATTAAGCATATGCATCTAGGCTGGAAACAAAAGCTTTTGGTAAGACAACCATTCTGTAGGTGTTTAGAAATAATAGGTGTTGTAATTGCAGAATAGTTTCAATGTCTATATGACAAATAGGCATTTAGCATTTTGTAGTTGTGTAGATATAGTAGGGAGCATTAGCTTCCTGCAGATTGTAGTTGGTATTGGAAGCATCAGGTTCATAGTTTGGATGACCAGGTGGAGACGCAACAACACTTATTTGTTTGTTGTACATGGACTAGAGGAGAACAACAAGATTCCATGTCAAACTGTCAAACAAACTTTGCAATGGCTAAAATGGAGAAACTGGAAAAAGTTCCACACGGAGTTGGAAATTTCAATTATTGGAGAATTGATCTATCATCCTTGGAAAGCTAGAAATTGGAAAATATTCAGGAACTAATAGTCCAATAACCTTTTTGTAAGGGGATTTGAACTAGTGGGCTCTTTAGATACTTTGATTATTAATTACTGGTTGGCTTAGCTTATAATTATTTCCTTCACTTAGTCACAATACACTGATTTTGATGTTTCATTCTTTTTAAACATCATTACAAAACACACTGGATATGTTTGTATTTGAAACAAAACACACTACACTCTTCTTTAATTGAATTCTCTTCATTTTAACATTTTTATTCTCCTATCAATAAACATCAATATGTGTGGTCTACAATAACCAAAATTGAAGGTGCATAGTTTTTGCAGAATAACCAAAATGTAAGTGTACAAGTTATATAAACATTTTACAGTACATATATATAGTAGGTTATAACTTGAACTAAACTATCATTGCCTGCACATACAAAATCCTATCACTGCCTGCATATACAAAATTCTAGCCAGTTAATTTTTCTAATTATTATTTTGTAAGTTTACTTACTACAAGAACAAAGCAACAAGAATGAATCAATCAGCAATACTAAAGAAAAAGGGTTTGACTCAAAACAAATCTCAAAGTCCATTGAATAATATGGACTTTGATTGAGTATTGGAAACATCCTAAAGACATGCCAGAAGCTCAATTCTGCCAGCTGATTGAGTATTGGAAACACCCAACTGTTCAAGTAAAGCTAAAATAGTGCATTTCTATTCTTTGACATATTTTGCATCATATCAATTCTTTTTTTTTATTTATCGATTCAAACATCTCTTTTTATTTAATTACAGGCCATAGCTGAAATGAATTCTAAAAACAGGAAAAAACAACAGTGGAGGCATCAAATGGGACCAATTGATTTTGCAAGAGTACGCGTAAAATTTGTAATACTAAGTAGACATATGAATTTCATATTTACATACTTTATTAGAAGATGTTGATTTTTCAAATTTCATTTTATATAATTTGTAGCCTGCAATAAAAGAAAACAATGAGAAAACATCACAACCTAAAATGTTTATTGCAACTCATACAAAGACGGGAAAGGAAATTCAGGCCGATACCCAAATTGCAGTAGTAAGTTTCTTAAAGAGGATTATTGGTGAATTTAATTCAGACATAAAATTTATTGATTGTGGAGAGTGTAATTAGTTTTTAAAGTTAACTATGAATGTTAACTTTATTCAACAGGCTGAACTTCAGAATGGTCAAAATTTTGGGGAAATGACTGATGATGCCTTTGGGCAGTGTTTGGAAAGGAACAGATTGGCCGACTTAGGTGTTACGGACTATGAGTGACAACAAGTTATCTAAAAGAAGATGAAGAAATTAATAAGCTAAAACAAAAGCATGATAATGAAATCAGTTCTCTAAAGGATGAAATGAATGAAATGAGAGTAGAAATGAGAGATCTTTTTAGCCAGTTGCTGCAAAACAACCCTTTATTGAATGTTTAATGTATACCAGGGGTTGTTGGATCTAATCTTGTTTCACCTGTTGATGCAAGTAGCGTACAAGCGGTAAGAGGAAAAATATTCCACATTCTTTAGGGTCAACTCATGATTCGATTCTTCAAAATGTATTTTCTTTGTTCCTTAAGGCTTTTCTCTAAATTTCTATCCTCTAGAACCTCTCAATTGTATTTTCCTCAACTTTGTCTAGTTGTTCTTGTTGGCTGTTAGTTTAATTGTTATGGATGTAGTGACTGTTGTGTAATCTGTTATGATGTTGGAGAGAGGTGAAGATTTTGATCTTATTCAAAATTTGTTGTTTCAAAATCCATCCAGACTTATTTTAGATGCTTATTTTTTGGCTTCTCTTCCTTTTTAATGAGAAGAGAGTAAAAACTTTTTTAATAAGAGGTCATTACTAATAAGTCCCCAAATAATCCTATCATCTTTCGTTGTCAGTGGTATGTAATATTCTCAAGGATTTCAACATATAGTGATCTTAGTTTCCATTCTCGTTCTCCAAGCATAGATACCTAAGTGAGTGTGTCCTAGTTTTTTATGAGAGGTCCTTTGATGAGGTTGCTTATGTTTCCCAGATTTGTAATCTAATTGTCGTACAAGGACCTACATATTCTACCATTATTGGAAATCCATTTTAATCCATTGAAAGATGTCTTCCAGCCTGACATTATGCATTTCAAGGCCTTTGATGCTACTTTGCTTCTCCTAGCTAAATTCTTCTTGTGGCAATACTTAGACATGAAGGGTTCTTTCCAAGAAGACTTTGGGATTTTTGCACTCTCTACATACCAAAGAGGTGTAGAGATATTTGTTTTCGAGCTCACTTTTCTGCACATCCATTCCCCTTTTTTCTTCTGTTGGGTGATAGTTTTCCAACCTAATAGCTGCAACCTTCTCTTTTCTACAGTTGTACCCTAGATGAAATTTTTAACTAACCTATTGATGTTCACATTCACTTTATCTGGTAGTTGGGTGTACTACATGACATGGGAGGGAATGTTTTTAAGAATGAATTTGGCTAGTGCAGTCCTTTCTATCATGCATGTTGCTCCATCTGGCAGTCAACGCTTGGTAGTGATATTTTAGATATTTCTAGCAAAGTGCCCTGTCAAAAAATTGTGATCAATGGTGTCTTTTTCTGGTTTATAGCAGCAGAAACACTTTGAAATGTTGTTGACCAACATATTTCTTCTAAAACTTGGTAGTCCCTCGTTCTACACTATATAACTTCCTCTTGCTGCTGTTGGCAACTGATTTGAGTACAATAATATTGACGGATATCTTGTCTGTGACTTTGCCTAGACAAAAAATAGAAGTATTGTTAGCTTCTCTGTATGTATGAATACAGTGGAAAGATTCACATTGATTAGTTAACTCTTAAAGTTTCTGCACAAAATTTTTAAGCCTCCAAGGAGGATCATCAACCTGAAAACACACTTCACAGGTTCCCCTCCAAAGGTCACCACTTTTTCATTGGTTGTCAATTTATACATCAATGCTCTCCTGACCAAAAAGGACATTTTGAATGGTAAATACTCATGCCAATCTAGAAAAGTTGAAATCTGGAAATCTGTAAATTTGAAATCTTAAAATCTTAAAATCTAGAATCTAGAAATCTGGAAATTTGAAATGTGGAAATTTGGAAATCTAGAATCTTGAAATCCATCAAGTTCTGGAATGAATATGAATATTCAGTATTCATATAGCTAAATCAACTTGTTTTGATTTGATGTATAATTGTTGTTAAATTAAGGTTCCATGCTTATCTTTAACATCTAGGATTCATATAGCTAAACATCTACTTTTGATGTCTTTTTCAAATCAAATCAACAAGCAGCTGACTCATTTTATGTACCTTCCAAAGCATTATTTTGATCTCTTTGCAATGTGGAATCCATAATTGTTGTGCAACGTGTAATGTGGAACGTTTTGCCTCTTCTATAAGTCGTAAATTCTAAATGTGTAGGGAATTGGAGGTGAACAAATTTTAAGGGTCACAACAAGTCAATTTGATCTCATTGAAGTGGATTATGAAGAGTTTTTGAACTATTGTAAAAGTTTGAATACATTATGTTTGATTTGTGAAACAGATTCATTTCTAGAATATATTGAATTATTGTAAGAGTACTTTTTGAACAATTGTGTACATATATTTAAAATATTGTTGTATAGGTATGTGTAAGTACACAAGACATACTACCTTAGAGTTTACACATGTTTAGAACAATTGTGTAACGCACCATTCAGGCACCCCTAGAAAAATGTTTCCTAAAGTCCAAAAGTGTGACCTTTTATCAAAGGCCACACTTTATTTTTGCTAGTTTAGGCTACACTTTACCGGGGTGGTCGTAGGACTAAAATGGTGTACTGAGAAATTCCTCATAATGTGATATTTGAGCCTTATAAGTGGTAATTGAAGTATTGAATTGCTATGTGTAACTCATGTTGTCATGTATTGTTGATTAGTTGTTCTACTAGTCTTGAGTCTATTCCTTCCTTACAAAATATATTAGTGTCATTCGGGGACGAATGTTCCTAAGGGGGGATAATGTAACACTTCGAAAGTCTAAAACGTGTTCTAGATCCTAACATAGGTTTAAAGAGGTTCAGACACTATTTTAAGGTCTATTTTAATGTATCTAAGTAATTTAGTAAGTTTAGAAACCGAAACGTCAAAGAACGTCCATCACGTCTGGAAATTTATTGAATGAGGTACTAGTGTGCCTTAGCCTATTTGACTAGCTCTTCTGAGTCGGAAATTGATGAATTTTTGTGGAAGGGTTTCTAAGACATAGTAAAATTAGTTCACAGTCGAAACGTCCGGGCACGACTCCCCAAGGACCAATCAAGGGCCCTTGAGGAGGACCCTTGCAAAAGTGACTAAACGTTGTCAATAGACAGTGTCACCAACGAATGCCACAGACGGTTCATGGTCAAATTGACGGGGCGTCGATTGCCTCCGTGGATGGACACTTAGAACATTTGTCCAAGGGCTTGGTTTGACAAGTATCTTCACTTAGCGATGAGTGTGCAACACGGAGGGAACAGTGCCCGTCGATAGACACACGATCCATCGATCGTGTTCTCGTCTGTGGAGCCACTGTTTTGCTGCACATTTTTAATTAGTTCATTTAATTAGTTGTCTTAGTTAGGAATTTAATTAGGGGTTAGGGGAGGTCTAATTAATTTAATTAACAACCTATATAAAGACCTAAGCTAATTAGACTAACCTAAGCTTTAATAAATTCTCAAAACCCAAATTCCCTTCCTTCTCTATTCTTTCTCTCTCAAGTTGAAGAACTCCATAGAAGTCAAGGTCAAGGTGGGTTCTAGGGCTCCAATGGCCAAAGTTTATTCATCATTATTCATCAAACATTAAGGTATGGAATTCCTTTCACCTCTAGGACTTCTTTCCCCAAAGGGTTCCATCAAATTGATTTGAAAAGTATGAAATTCAAAAGGGTCTTTTCCAATATAAAAATTTATGTTGTAAATTGCTTCATTTATGATTTATGTTGAATATTATGAATATATTAACATGTATTATAACTCAATTATGTTATTTATTGATGGATTGGTCTAGTTTGTAGATGATGAGCTATTCCCCTTTACCCTAGGTTGTGAACTTGATATGAATTGTGTAATGTTGGTTCAATTGAATTGGTCATTGGTTGAATTACTATTAGATGATGTTATTGTATCAATTATGAATAGATTAGGATGAGTTATATTCCTATCATGCTAGTTCGTGAGTAATTGATTTAGATTATGACTTTGACCTAAGTCTCTTATCTTAAGCTATGAACTAGTGATGGATTGGGATTTAGTGGTTCAATTGGCTTTGTTATCATGATTGGTTAGTGTTGTATGATGATATTATACCCCTATTGGGTTGATTTAAGGGTTGATGGTAAGACCTTGATGATGGATTATTAAGGATACTTGGTAGGTATTGTGATCCCTATAGTTTACTTCAATTGTGGTAAATTGTGAATAAGTGATGATATTTCATTGAAGTATACTTTGTATTAAGATTGATAGGGTTGTATGATGTTGAATTGAAATGTCTTGACTATGGTTTTTAAGTATTTGGATAAGATGTAAATGATATAAATATGGTGATAATTTACCGATGTGCCTTTATCATGATGTGATTCTCTAAATGTGCTAACCTCACTTATATGAACTGTAATGAAAGGACTATACTCATGCAATTCTCATTGAGCTATGATGATGATTATTATACAAAGGATAGACCCTATGACTTACTTTAAGCTATGATGATTAATTAAGACATTAAAGACATATCAAAAGAGACTCTAGCTTAGCACCGAGTGAACTAGAATAAGGAGTGTCCCTTTCCACATAGGGAAGGTAGGATCACTAATGTACTCTTGAGATTGGAGATTATAATGCATTTAATAAAAAGAGGGTCCCAATTATATCTCCTATTTCTTGAACTATGTTGCCCCCATAGGAATACTAGCTAGTGATCCACGTAGTTGCTATGTTCATGTTTTGGTACTACCTTGGCAAGTAGTCCGCCTTCCTTCGGTGTAGGGTTCCATGACACTGGATTCCATATTATGTCATGTGGTCGGTTAGGGAAAGAGTTTCCCAAAAGGTAAAATGAATTAAAGGAATGAACTCTAATTAGGATAACCTTAGGGGTTTAGCTTAGTTTAGGTAGGGGTATGAGACTCTAGCTAAACATTGCACTAGTTAGCCTTGAGGGAAATCTTAGTATGATGTTCTTATATATGTATATGTTTATAATTGTACATGGTATGTATATAATGATCTTGCACATTGTTGATACTATATTATAATTAGTTTCACTTATGAATATGTGTTGGCCTTCACTGTTAAAGTATGATGATATGTACTCATAATGATATTCTATGAGAAGTTGGATGTTGGTCATGATTCTTGATTGGTTATTTGATAGAGTAAGGTTTTGGGGCTTTGCTTGGTCATTGCACTTGTTGACTTAATAAGGGTTCATAGGTAATTGTCTTGCTTTGGTTATGTTGTAATGAACTCTTATTCACGATGGTGGCTATTATAACTTGATGATAGAGTGGTCTTGATTAAGTGTTCGATTATGTGATATGCATGTTGGCTTGACTAGACTTAGTATTGTTGGTCTTGTGAAGTACATGCTTTAGACTTAATGAATATGTCTTATTAATTGGTATGGTCTTCTTGAATGTGCATATAAGCATTACTCCTCTTTTCATTCCAAATTCAAGAATACGACCGATACGATTAATTGGTCTGTGCGCCTCTCTTATTACTTTTTTGTATCCCCCTGTTATTCGGAATGGCTTTCTAAATGTAAAATATCATGTTTTAATGAAATGTCCCTTTTTAGCATGATTTCATGATATGTGTGCATATGGTCTCATACTATTACAAGTGGTGTACTAACCCCATTTTCTCCCTTTTCCCCAATATTTTGAGTTTCGGTCGTTGAAGGGCTTTGAGATGACTTTGAAGGAATACTTGGAATTCTCATTCATCTAAGTTGGGTAGATCCTCACTTTCCGAGGGCAATGCCAATATCAAGCGTATGAAGTTGTGCTAGTTTTAAGACTCTTATGTTCTTTCCTTTTCACTTGAGTACTAAATATTGTATAGACTATATGCGGATTTGTTACATTTATGTATGGGCTAGGCCCAAATTATTATACTCATGATAGATAGTTATGAGATGAGACATCCAATTGAGACTATGTTATATCTTATATATCTATGTGCTATAAAAGTAGAAGTCTATGTAATCTTCCGATACGAACGGTCTATTTATACTCTATATAAATATTATCCATATGTAGAGGTCTATGTAAACCTCAAAGTAGAAGTAAGGAAAACTTTTTAAATTTTCCTCATTTTTGACCTATGAATGTAATTATGTAAGCTAAGAGGCTAGTCTTAGTCTTCAAAGAGGACGTCGACGGCGGTTACGTTAGGGGATGCTCCCCGGATGTGACATGCTGTGAAACATGTCACATAAGTATGTTCAATAAATATTTACACACACAAAGTAAATAATTAATAGACATAGTACTGCTTTAGCTAGTGGTTTGAGTCGAAAAACAATGAAAGATCATTTATATAACAATGGAGCATATCGTAATGGATAAGCATAGACAAATTTTTCAACTTAATGAGAAAATAAAGAATTATTGAGAGTAAAAGATAATGGATACCGTTTTCGAACACAGTACGCCCATTACAACTCATAATTTATTAAGGATTTTGACATGTCATTGCTTGTTTTCTGCATGGCAAACTCCGGTGATCTCTGCACGATCTAGATAGCTCAATTATTATCCAACTGTCATGAGGTAGATAGCTCGATGATTGTCTAACTATAACGAGGTGAATGAATCGATAATTTATTCTTTAGCTCACGCTAAGAAAACGTTCTACGTTGTGCTGCATCTTTTGAGATGTCTTATGCAAATATGATTTGCTTTGAGAATTCATCCTCTCGGATGCTCTTGACAAAGAATGAAATAAACTTGTTAGCAAAAACTGTAATTTAAATAGATTAGTGATATGCTTTAAGGTACTCAGCAAATGTTCTGATGTCAGCCTCTGTCGGTTTTGGCATACTAGATATTGACTTTATATGATGTGAAAAATGATGCTTCGTTAATAGAACGATGATGATCCATTTGTAGTATGATGTGATCCATTGGTAGGATAATGTTGCTACATGATAGGATGATGATACTTTGTTGATGATCTATTGGTACGATGATGTTGATATATTGACAGAATGATATTGATGCTCTATTGATAGGATGATGATTCTTCATTGATGATCCATTTATAGGATGATGATGTTTCGTTGATGATCCATTGGTAGGATGATGTGGATCAGTTGGCAGGATGATGTTGATGCTCCATTGATAGAATATGATTCTTCATTGATGATCCATTGGTAGGATTATGTTGATACATTGGTAGGATGATGTCGATGCTCCATTGATAGAATGATGATTCTTCATTGATGATCCATGGATAGGATGATGATGCTTCGTATATGATCCATTGGTAGGGTGATGTTGATCCATTGGAAGGATGATGTTGATGATCCATCTATATGATGATGATTCTTCATTGGTGATCCATTAATAGGATGATGTTGATCCAGTGGCATGATGATGATATTCCATTGGTAAAATGACAGTGACGTCTTTTTGGATAGTGGTACTATCTCATTTAATAATACAGTAGAAATATCCCTCTAGGTGGTTGCATTATCTCATTTGATGTCAATGATGATAATGTAAGACTTAAGTTCATATTCATCAAGTAAATAAAGGGATGACCAATCATCCATAGATTTAAGTAAACCTCATAACTAGAAGCAAGATTCCATAATTTTTGAGTCAACTCTAAAAGATAATAAAGTAAAATATATTTGAGCTTAGCACCGATAGACTAGCAATGAGCTTGTGCCAACACATGTAAGCCTCATGAGACGAGATCACCACCCAGGTGGACCAGGGTCTCCGAAAGTCTCCTAGTCTTTGAACTATGTTGTCATCATAGGGACTAGCTAGTGGAGACAATCCACCTAAGAATGCTAGGTAGTTTCGGTTTCACTTTGGCCGGTGATACCACCTCTTTTTGGTGTGGGTGAGACACTGGATTTCATGTTTAGATCACATGATCTTTTTCGGTTAAAGCTCAGGAAAGTATTCGGTTTACTATATCCATGAACCCCTCTTTTCGGTGTGGGGAAGGCACTGACTTGGTTTCACTTTAGCCGGTGAACCCCCCTTTTCGGTGTGGGGTAGACACAGAACTTGGTTCACCTTAACCGGTAAACCACCTCTTTTCGGTTAGGGGCAGACACTGGATTTCATGTTAGCTCGCATGATCTACTTCCGTTAATGATAAAGAATTCTTTAAAGAAAGTAAGAAAGAATGAAAGTAGCATGTTCGAAGTGAACAACAGAGTAAAGGAGTAGAAACGTAAGTTCAAAGTGAGCTAAGTAATCAAGAGCTTAAGAATGCCAATCATTAGTGTTTGATAAGAATATAGTCTTAACAAGTTAGTGGTTTGTACCAATATTGGAGTATTAATATATGTCCCAAGATCATATATCTCAAATAATAAACTAATGGGCATAGCCAATAAAGGTTGGCTTATTAATACATTCATACCCAATTTTAATAAGAATGAGAAGTATAACTTGTGAGTAGGGTAGCCAAATCATTTCCTTAGTCTTGTGAATTACTTACTCGATTCATTGTAGGTATGGGATTGCAATGGATCATTGAACTTGTAAGTAAAACATAGGATCAAAGGAGATCATTGAACTACACAACAAGAAGAAGAAAAGACTGAAAAATAAACTAAGTCTGAGAATAGAAGCTCTCGGCCTAGGGTGCAAAATAAATAAGTTTCGTTTAAGTTGTTCTAAAATTATGTTCATGATTCCAAGGTCTTATGTTCAAATAGAAAGTGAGTTGTGTGCCTTAATTGCATGAGGACATGTCATATACATATCATAATTCACGATTAACGAATTAAGAAACTAAGTGACTTAACTTTCCAGAAATGAAATGTTGCTTTAGGAAGAGCTTTCTTTGATCATGCATAGTCCTTATGTGTTTATGTGCATGAACCTATACTTAGTACAAGTGTGTACTAACCCCATATATTATTACTATTTTTATAGGCGCAGGTTCTAAAGAAGATTGAAGATTCGACAAAGCAGTTTGGATTAGCGATCTCCAGACTTTGGTAGGTCCTCTTGAGTTCGAGGATGCTACATTTATTATTCTAGCTTAGTATGTTAGATATAGCTAGTGGAGATAGTCCCTAGCGTTTCAATTCAAACATTTGTTCAAGCATTTGTAATAAGGCCGATTGGCAAACTGTTATTATTATTACCATCATTTATTTCAATTGTTTAATCTTTAATAGTTTGTTGTTTAGTTTGAGCTATTAGAATATCACTCTTATACAGCACTATATGAAGTCTATGTATACTTCGATAAGTAATTAAAAAGTTCTAAATTTTCCGCAAATTTAACTGTATGATTGTGATTAATTCTAAGAAGAGGCTTGTCTGCGACCTCTGAAAGGTTAACGACGCCAGTTATATTTGGATTCCTGAATCCGGGTGTGAAATATAGTCTACTAGAGACACATACCATCAACTAGAAGAACTCATGCTTTGACTCCACAAACACACATAAGTCATCAAGCCATTCATACTATCCACATATTTGAAGTTATAACATGATAAAGCCATAATCTTGAAGTAATGCCGACGAGGCCACATCATTCACAAGTTATAAAGTAATACCGACAAGGCCACCATTATCACAAGTATATTACATAAGAACCACCACCATAAGTGGACCATACCAAAAATAATTTCTATTTAAGAACTATACAACATAATATAGACAAAGTTAGATAAACATACCATGAATCCAACCTCACAACAAATCCATAGCCAATTCATCCAACACAATATACAAAGGCCCTTACCAATGGTCATGATCATCAATTCAACCCAATAATCACAATACATAATGAATCAATGACAATGCAACATGAATTTATGAAATTAGAGCAGCCGACTAACAATTCTAGCATGATTCATTCATAATTCAATAGCCCTAATCAAACTACACATTAGTTCAATAGCATTAAGACATAACCAAATCATCCATAAAGAACTCAAATCTATTACATGAATTACATGGGTTTATAGATTGTTTAGGTTAAAATAATCTAATTAACAATAATTCAATCAATATACAATGATTCAAAACATTTTATGCAAGAACCTATGGAGAGGTTACAAATTGGACAAGTTCATCTTTGGAAAAATTTAGAAATCACTTTGAAGATTGGATCCTTAAAGAAATGAGATGCAAGGATGAATAACCATACCGTAATTGATGCTAGACCATGAATTTGATGAAGAATTGATGAAGAATCACCAAAGAACTTTTCAATCCAAGTTCTATCTTGAGTTTTGTCTCCATTATTCTTTAGAGAATTTGGTTTTTGATTTTTAATAATGAATTCATCTAGGTATTTAAGACATATAAAACTATTTATGTAACCCAAAATAACCTTAATATACCGCCCTTTTAATTATTAACAGTGAGCCTGCGCAGGTTGCAGACCCAAACGATGGCTGCCCACCTACGCCCCGTCATCCAACCAACAAACCGTCTTACTGCTCCGTGGTTTGGGTCAGAGGCTGGCATTATGAAGCTCACTCTCTCACGCCTATGTCTTGACCAAATCCCTCCACCTAAGGGGAGTCAACCAGCCTAGTGGGCATCGATTGCCATCCGTAGGTGGGACTTCTTTTGGTAGTTTTGGCAACGAAGATGGATCCTTCTTCAAGGACCCTTTCTTGGTCCTTGGGGACTTTAGCCTGGACGTTTCCACCTTGAATATGTTTGTATATGAGTTTAGGACCTCCCACATAAATTTCATCCAAACTGAACACGTAAAACTCAACGAAACACACTAAGACACACAAGGTCGTTTCAAGGCAAACCTTTCAAACGTCATGAATGTTCTTGGACGTTTGACCTTCAAACATCATAAAACTTTAAAAAATGCATCCTAACCTCATTATAACCAATTTTAGGACTTTAAAACATCAAGACACAAGCATTAGGATATAGTTAAACCTAAGTCGTTTAATAGGTGTTACAACCTCGTCAGCATTACTTTATGAATTGTGAAAAAATGTGGCCTCGCCGACATTTCTTATGAATTATGATATTTTCATGATATAACATGGATATGTGATCACTGTGAAGGTATATATGACTTATGTGTATTTGTGAAGTTAAATTATGTGTTCTTCTAAGTGATTATATGTGATCATGGTAGGCTATAAGAATGCCCTATATGTGTATGCTTGATATTGTAGTGTGAATATTACTAGTTGACTATATAAACATAATGACAAACTATGTTGATCATTCTATATAAGTGTGTATGGTTACCTGCAAGTATACTTAGTTTACCCTATGTACTACATGAATGACATTGTACATCTGCTTAGATGATAATGAAGTATGTCTTGTTTTGGTAGACCTATGTGCCTTACTTGATTCATGAAGGCTATGAATATGACACTTGACTTACTAGGCTAAATCACCTTTGTCATGAATATGTATGTATGATGGAATATGATCTTGAATATATTTAAGAAGATCGTTTATGTGGAACCTTCTAGAAAAAAAGTTGTGATATCCTTGAAGTTGAAAGTTGTAATGGTATTCTTATTGTGTGAATGATGGACTTAGGGTTGGTTGCCTGGAATGGCATGAAATTATATTACGGAATGTCATTGAGCTATGTTAATAACCATTATAAGGAAGCCCTAGTGGACCCTCTTTGATAAGGTGTATTATGATTTTGTTATGAATAAGATATGGTACCTCCTCATATGCTCCTTTATTGAATTACCCTATGAGAATAAAGGGTAGCACCGAGAAAATATACTTGGGAAGTGGTTGTTAATTTGATGAAACTAGAGTACAAAGAAACCTTTGATATTCCTTAACCATGTGCCTACATGGGATGTGTCCTAGTTGTACTATTGTCAAGTTGAACACCCTCCATTAGAGTAGGGAAGACTCTGTATTCCATGCCTAGATAGTATGTTCTATGTCAGTTATTGATTATTCTCATCATGTGGGATACATGCTAGTGTTGGATAAGTTCTATGAAGTTTAGGTAGTGGAATGGGAACCTATCTAGACATTGCACGAGTAGGCTTTGAAGATGTGAGTATATATGTTTCCTAGGCCTTCTCCAAGACCATTATGTGAAAGTTGTTAATTGGTGAATGTCTCTTAATTTGTTGAATAAACATAATGACTTAAGTTAAATGCATGTTAATGAAAATGTACTTATCTAAAGTAGCTTAAATGATTGCTTGTGTAGGCTTGGAGAGGTTGTATGGGCGGTCTCTTCATGTCATACTTAGATGAATCTTAGAGTAATTCTAGGTAGGGAGTTAAATGTATGAAATGGGAATAATCTTATCTCAGGTAGTCTAACGGATCACTTTGGTGTGTGTGAAGGGGTTGAATGGGCGGTCACTTGACAACTTACTCAAGTGAGCCTTAGGATAACCTTTGGTAGAAGGGTCTCATGTTTATGTTACTTGAAGTAATATTGATGCAATATTGTGGAATGTTACTATATGTGCTTATGTTTGCTTAATGTGGTCTCTCATACTTGTTTTTTTGAAGGTTTACTCAAAAAGAGCATGTTTTATACAAATGTCCTTTTAGCATGATTTAATGCAATACACCACTTAGTGCATTCTAATGTACTAATTCCATATATTTTGTTTATCTCTAAAGGTGTTGGTGGCATTTGAGAGGAGTCTTTGAAGTGGAAGCTTGGATGAGTATTCATTCAAACAAAGTTGGGGTATGTCCTCAATTGATTCGGGGACTGTAACATTCCAAAAAATGTACTTGTATAGTGAAAAGCCTATTAGGTTTTAAGAATATGAATTGAGGTAAATAGGCATCCTAATGCCCAATATTGAGTAATACTGGGCATGTTAGAGAATATTGGCTTAAGGGTGTTAGCCAATTTTTGTATGTATTCACAAGTAAATAAAAATACACCTTGATGTTCAAATGCTCCAATCCAAGCTTATTTAGGAATTGTACCTGCAATGAAGACCATAAGCTAAAATTATTATTTATTTATACACATTAGGTACGAGGAATCCATGTATCAAGCCTAGGTACCATAGCACATGATCATTTAAAAGGATCATGTAGATTAAGCAGTGCCCAAGGATATAGTGAGGACCCTTGGACAAGAAGTGAAATTTCCAGAAGTGCACGGTTAGGAAAATGCACAGCAAAACATGTGCAACTGTCCGAGAGACAAACCCAACCAATTTGGTTGAGGCGGTTAGGGGACATGCGTGTCGGATCAAGCCACGTGGGGACGAGCCCCCTAAACAAACCTAGTTTCTAACTAACTAACCTAACTAGATAATTAACCTAGGACTAACTAAAATAAACCAACTAGTGTGCCCGAAATACTAAGACTTAACTGGGTTAAACCAATCTAATAACTAACTAAAGAAAAATCCTAGTACCTAACCTAGGATGGTCCAAAAGGGTTGGTTATGGTCCTAAAGACTTAGGGGTACTTTAGTAATTACCCTAGGTCACTTAATTAATTAAATTAAGAAATTAATTAATTAATTTAATTCCTGGTCAGACCCGAGACCCTTAGTCAAATGCTCTCCTAGTTTTAGTCGATTTAGGAGGGGCGTTTTGGTAATTAAAGTGGAGGGTCTTTAGGGTAATTCTTGGGACGTCTATATATTGATATTAGGTCAGTTTTAGACCACTTTTACACGTCACAAATCAGAATAAAACGAAATTCTCTTAATCTCTCAAGAACACTCTCTTTTTCCAAAGTCCATAGAAGAACAAGAAAAGCTTAAGGAAGAAGACGAAGGTCTTAAAGTTTCCAATCAGATTTTGTGGATTCTTCATCTATAAGGTATGGGTTTTCACTCTTGGGATTCCTTTACCCAAGAGGTCCTTTCAAGATAAGTTTTCAAGAACTTCAAATACTAGTGTTTTTACTCTACAAAACTGATTTTCTTCCCAACCTAGATTTCTGATTTTCAATGGAAAGTAAACGTTTTCTATACTTGATTTTGCATCAATTATTGAGCAATTCAATGATAATGTTTTAATTTCGTGTGATACATGTTCTTTATCTAGTGATGGTTTCGAATGGGTTGTTTGTAGGGTTTGATAACGTGAAAACGTTACGGTTAGAATGAAAGGTTTGAATGAACCCTTTAATGACCCGTTTACCTTCTCCTATGATATTCATTGATCTTGTACATGATTTTATGAGTTGTTATTGATTATGTGATTCAGTATTTCACTATGTATGATTATGAATATTGCATGATGAATAAGGTTCTTCGAAGCAAGAGGTAAGTCTTCTAAAATTGTGATTACTCTAAGATGTTTATGCTAGCCTATAAGTCATGATGCTATTTTATGAAAGTATGTTTGATCTTTCTATGTGAATATGCTGGTTATGAACATGTAAATTGTGAGAATATGACAAGAATATGAAATCGCAAGTTAAGATACTCTCTTATATGCTTTACATAAGATGATTATGCCATGTAAATCTCACAAAAAGAAAGGTTACGATAAAAGGAAAATTCTCATCTAATCTAAAAGAGTTCCTGATCATGTTATACAAGGAGATAATCGCCTATGACCTATAATAAGTTTATGATAAAAGAAAACTTAAAGGTGTTTTAAAAAAAAAGGACTTAAGCTAAGCAGCGATGAACTAGATATGGGAAGTGTCCCTTTCTGAGCGGGAAGGTAGGTTCACAATGATTCTCATGAGATTGAGTATGCCATGTAATATGGAACTATGGGTCTCTAATACATCTCCTAGTTCTCAAACTATGTTACCACCATAGGTTACTAGCAAGTGGATCCACATAAGAAAGCTAGGTAGTATTCGGTTCTACTTTGGCAGGTAGACGACCTCTTTTCGGTGAGGAGAGGACACCGAATTCCATGTTTAGCTCACTGGTCTATGTCGGTTAGTGCCTATGTTCCCTCATGTAAAATTAAAGACAAGTAAACGAATGTTGACTAGGGTGACTTAAGGAGTTTGCTTAGTATAGGTAGTGGTTTGGGACACTTACTAGACATTGCACAAGTTAACTCTAAGGGAAGTCCTAGGAGATTGTTCTTATGTAATATGATGATATGAAATATATATGTTTATGATATATGATATTAATCTTAGATGAATGTTGATCCTTATAATGAATATGTTAATCAGTTATGTTGTTATATGAAGCAAAGCTTTACTTATGGTGTCCTATCTTATCTACTTGGTTATGTGGGGTTATGGGGCTTCACATGACCATTGCACTTGTAGGTTGGGGATGGGATCATTGGTAAGTGTTTTGTATGTTGATATGATTTATTAAATATGAATTGTTAACGTGACTTTATGAAAATATGCCTTCGATTATGATCATGCTTTAAGTGAAGGAATCGTTACTCGTATATGTTATATGGTATGTTCATTGAAGACTTTCATATGGCTTAGCATATTTTCTAAAGAATGATAAATGATCCTTTTTCATGCATGTCCCTATGTGTTATGTGCATATACCCATATTTAGTACATGTGGCGTACTAACCCCATTACTTTATTTTACTACAAATGTAGGTACCGGACATTAAAGTTAACCAGGTCGATCTGAAGAAGCTTGGAAATCTTTCTCCAAGTCGTGGTAGGTCCTGATGTTCGGAACGCTACTATTTCAATTTCAAGCGTTATGAAGACATTAGTAGATTTTAAGAGTATTAGGTTTCCATTTATGTTCTTCGGATTCTTTTGTATTAAGGCCTATATGGCATATTGACTATTATCGGCTAAGTCCAAATTTGCACTCTTTAGATGGTTATTTATATGTGAGACAAGTATTAGAATATAGTATGTCTATATAAATCTTAAGTATGAAGTCTAAGTTTACTTCATTAGTATATTAAAAGTTTTTAATTTTTCCGCAAAGTTAACTATATGATTCTGATGAAAGCTAAGAAGAGGCTTGTCTGCGACGTCTGAGAGGTTAATGACGCCGGTCTCATCTGGGGTCTAGATTCCGGGTGTGACAAACTTGGTATCAGAGCATAATTTTAAATATGGAATCTTAAACTTGGTATAGAGCATGAGGTTAAATATCCTAAGGATCAATGTCTCACTGAACCACCTTACCTAGCGTCTTGTTCATAGTTGTGAAGCGCGCCACAATCGTGGACGAGAGGCTATATGATGATTAGGAAACTTCTCTTTTCTTGATACTCTTATGTTGTGCCTCTAGAGCTCTCATACTATGTGTCTTTTAGCATCTAATCCCTTTATTGTGTATATAGGTGATCAACACAAGAAGGACACCTGCTAGAAGAGTAGGGGAAGACATCACAAATGCGGGAGCTACTCCGCAAGGTAACCGAAATTCTCTTGAAGTGTAAGCTGCTGCAAATGATCAAGTTCTGGTGAATCCTCCAACTATGACGGCTGGTGAGGTGAGGGCAGCCCTGTTCCAAATGTCCCAAGCCATCACCACCCAAGCTCAAGCCATCACGGCTCAAGCTAACAGAGAGGTTGCACCTCGACAAAATTAGCATGCTAGTAGGACGACTAGCCGTTTTAGAGATTTTACAAGGATGAACCCTCCCATGTACTTTGGATCAAAGGTTTATGAAGACCCTCAAAATTTCCTTGATGAGGTCTACAAGATTTTGTTTGGTGTAGGGGTGAGTACTACTGAGAAGGTTGAACTTGATTCTTATCAACTCAAGGACGTGGCTCATACATGGTACAATATGTGGAATAATAGTAGGGCTTTAGGAGATGGTCCCGTGACTTGGGAGATCTTCTAGAAGGCCTTTCTTGAAAGATTCTTTCCAAGGGAACAAACAGAAGATAAGGTAGAGGAGTTCATCAACCTTCGTCAAGGAGATATGAGTGTTAAGGAATACTCCTTGAAGTTCATTAAGTTGTCCAAATATGCTTCTTCTTTGGTTTCTAATGCTAGGGATGAAATGAGTTGTTATGTAACGGGCATGTCCGAAGAGCTTGAAGAAGAATGTCGTGCAGCCATGCTTCATGATAATATGGATCTTTCTAGGTTGATGGTTCATGCTCAACAGGTTGAGGAAAGTCGCCTAAGAAAGAGAAATAGGGAAGCTAAGAAGGCAAAGTCTTTTGAGAGTGGTTCTCCTAAAGTAGGTTTGATGTTCAAGACAAGCCTAAGTTTAAGAAGAGGTTTTCAAACCAAGTTCATTAAAATTTCTCAGAGAATCGCAATGATCGAGGTTCTAATCCTAAACCTTAAGAGGGGAGAAACGTTGAACCACCAAGAGAAAGACCAATTGGTGGTAAGTGTAGTAAGAAGCATGGGGGCAAATGTCTTGTTTGAACTAATAGTTGATATGGTTGTGGCAAAGGTGGCCATATTGTGAAAGATTGTCCTAATATTAGAGGCCAAGGTAAGGGAAATAGTCAAGCTCAACCAAGCGATCCTAATTTTGAAGCTCCAAAAAGGAACTGTTTCTATGCACTCAAGGCTAGGGGTGATCAAGAAAGCTCTCCCGACGTTGTGACAGGTATGTTGTAAGTGTTGGGAATGCAATGTTTCCAAGAATAAATGAGAATCAAAGCTAGTTAATAAATCTTCTATGCCAAATCAACGTTATAGCTTGGCCAAACTAAGCATTGAATTGTTCTTATAGGCTAATCAAAGGTTAAAAGTTGGCTTGCTTAAAATGATATGATTACTATAGGATATACAAGAATTTAATTTACTTGGCTAGTGATAAAAATCAAAGAATGGGCATAGCCAATAAAGATTGGCTTATAAAACTTCATGCCCAATTTAACAAGAATGATTTTTTTTAAACTTATTTACTAAATAGGTGCATGTTTTGGTAAAAGATAGTACCAACTAGAGTTTTAAGAAGATGTTTTCATACTCTATTATCGCACTTATGTGAAACATGTATGCATATGTTTTCTTGAGATTTTGTTGTTTTGTTGTTACCTTGAGAAAATTGATAGCATGGTAACTCTTTGATGAATTTTGAGCTTATGATAAGGTTGAGAAGGAAATTCCTCACTACGTGTTATAGATATATAGCTATTATATGTTTGTTCATCATAAATTGAGTGCTAGGTGTAATGATATGATATGTGCTAGTTGTGCTTCTAGTATTGTGTTTTTTTACCCTCCAAAATAATTTTGTGTCATTCGAGGACGAGTGTTCCTAAGGGGGGGATAATGTATCATTCCAGAAAATGTACTTGTCTAGTGAAAAGCCTATTAGGTTTTAAGAATATGAATTGAGGTACATAGGCATCCCAATGCCCAATATTGAGTAATATTGGGCAGGCTAGAGAATATTGGCTTAAGGGTGTGAGCCAATTTTTTTTATGTATTCACAAGTAAATAAAAATACACCTTGATGTTCAAATGCTCCAATCCAAGCTTATTTAGGAATTGTACCTGCAATGAAGACCCTAAGCTAAAATTATTATTTATTTATACACATTAGGTACGAGGCATCCAAGTGTCAAGCCTAGGTACCATAGCACATGATCATTTAAAGGATCATGTAGATTAAGCAGTGCCCAAGGACATAGTGAGGACCCTTGGACAAGAAGTGAACTTTCCAGAACTTCACGGTTAGGAAAATGCACAGCAACACATGTGCAACCGACCGAGAGACAAGCCCAACCGATTCAGTTAGGGCGGTTAGGGGACAAGTGTGTCCGATCAAGCCACGTGGGGACGAGACCCCTAACCAAACCTAGTTTCTAACTAACTAACCTAACTAGCTAATTAACCTAGGACTAACTAATATAAACCAACTAGTGTGCCCGAAATCCTAAGACCTAACCGGGTTACACTAACTGAATAACTAACTACAGAAACATCCTAGTACCTAAGCTAGGATGGTCCAAAAGGGTTGGTTATTGCCCTAATGACTTAGGGATACTTTAGTAATTAACCTAGGTCACTTAATTAATTAAATTAACAAATTAATTGATTAATTTAATTCCTGGTCAAACCTAAGACCCTTAGTCAAATGCTCTCCTAGTTTTAGTCGATTTAGGAGGGGCGTTTTGGTAATTTAAGTGGAGGGTCTTTAGGGAGATTCTTGGGATGTCTATATATTTATATTAGGTCAGTTTTAGACCACTTTTACACGTCCAAAATTAGAATCAAATGAAATTCTCTTAATCTCTCAAGAATGCTCTCTTTTTCCAAACTCCATAGAATAACAAGAAAAGCTTAAGGAAGAAGACGAAGGTCTTGAAGTTTCCAATCAGATTTCGTGGATTCTTCATCTATAAGGTATGGTTTTTCACTCTTGGGATTCCTTTCCTCAAGAGGTCCTTTCATGATAAGTTTTCAAGAACATCAAATACTAGGGTTTTTACTCTACAAAACGGATTTTTCTCCAACCCTAGATTTATAATTTTCAATGAAAAGTAAACATTTTCTATACTTGATTTCACATGAATTGTTGAGTAATTGATTGATAATGTTTGAATGTCGTGTGATACATGTTCTTTCTCTATGTGATGGTTTTGAATGGGTTGTTTGTAGTGTTTGATAATGTGAAAACGTTAGGGTTAGAATGTAAGATTTGAATGAACCCTTTAATGACCCGTTTACCTTTTCCTATGCTATGCATTGGTCTTGTACATGATTTTATGAGATTTTCTTGATTATGTCATTGAGTATTTCACTATGTATGATTATGAATATTTCATGATGAATAAGGTTCTTGGAAGCAAGAGGTAAGTCTTCTATAATTATGATTACTCTAAGATGTTTATGCTAGCCTATAAGTCATGATGCTATGCTATGAAAGTATGTATGATGTTGATATGGGAATATTCTGGATATGAACATGTAAATTGTGAGATTATGATAAGAATATGAAAACACAAGTTATGATACTCTTTTGTATGCTTTACACTAGATGATTATTCCATGTAAATCTCACAAAAAGAAAGGTTACGATTAAAGGATTATTCTTATCTAATCTAAAAGAGCTCATGATCATGTTATACAAGGAGATTATCTCCTATGACCTATAATAAGTTTATGATAAAAGAAAACTTAAAGGTGATTTCAAAAAAAGGGACTTAAGCTAAGCACCTATGAACTAGATATGGGAAGTGTGCCTTCCCTAGCGGGAAGGTAGGTTCACAATGATTCTCATGAGATTGAGGCTGCCATGTAATGTGGAAATATGGGTCTCTAATGCATCTCCTAGTTCTCAAACTATGTTGCCACCATAGGTTACTAGCAAGTGGATCCACATAAGAAAGCTAGGTAGTATTCGGTTCTACTTTGTTACGTAGACCACCTCTTTTCGGTGTGGGGAGGACACCGGATTCCATGTTTAGCTCACATGGTCTATGTCGGTTAATGCCTATGTTCCCCCATGTAAAATCAAAGACAAGTAAACAAACGTTGACTACGGTGACTTGAGAAGTTTGCTTAGTATAGGTAGTGTATGTGACGCTACCTAGACATTGCACAAGTTAACTCTAAGGGAAGTCCTAGGAGATTTTTCTTATGTAATATGATGATATGAAAGATATATGTGTATGATATATGATGTTACTCTTACATGAATGTTGATCCTTATAATGAATATGTTATTGAGTTATGTTGTTATATGAAGCAAAGCTTTACTTATGGTCTCCTATCTTATCTACTTTATTATGTGGGGTTATGGGGCCTCACTTGACCATAGCACTTGTTGGTTGGGGATGGGATCATTGGTATGTGTTTTGTATGTTACGTTTATATGATTTATTGAATATGAATTGTTAACGTGACTTTATGAGAATATGCCTTCGATTATGATCATATTTTATGTGATGGAATCGTTACTTGTATATGTCATATTGTATGTGCATTGAAGACTTTCATATGACTTAGCATATTTTCTAAAGAATGATAAATGATCCTTTTTCATGCATGTCCCAATGTACTATGTTCATATACCCATACTTAGTACATGTGGCGTATTAACCCTATTACTTTATTTTACTACAAATGTAGGTTCCAGCCATTGAATTTGAGAAGGTCAATTTGAAGAAGCTTGGAACTCTTTCTCCAAGTCGTGGTAGGTCCTCATGTTCGGGATGCTACTATTTCAATTTCCAGCATTTTGAAGACATTAGTAAATTTTAAGTGTATTAGGTTTCCATTTATGTTCTTTGGATTCTTTTGTATAAAGGCCTATATGGCATATTGACTATTATTGTCTAAGTCCAGATTTGCACTCTTTAGATGGTTGTATATATGTTAGAAAAGTATTAGAATATCGTATGTCGATATAAATCTTAAGTATGAAGTCTAAGTATACTTCATTAGTATATTAAAAGCTTTCAAATTTTCCTCAAAGTTAACTGTATGATTGTGAAAGCTAAGAAGAGGCTTGTCTACGACCTCTGGAGGTTAACGACGCCGGTCTCATCCGGGGTCTAGATTCCGGGTGTGACAGGGACATTACTTTGTTTAGTTTTCATTGTTAAAAGTATTATAATAGACTTAGATATTTCTATATTTTGATGTATGGGCCGTGTCCCAAGATATTCGTGTGTCTAAGATGGCAACTTTGAGTCTTAGCCTTTCCTTATGATTTTCTATAAAAGAGATATTTTGAAGTATTGTTATTTCGTGTGAAAAGTTTGAATTACGAACTACTATTCATACATGTATGCAATAAATGATGTCAAAGGTCTTGTACAAGACCTCCGAGAGGTCAAATATGATGTGCCACATTTTGAGAAACACCATATATTCTAGGGTGTACTCTCTGGTCGTGAAAAAATTGGTATTAGAGCATAGGTTATGAAATAGTGTTTAGGAATACAAAGTCTCATTAAAGCCACGTCTAGTAGAGTCTTGTTCCTCGGTATGAGTCGCGACACACCTATGAGCGAGAGGCTATAGGACGATAGAGTTTTACATTTTTCATCACTCTTGTTCGTGCCAATTGAATTGAGGTTATATGTGTCTATTGCTAATCTCTTATCCTGTGATTTTAGAAGATGACTACAAGATGAATGGCCGCA
>JABWTJ010000346.1:881204-925700 GCA_016801875.1 Solanum sitiens
AAGGTATGATCCGTCCTTGGTGTGTAACCATAGGGATGAGATGAGCAGGTTTGTCACTGGTGTTGCTGACCTTGTGAAATAAGAGTGTCGTACGTCCATGCTTCACAATGATATGAACTTGTCTAGACTTATGTGTATGCTCAATCCATTGAGGAGTCAAAGCTTAGTAGAATTTCAAGGAATTTGAAGAGGGGTAGATCCGATGAGAAAAACCAACCTAGGTTTAAGAAGAGGGATTCAAACCATGATGGATCTAGTCCTCCTTAGGTCAAGAGTGAAGGTGGTAGTATTTCTCAAGATGTTAAGCCTACTTGTGCTACTATTGGGAAGAAGAACTTTGTGAAATGTGTAGCCGGTACCAAAGTTTGCTTCGATTTTGGTAAGGATGGTCATAAGGTGAGGGATTGTCCTAATATTTTAGCTTGAAGAAGAGAATCCAAGAAAGTTCCTCCTAGTTTTTTGAAAGGTGGTGCTCCAAAGTAGAATCACTTCATTGTTCTTCAAGCTAAGGGAGAAAATTCGGATGATGATGCCGGTAAGTAAAAGTTTTCTATCTTGTGTAGTGATGGGTTCCTTATCAGTGGTGGAGTATGGTGAGTAGTAGAGTTGTGATTTTTTGTCTCTTCTCTTCTATTCAATTCAAGCTTGAGAGATAGAATGTCATTGTAGCATGTTGCATTTTGTGTAGGAGTCTAGTTGAAATTGAAGTTAATTGATTTCCTTATTGTGCATTTTATGAACTTATGTTTAAGTTGTAAAATTTGTTTATATGGTTTTGTCTATCATATTGTCATGCTTTCATCATAAATTTCTTAAAAGTTGAATTAAGGAATATTTGAACATGTTTCACTGTAAGATTTTGGTGTTCCCTGCAAAGATTTTGGAAAATTGGTTAAATGGTGTTTTAATGAAAAAAATTAGGTTATAATGTCTATATAATTGATGTATATGAGCATGATAATTTTTGGAGGAGTTCCTCCTATTTGAAATAAAGAATGTGAGTCGTATTGCATGATGAGTTCTAGAGTAGTTTCTATAATCTTGTTGTGTTTTTAGTATCTTGATTATGTGAAATTTGTGTTCCTCCTAATTGTGTGTATTGTATATTGTGTTGTATGTTTAGTTGTTGCTAGTACTTATTTTCTTTTCTCTTGAAAGTGCCTAAATGAAGCAAGTGTCATTCGAGGAAGAATTTGTCCAAGTGGGGGAGAATGTAACACCTCTAAAACGACATAGGTAAAGCTAGAGCCTAACATGTGTTTCACCAGGGTTTAAAGTCCTAAAACGGTTAATAATGATGTTTTGAGTCAGTGTCTAAAATTTGGTGATGTTTTGAAATCAACGTTCAAAAACGTCCACGACGTTTGAAAGGTTTGCCATGAGACGTGCTTGTATGTTTAGGTGTGCCTTTGCATGTGTTACGTGTTCGTTTTGGTTAAAATTGATATGAGACTTTCCTAACTTGTATATGAGTATATTTAAGTTGTAAACGCCCGGACACAACTCCCCAAAGACCAACTTAAGGGTCCTTTAAAAGGACCAAACTTGTAAGATGAGACTGTCAAAAACAGTCTAAAACGACGAAGGCAATCGACGCCCAGTAGGTCAGTCGACGCCCCATCGATAGAGGGAGTAGGTTGACACTTAGTCTAGGAAGATTAAACTTCCATGTGGTGAGTCTTTGACTCAAACCATGGACAAGCTGGACGGTCCGTAGGTGCGTCTACGAGGCGCCAGTGGGAACCATCGATTGGCACCTGCAGATTTTTCTGCAGGTGTCTCGGCCAAGCCTTGGACAATTTTGAAAATTCACCTAATGTGCTAAAAATAGTTTGGGCGGTTATTTAAGGGTATTATGGGTATTTTAAGTGGTTTTATAAGTCAAGAACCCTTAACAAAGTTCATTATTAAAAATCAAAACCCCAAACCCAAAGAAGACCTCTCTAGAACATCATTGAAGCTTGAAGGAAGATTGGAGATTAAAGATTGATTGATCCAACTATTCTCATTCAATTTCATGGATAATCTTAATTAAGTTATTGTTTTGATCCTTGAATCTTCTTTCTTCAAGGAGCCAATATTCAAACTGATTTTCAAAACTTCTCAAAAGATAAATTGTCCTATTTTGATATCTAGCTATGTGTTCATGCGTAAAACATTTTGAATCAATGATTTATGATTGGATTAAGGTTTATTGAATGATTTTAGATCAAAATTCCTAAGAACCCATACAAATTACGCAATCCTAGTTTTGACTATTTTATGAGTGATTTGATAATGTCTCAATTGTATTTATTTCTTGTGTAGTTTAATTTAGGCTATTGAATTATGTAACAATCATGTTAGAATGGTATGTAGGCTGTCCTAAATTGATGAATTCATATTGTATTATCTTGGATCATTGTATACTGTGATTATTGGATTGAATAGTGATCATGGCTAATGGTAAGAGCCTTTATGGATTGAATTGGTTAAATTGGCCATGGATTGGAGTTGTTATGGTTAAAATAGTGGTATGTTGACCTAACCTTCTATATATTGTGTAGTATAGGTGTTTTAGTGATGAATTCTGATAGAATGTGGCCTCGTCGGCATTACTATATGAATTATTAAATTTTCATGATATGACTTGGATATTTGATCATTTTGAAGGTCTATATGACTTATGTCTATATGTGATGTCAAAGTATGTGTTATTTTAAATGATTATATATGATCATGGTAGGCTATAGGAATGCCCTATATGTGTATGCTTGATGTTGGAGTGTGAATCTTCCTAGTTGACTATATGAACATTATGATGAACTACGTTGATGATTCTATATAAGTGTGTAGGGTGACCTGCAAGTATACTTAGTTGACCCTATGTACTACATGAATGATATTGTACATGTGATAAGATGATAATGAAGTGTGTTTTGTGTTTGTAGACCTTTGTCCCTTACTTGAAACATGAAGACTATGAATATGACTCATGACTTATAAGGCTAAAGCACCTTTGTCATGAATGTGTATGTATTATGAAATATGATCTTGAATATAGTTAAGAAGGTCATTTATGTGGAACCTTTTAGAAAGAAGGTTATGATATCCTTGAAGTTGAAAGTCGTAATGGTATCCTTCTTGTGTGAATGATGGACTTAGGGTTGGTTAGCTAGAACGGCATGAAATCATCCTTAGGAAAGTCATTGAGCTATCTTAATAACCATTGTAAGGCAACCCTAGTGGACCCTCTTTGGTAAGGTGTATTATGATTTAGTTATGACTAAGATGTGGTATCTCTTCCTATACTCCTTGGCTAGCACAGAGAAAATATGCTTGGGAAGTGGATCTTCTTTAGATGAGACTAAATTACAAAGAAACCCTTGATATTCCTTAACCATGTGCCTACATGGGATGTGTCCTAGTTCTACCATTGGCTAGTAGAACACCCTCTATCGGAGTAGGGAAGACTCGGGATTCCATGCCTAGCTAGTATGGTATGTGTCCTTTATTGCCTATTATCATCATGTGGTATACATTCTAGTGTTGGATAAGTTCTTTGAAGTTTAGGTAGTGGAATGGGACTTATCTAGACATTGCACGAGTAGGCTTTGAAGATGTAAGTCTGTAGGTTCCTTAAGTCTTTTCCTAGATCATTATGTGAAAGTCCTTAATTGGTGAATGTCTGTTAAATGGTTTAATGAACATAATGACTTAAGTTAAATGCATATTAATGAAAAATTACTTATCTAGAGTAACTTTAAGGATTTGTTGGGTAAGGTTGGAGAGGTTGTATGGGCGGTCTCTTCATGTGTTACTTAGTTGAGTCTTAGAGTAAGTCTATGTAGGGAGCTAAATGTATGAAATGGGAATAATCTTACGTTAGGTAGTCTAAAGTATCACTTTGGTGTGTGTGAAGCGTTTGTATGGTCGGTCGCTTCATAACTCACTCAAGTGAGCCTTAGAATAACCTTTGGTAGGAGTGTCTCATGTATATATGACCTGAAGTATTATTTATGCTATATTGTGGAATTTAACTATATGTGCTTATGTTGGCTTAATGTGGTCTCTTATACTTGTTTTATGAAGTTTTATTTAAAAAGAGCATGTTTTTTACAAATGTCCTTTTGGCAATGATTTAATGCGTTACAGAATACTTAGTGCATTCCAATGTGCTAATTCCATATATTTTGTTTATATCTAAAGGTGTATGTGGCATTTGAGAGGAGTCATTGGAGTGGAAACTTGGATTAGTATTCATTGAAGCAAAGTTGATATATGTCCTCATTTGATTCGAGGACATTACTATATTTAGTTTTCATTGTTAAAAGTATTGTAATAGACTTAGATATTTCTATATTTTGATGTATGGGTCGTGTCCCAAGATATTCGTGTGTCTAAGATTGCTACTTTGAGAGTTAAACTTTCTATATCATTTTCTATAAAAGTGATAGTTTGAAGTATTGTAATATTGGTGTGAAAAGTTTTAATTCCGCACTCTTTACATACATGTATGCAATGAATGATGTCAAACGGATTGTACAAAAACTCCGAGAGGCCAAGTACACTGTGCCACGATTTGAGAAACACCATATCTTTTAGGGTGTACTCTCGTGTCGTGACATTAATGAATTTCTGCATCAACTAAAAATTTATCAATATTGAGGAGGTCCTCGTCCTTTTGGCTTCTCCATATTAATTGAAAGGACGAATAGGATGATGTTGAGGCAAACTTTTGGGCTTGCATCCACAGAAAAATATTTAGTTTTTAAGACAAACTGATTTATGTCAAGTTCTTCGATCACTTGCTCCCTGTCTTGCTATATTGTATTGATCACTCTAATCTCTCGTCTTGATAGACATAAGATGAAATTATACAAAATGTTTGACTTATCAAAAGCATAAAAAAATGATTTTCAAAAATCAACTTGGAAAAACTCAGTGTCAAATGTCATGTCATGACGTGATATTGACAGGTTTCTAAAAAAAATATTTTTACTGAAACCACAATTAAAGATTGTTAGATAGAAAAAGTAAAGCAAGCAAAATGAATTTTCACAATATAAGAGGCTTTCATTTAAAACAAGGAGATAAGAACTTTGATCATGACCATGAGCCATTTTACCTTTTTCAAAATATTACGAGGGAACTTAAAAATATAAACAAGTAAAATTGCAAAAAGGGTGGGTCCCGAGCCTTCTTTGAACTACCACCGATCTTGAAAGTAACATGATATTCATCTTTGTCTATCAAGTTGAGCGAAAGATAAAGAGCAGAGTGGAAGTACACTAAGAAAATTCTCCATTGGCTCGGTGTCTCGTATGCTTGATGTCTCGATCATCTTTTTGGATGCATCATCCCCTTCTTCAAAATGATTCCCAATTCCTTCTCAAAGATCTTCATCTTTGGCATATTCCTCTACCAAAAAAAAAAGACTAGCATAAATGAGGCAAAGATTTTTGTGGAAAATGATCAATCCCCTTCTTGTTCTGACCGTCTCTTGAGACAGAAGGAAAAGCATGATGGGGTGTCATGCTCGTAAAATTGAGTCCTCAATTATGCTCGAAGAAGGTACAAGTTTCTCAAGATTGTAATTATTTTGTGAAGATGGAGCGGTAACTGGGGGCATTTTGGCGGGTAGGTGCTGATGTTTGGAAGTTTTGGTATTGTTGGGCCTGGTAGCTTAGAGGGGTATTTGAGTAATTTGGCATGGAAGCTTGGTAACTTGATTGAGCATTTGGGTAATTTGACAATTAATCTTGATAATTTGGATGATTTGGTGGTGAAGATTGGTAATTTGGTTGGATAGGGTAAGGGTTTTTGTGGAGCTAACGAGTATGTTTTTGAAATTAAAGTCTTTCTATAACACTCTAAAAAGTTGAGACCTAATATAGAGCCTAACATGAGTGTCTAATGGTTTATATACTGTTCTAAGACCTAAAATAATGTTTATAATTCATCCCACAAGTTTTAGAGCCAAGGCGTCAAAGAACGTCCATAATGTTCGAAAACTAGCTTAATTGAACTAGTTGACGTCGCTCTGTTTGGGGATGGTTCTGAATGGTCAAATGAACTCTAATACTTGTAAAAAGACTTTGTTTAGGTAGAGTATTGTCTAGAGGTTCTAAACGTCCAATAACGACGCCCCAAGGACTACCCAAAGGGTCATGGAGGAGGACTCCAACATGGGTGGGCAGACTACCAAAGCAACCTGCGAAAGTCAAGAATCAGTGGGCTGTTGCGCGACGCGCAGCCCACACGGACCTCACTGACCCAAAAAATATTTTTGGGGAATAAAATGTGTGTTGGCCCCGCGACGTGAAGCCACTACCCACATTCGGTAAAATTGTATGTTTTGACATTGACTTCACAAAAAGACCCATTCAAGTGAGGGGTTTTTGGGTAATTTAGGGGGTGATTATATATAGTATAAGGTTCATTTTTAAGTCATTTTTCACTAACCTAAACCAAATTCCCAAAACAAAACCCAAAAGCTCTCCCTCGATCTCTACTTTCTCTCTCCCGAAATTCCTCCATTGAAGAAGGCGCAAAGCTTGAAGAAGAAGCTCAATTTCCCTAGGATTTATGGTCAATTTCGTGAATTAATCTTCATTGAGGTATGGTTTCTTCACTCTTGGGATTTCTTTCCCAAGAGGTCATCTCAAAGTTGATTTCTAAATTACCCAATTCCATGGGGTTTTCCAATTCTAATGGGTTTTCTTCTAAACTTCAAATTGATGATAAATTGTGATTTCCTATTACTAATTGAGTATAGATTGTTGGTTAATTGATTTTAATTTATGAAGTTTCATGTTGATCATGTTCCCTTCCCTAATTTCTCAAATCTTGGATCTTGGTCATAAATTGATGGGAATTGAAGAATGAATTGATCATTAGACTTTTTGATCTATTCTAATTCATGTATGGTTTGACAAGGCTAAGGTATTGTTGGGATTGGATAAAAATCTTGAAGAATTCATGATGAACCCTATTCCCCCTAACCATAGGATATGAATTATTATTAATTGGATAGTGATTATGCAATTGACATAGTTCTTGTGTTAATTACTATTGATTGATGTTACTACACCTATTGTTAGATTTAATTGGTTGATTTATGGTAAGACCATGATGATGTCTATTGAAGGATATTGAGTATGTCTTTATGATCCGAACCTTTACTTCAATTATAATGACTTGTGATTGATGATGTAGTTCAATTGAAGCATGACTTCTGATTAGCCTAAGTAGGTGTTGGTATGATGATGAATTGAAATGCCTTGACTATGTGATTGTGATATTACGCTTAAGATGAAATGATATAAGGCTGGTTATGAAGTACCTATGTGCCTTATTATGACATGATGATGATGTTATGCTAATTTCACATATAAGGGTTGCCATGAAAGGATATTATCATGCAATTCCTAATGAGCTAATGACAATGACTATACAAGGTATTAAACCCTATCACTTACATTGAGCTATGATGATTAATAAAGACATTAAATACATTTCAAAAGAGACTCTAGCTTAGCACCGAGTGAACTAGAGTGATAAGTGTCCCTTCCCACATAGGGAAGGTATGATAACTAATTTACTCTTGAGATTGGAGACTATAATGCATGGGGCATAAAGAGGGTCCCAACTATATCTCTTAGTTCTTGAACTATGTTGCCCCCATAGGAATACTAGCTAGTGGATCCACATAGTTGCTATGTTCATGTTTTTGTACTACCTTGGCAAGTAGTCCGCCTTCTTTCGGTGTAGGGTTCCATGACACCAGATTCCACATTGGTTCATGTAGTCTATGTATGTTAAGGCAAGATGTTACCAAAAGGTAAAATGAACTAAAGGAATGAACTCTAACTAGGAAAACCTAAGAGGTTTAGCTTAGTCTTGGTAGGGGTATGAGACTCTACATAAACATTACACTAGTTAGCCTTGAAGGAAGTATTAGGAGGTTGTTCTTATGTATGAATATGCTTATAATGGTACATGATATGTATATGATGAACATGCACATTGTTGATACTATATGTTGATTAGTTTCACATATGAATATGTAGTGGTCTACATTGTTGAAGTATGATGATATGTACTCTTAAATGTCATACTATGTGAAGTGGGATGTTGGTCATGATTCTTGGTGGGTTACTTGATTGAGTAAGGTTATGGAGCTTTGCTTGGGCATTGCACTTATTGACTTGATAGGGGTTCATGGGTAATTGTCTTGCTTTTGTTATGTTGAAATGTACTCTTATTCATGCTTGTTGAAATTATAACTTGATGATTAGAGTGGTCTTGATATTATATGCAAGTATGTTGATATGATCATTAACTTGACTATGCGTTGTATTGTTGGTCTCTTGATGTACATGCCTATGACTTAATGAATGTTTCTAATTGATTGGTATGGTCTTCTTGAATGTGCATAAGGTTTTTGAAAGGGTAAAATAGCATATTTTCAAGAAAAGTCCATTTTTAGCATGATTTGATAATATGTGTGCATATGGTCTTATAATTAGTACAAGTGGTGTACTAACCCCATTTCTTCCTTTTCCCCAACATTTTAGGTTCCGGTCGTTGAAGGACTTTTGGAGACAACTTTGAAGAAGACTTGGAATTCATAATAATCCAAGTTGGGCAGGTTCTCACTTTCCGAGGGCAACGCCACTATCAAGCTATGAAGTTGTTTTTTGTATTAAGACTCTTATGTTTCTTTACTTTTCATTTGGATATTAAACATTTTATGACTTATATGTGGTCTTATAGTATTGATGTATGGACTAGGCCCAATTTGTTATACTTTCTTTAGATGGTTATGAGATGAGATGACAATTTTGAGACTATGTTATATTTGATATATCTATGTGCAATAAAAGTAGAAGACTAAGTGATCTTCATTTACTAAGGGTCTATGTATACTCGATATATATCTATTATGTGTATGCAGAGGTCTATGTAAACCTCCATGTAAAAGTAATGAAAAGTTTTAAATTTCTGCTAATTTTGACCTAAGAATGTAATTATGTAATCTAAGAGGCTAGTCTTAGTCCTTAAAGAGGACGACGACGCCGGTACGTCTAAAAGGTATTCCCGGATGTGTCACTTTCGAACGTTGAGACTAGCATACCTTTTTTATTTCTGGCATAATTAAAATTAAATTTAGGAAACATCTTTCATCTTCATCCACAATGGTCACGAGGATTCATCATGTGGAGTCATTCGAATGATTTTTTCGTTCTTGAGACCATTTTCAATAAGTTCACCAATTTTGACTATCTCACAAAACTTTTCTCCTAAAATAAACATAATCCTACTGTAGTACTCCGGCTCTTCAATATGCACGAAGATTTCAATAATCTCTTTCTCGGTCATGGGAGGCCTAACCCTTGCGACCTCTCTTCTTCAACGGTAGGCATACTCTCAATTGCTTTTAGTAGAATTTTGTTTGATTCTTTACAAAGTGTATCGATCAGGGATGAATTTTACATTGTAAGTAAACCTTTCGACAAAGTCTTTAGGCAAAGCGTTCCAACTTTTACATTACTTGATTTCTTTAGAAATAAATCATTCCAAAGATTCTCCTCTAAGACTTTGACTAAAGAGACGTGTTAACAAAGCTTCATCGTTCCGTACTCCAATAAGTTCATCACAATAACCCAGAAATGAGTCAAAGGATTTTCTACTCCACTAAAGTGTGAAATTTTTGTTCTTCAAAACCTTCTGGATGTTCTAAATGTGGATGACGACACAAATCTTCAGAGTTCAACCCCACGACATTTCAGGTGTATTGAAAGTCCTTCGTAGCATTCATAACTTTCTTTGTGATGCTTTACTCAGACTTTCCTTTTATGACCTTCCACTCCTTCTCCTTTTTGTCATAGTTATTGGGTTCAAAATATGTAATAGATGAAGGATATGATTCTGAAGATGTAGTTTTTAGAGGTATGGTTGAGTGGTAGGTGGTCTTTGGGAAATTTGAGTAGGAATTTGATGACTAAGAGGTAAATCCTGGAGAATGTTGGTATCTGGATGTTGAGAAGTGGGTAACTTTTGCTGTTAGTAGCTAGAATGATATGGGTTAGGGGTGGTTAAGTCTATAATGGGAGGTTTTTAAATCGTAGGGGTGTTTGAATTGTTTGGAAAATGTTCGAACGTTGGATTCAAATTAGGAAACGAGTGGAGGCCTTACATTGTCAAAAGTAGGAGTATTAGCAATGATAGCCAGATTTGTCAATCTCGAGTCTTATCCATCTCATATCTCATTTCAACAATCTCTTGGAATAATTGTGAAATCAACTTGTTTTGTTCAACAATGATAGGGTCATTCAAAGTTATTTCAGTCAAATCAATATTTTCAACATTTTCAACCACTTTTTCTTTGCCTTTGACAAACATTTGTCGGAGAAATTATCTTTGGGGTCTTACAACCTTGTGATTATGGATGTTCAACCATTTTCTCAACACAGATAAGTTTTGAATACCTAATAACAAGAACAACTCAAAGGAAAATGTGTCAGTGTGCCGACGATAGTGAATACAAAATATCACACACATTACTGTAAACGTAGAAGAGTTCCTTCACTTGAAGATAATCTAGCTCACAAATATAGAAAAAAAGATTACATTGAAAGAAATTTGTCTATTTGATTTTGAGCTTAGTGATGTCGGCTTGAGTCGAGACAAAGTCGATTATATTGTTGTACTTTTGATATTCCATTGAGTCTAATTTCTTTGTAAGAGTTAAAAAACATAGTGTTTCTCAAAAATGGGGACTGAGCCTTGAAAGGTTGCCTAAGTATCTAAGAAGAGAGAACTCAGGTCCTACGTAGTTTGACCTTGAATGTTTTTTTGACTTGAGATAAAGGTTTAAACTTTTTCCTCAGATGGGAGAACAAAAATTGAAAGTGAAGTTTGAGTTTTGTTAGGAAACTAAAGAATCGAATAGTATTTGGACGCTCTTTTGATAGTGACTTGACATTTGTGCTTGGGGTTATAAAAACAATTTGAAGAAGACTAATGTAGAATATCTCCAAATAAAGAAACATATTCACAAAAGTAGTTATAACACATAAACAATTATTATGTGATCTAAAATGTTATTAACCCTTTTTTTTGCCAGGGGTAGCCCTAACGATTTGAAGAATGTATAATATCATTGAAACATTCTATTGCCCAAAACCCAAAATTTATACAAACTTTATGAATAAAGCTAAATGGGATACATTATAGGGAAAACGGGAAATAAAATAATCAGTCCCACGCAGGGGTACGACCTTAAGATATACCTTCACGAAAGGTCCTTCTTCTTTTTAATTTCTTGTCATCTCCGGGTACCAACCTCTTTGGATAGACTTGTAGCTTGTGAAATTCTTTCTTCAACTAAAATAAACTATAATCTGATTCTTACCCCACTAGACAATGATTTTTTAAACAACGTATGCATCTTTTAAATAAAAACACATAAGTACGAACGTTCGTTTAGGTTGTAGGCCATTTTGGAATCGAGGTGGTCTCTCTAATTGGCCCAACACGCCTTGGGTGTTTTATCGTCTTAGTTCAAATGCTTAGATTTTTATTTGGTTTCCCTCTACTCTAGGTTGTCTAGAATATGTTTAGAAATTAAAGATTACCCGTGTAAGAAAAAAACAAGGTGAAGTATAATAAACGACATTGAATGACCACAAGCCAACTATTCGTTTATCACTTCTAAAGAATTTGAGTTTTTTTTTTAAAAAAAAACAAAGTCATGGTAAGCCACTTATCCACATTTTCCCTAATGCAATCTATTTCCGTTTGGTAGACTCGATGCCATGAATGCCACAATTCATAATACAGTAAATAAAATAAATAAACAATTAAACACATACAGCCAAACCAGTTAATTTAAAGGTTACAACCATTCAAGTCCCCGTTGGAGTCGTAATTTGTTCCATTTAAAATAAGAATTAAAAACTGGTTTTAGAGTCGCAACTTAATTTTAAAGGAAAATTAAGAAAACTATTTTATTTTTCTCGAAAGATCAAAATATTAAATCTAATCCAAATCTTTAAAGAAGGTTCAGGGGTTTATATTAATATTTAAGGAAGGTTTTGAAAGCACCTAAAATGTCCTCTTAGTTGCGGTTATCCGACAATTAAAATATTTGGTTAATAAGTTTAAAAAAATAGGCAGTCTTGATTAGATAGAGTGAGTAAAAAATTTTACTTAATTTTTTAAATAGTGAATTTAAAATGGTTATCTTTTGGGGCATTGATTAGAAAAAACCTTAAAGTTAAATAAACACACTAGCATGCAAAGTCACCTAAAAGAAAGAAAATGTGGGGGCAAGTTTGGGTTTCTGTCCACCTGGATCGATACATGGGCGTATTTTTTTTGGGGCTTTTGGCCCAATTCATGCCTCCTTTTGCACTTGTCCTATTATAACAAGATAGAGTAATAATTAAATAAAATAGGTTAGGCCCAACAACAACATCACTACAACAAATATAATATATAGCTACAACATCTGGGGAGCACCCCCTAGACGTAACCGGCATCGTCGTCCTCTTTGAGGACTAAGAGTAGCCTCTTACCTTATATCATTACATTCATAGGTCAAAAATGCGGAAAATTTAAAACTTTTCATTACTTCTACATTGAGGTTTACATAGACCTCTATATAAACATAATATTTATATAGAGTATACATAGACTCTTCGTATAGGAAGATTACATAGTCTTCTACTTTTATTGCACATAGATATACAAAATATAACATAGTCTCAAATTGGTGCCTCATCTCATAACCATCTAACAAGAGTATAAAAATTTTGGCCTAGCCCATAAATCAATGTAATAAAGCCACATATAGGCTATACAATTTTTAGTACTCAAATGAAAAGGAAAGAACATAAGAGTCTTAAAACTAAAACAACTTCATAAGCTTGATATTGGTATTGCCCTCGGAAAGTGATGACCTACCCAACTTTGATGATTGAGAATTCTAAGTCTTCTTAAAAGTCATATTGAAGCCCTTCAACAACCGAAACCTAAAATGTTGGGAAAAAGGGAGAAAATGGGGTTAGTACACAACCTGTTCTAAGCATGAGACTATATTCACACATATTATGAAATCAATGTAAAAAGGGACATTTTATTAAAACATTCTATTTTTCATTTAGAAAGACTTATGCAGATTCAAGAAGACCATACCAATCAATAAGACATATTCCTTAAGTCTAAAGCATGTACATCACAAGACCAACAATGCTAAGTCTAGTCAAGTCAAAATGCATATCATATAATCGAACACATAGTCAAGAAAACACTATCATCAAGTTATAGTAGCAACAAACATAGATAAGAGTTCATTACAACATAACCAAAACAAGACAATTACCCATGAATCCTTATTAGATCAACAAGAAAAATGACCAAGCAAATCCCCATAACCTTTCTCAATCAAGTAACCCAACAAGAATCATGACCAACATCAAACTTCTCATAGCATATCATTAATAGTACATATCATCATACTTTAAAAATGAAGACCAACACATATTCATAAGTGAAACTAATCATCATATAGTATCAACAATGTGCAAGATCATTATATACATATCATGTACAATTATAAACATATACATATATAAGAACAACCTTTTAAAGCTTCCTCCAAGTCAAACAAGTGCAAGGTATAGGTAGAGTCCCATACCCCTACCTAAGCTAAGTCAAACCTCTTAAGTCATCTTACTTAGTTTGTACTTCATTACTTTATTTTAGTTTAGGGAACACTTTACTTAACCGACATATACCACAAGAGCTACGTGTGGAATCCGGTGTTGTAAAACCTTACACCGATGGAAGGTGTTCTACCGGCCAAAGTAAAACCAAACATAAACGTAGCTTTCTAGGTGGATCCACTAGCTAGTCTTCTTATGGGGGAAACATAGTTCAAGAACTAAGATATACACATAAACTCTCTACATGCCACTTATCAATTGGAGCCTCATCTCATGGGAATCCATAGGATGAGTATCCCTCATAGGGGAGTCAACACCTCATGTGGAACTATAGGGTGAATCTTTCTCTATGGAAAGTCAACACCTCCCATTGTCAAGTTCACTCGGTACTAAGCTAAGTCACTCTTTGAAATTTCTTTCATGTCTTTATTAATAATCATAACTTAATGTAGGTCATAGGGTCTATCCCTTGTATAATCATCATCATCATAGATCAATAAGAATTGCATGAGTATAGTCCTTTCATTACCATTCATATAAGTGATGTTACCACATTTACATAATCACATCACGACAAGGCACATTGGTACATATCACCATCATTATAACATTTACATCTTAGCCAACACCTCATAAACCATATTCAAGACATTTCTATTCAACAACATACCAATCCTATAAATCCTAATACAAGGTATACTTGAATGCAACATCATCACTCAATCTCAAGTAACCAAAATTTGATGTAAAGAATAAGGATTACAAGACTTACCAAGTCTCCTTCATAATCCATCATCAAGGTATTACCATCAACCCTTAACAAAACCCAATAAGGGTATAATATCATCACTCATCAATAACCAATCATGATAACAATGCAAATTGAACCACTACATCAGAATTCATCACTAGTTCATAGCTTAAGATAAGAGACTTAGGTCAAAGTCATAATCTAGATCAATTACTCAATAACTAGCATGATAGGACTATAATTCATCCTAACCTATTCATAATTGATACAATAACATCATCTAATAGTAATTAAACCAATAACCAATTCAACTGAACCAACATTACACAATTCATATCAAGATCATACCTAGGGTTAAGGAGACACTACTAGAAAACATGACGGTAGCAACAATTAAATATGTGTTGCAATAGATACTCATTCGCAATGGTTATAACCTTTGCAATAGACAATTGGACCTAATGAAACACTTTAAAAGTTAATTCGTTGCATTAGTACTACAGTCGTTGCTATAGTATCTCTATATTGCAACGGTTCGTGAAAATCATCCCAATACTGGAATGGTAGCTATTATTATAAGATAACTCAATCATTGGCAAGTTATCATCCCAACTCCCCTTGAAGTCAATAACACATGCTCTCATCATGTCTTCAAGGGTTTGAATGGTACGCGCTGCTTATCCATCCGTCAAAGGATGAAAAGCAGTACTGAGCTTCACCTGTGTACCCAAACTCTTTTGGAAATACCTCAAAAGTGAGAAATGAACTGGGCTCCCCTATCTGAAATGATAGATAAAGGGATCCTATGCCACCTCACTATCTCATCAATATACAGCTTGGCATAATCTTCGGCCCTGTAAGTAGACTTCACAGGAATGAAGTGAGCAGACTTAGTCATCCTGTCAACAATGACCCAAATGGAATCATGTAGTTTCCTGGTCCTGGGCAGAACAACCACAAATTCCATATTAATAGCCTCCCACTTCAATGTTGGGATCTGAATCCACTGGGTAAGACCTCCAGGCTTGAGGTGTTCGGCCTTAACCTGTTGGCAATTTGGGCACTCCTCCACAAACTTAGAAATATCTCGATTCATACCTTTCCACCAATAGATCTCCTTGAGATCATGATACATCTTGGTGGAACCTGGATGAATGGAATACCTTGAGCCATGAGCCTCTGCAATAATATTAGGTCTCAGATCATCAATATTTGGCATGCACAATCTGCCATGGTATCTAAGCACACCATCCCTGCCTAGGGAGAATGATTCATTTAGCTTACTCAACACCGAGTCTTTCAACTCCATGAGTACTGGGTCGAGGTGCTGCTTAGCTTTAACATCTACAACAAATGAGGATTCAGAACTGGAATGAACTGAAACACCCCCACTTGGTGTATCTACTAGTTGTACACCTATCCTATCCAATTTGTGTACCTCTTTAACCAACTCCTTCTCATCATCGATATGAGACACACTACCCATACTAAATCAGATCAAAGCATCGACCACTACATTGTCCATACCAGGGTGATAGTGGACACTCATGTCATGATCCTTCAGCAGCTTTAGCAATCTTCTTTGACGAAGATTCAATTCTCTCTGTGTAAAAACATACTGAAGAATTTTATGGTCAGTAAATACATCAACATGTACACCATATAAGTAATGTCTCCAAAGTTTTAACTCAAATACCACGGCAGCTAACTCAAGATCATGGGTCGGGTAATTCTTCTCGTGAATTTTCAACTGTCTTGATGCATATGCAATCACTTTGCCATCGTACATAAGAACACATCCCAAACCTACTCGGGAAGCATCACAGTACACCATATACCCTTCACTATTCCTCAGCAATGTGAGAACTGGGGCTGAAGTGAGTCGGTCTTTGAGCTCTTGGAATCTCTTTTCACAAGTTTCAGACCACTCAAACTTCTCTTTCTTCTTTGTTAAAGCTGTCAATGGAGCAGCAATAGAGGAAAAACCATCAACAAACCTGCGATAATAATTAGCCAAACTCAAGAAACTCCGAATATCTGTAGGAGTGAGGGGTCTCGACCAGTTCTTTACTGCGTCAATCTTGTTTGGATCGACCTCTACACCCTGGTCTCACACAACGTGACCAAGGAAGGTCACTGATCTCACCCAAAACTCACATTTGCTGAATCTTGCATACAACTGATGTTCCCTGAGTACTTGCAATGTCATTCTCAAATGTTGTTCATGCTCTTCTCTGGTCTTAGATTATATGAGGATGCTATCTATGAATACTATGACAAAAGAATCAAGGTATTCACGGATGACCCTATTCATAAGGTCCATAAACGTGGCTGGTGCGTTAGTGAGACCAAATGACATGACAAGAAACTCGTAATGACCATACCTAGTACAGAAGGCAGTCTTAGGAATGTACTCTTGTCTCACTCTAAGCTGGTGATACCCTGAGCAGAGATCTATTTTAGAAAAGAAACTTGAACCTTGGAGCTGATCAAATAGATCATCGATTCTGGGAAAAGGGTATTTTTTCTTTTTAGTGACTTTGTTGAATTGCCGATAATCGATACACATTTTAAGGGTTCCATCATTTTTCTTAACGAACAACACTGGAGCACCCCATGGGGATATGCTCGGCTGAATGAAGCCCTTACAAAGTTGATCTTTTAACTGCAACTTCAACTCTTTGAGTTAAGCTGGAGCCATTCTATAAGGAGGAATGGAAATTGGTTTGGTGTTGGGATCTAAGTCAATACAAAAGTCAATTTCGTATTCAGGAGGGATTCATGTTAAATCCTCCGAAAAGACATCTTGAAACTCTTTCACTATGGACACAGAGTCTATGGAAGGAACTTCATGTTCTAAGTCATTGACTCTGACTATGTGGTATAAATACCCCTTAGATATCATCTTATTGGCTTTAAGATGGGAAAATATTTGGGCTGTTGGATTTTAACTACGCCCTTCCCATTCCAGCTCTAACAAATTAGGAAACTGAAACCTTACTACCCTATTTCAACAGTCTATGGTATCATAGCATTTATGGAGCCAATCCATACCCACAATTATATCAAAGTCAAGCATGGTTAATTCTATTAGGTCCGCATAGGTAACTCTATCAAGAACAGTTATTCGGCAATCTTTATATACTCTTTCAGCTCTAATGCTATCTCCAGTGGGAGTACTAACTAGAAAAGGTTCATGCAAGATCTTAGGAAGCAAGTCAAATTTACTAGCTACTAAAGGAGTAACAAAAGACAAAGTGGATCCTGGATCTAACAATGCATACACAGGAAAAGAAAAGACAAGCAAGTTACCAGCGACGACATTTGCTGCCTTCTCCTGCTCCTCTCTACCTTTCAAAGCATAGAACCTGTTCCTCTTGGAAGGCTCGGCTGCAGCAGTAGGATTAGGCCGAGGCTGAGTATCTGCCACGGCCTGATTCATCACATGTGGGCAGTCGCTGATCATATGCCCACTCTTGCCGCACCTATATCATGAATTAGAACCTACCATGCACTCACTGCCATGAAAACGGCCACACTTACCACACGACTTTCTTTCACGCTGGGCATTTCTATCATTTCCCTTCTTGGGGAGACCAGATCTTGAGTCTGGCGCCTTAGACCACTCGGACATCCTAATTCTTATTTTCATTTTTCAACACGCACACACAAGAAGGAAGTTAGATGCTAGAATGACACAAAATATCAAATCTCTATATAGCACTATAAAGAGTAGAAGAAGGGAAGAACTTAACATCACTAAGTCTCTAAGTCATGGTTGTGGTGCACTTCACAACCATAAGCTAGAAACTACGCAACGTGGTTGTTTTGAGCCTTAGTTCGTAGGTAATTTAACCACATACTCTGATACCAAGTTTCTCACACCCGGATCCTAGATCCCAGATGAGGCAGACGTCGTTAACCTCTCATAGGTCGCAGACAAGCCTCTTCTTATATTTCATCACAATCATACAATTAAATTTAGCGGAAAATTTAAAACTTTACTGAAGTGTACTTAGACTTCATATAACTGCATAAGAGTGATATACAAACAGCTCAAACTAAACAACCATCTATCAAGAGATTAAGCAATTGAAATAGAGAATTCATAATAATAGTAATAGTTGCCAAATCGGCCTTAATACAAAAGCATGAACAAATGTTTTGAAAGGAAACGCTAGGGACAACATACACTAGCTATGTCTAATCTACTATAGCTAGAATGCTTAGGCATCCTCGAACTCAAGAGGACCTACCAAAGGCTGGAGGTACTAGTCTAAACACCTTCAACGAATATTCAATTTTCTCAAGGACCTGCATCTATAAAAATAGTAATTGTATATTGGTTAGTACATACTTGTACTAAGTATGGGTGTATGCACATAAACACATAAGGACTATGCATGATCATGGGAAGCTCTTCCTATAGCAACATGTCATTTTTGGAAAGTACTTCACTTCACTTTGCTAATTCGTTATTTATGAATCATTCTATGAATATGACATATTTTCATGCATTTAAAACACACAACTCATTTTCTATATGAACATAAGACCTTGGAATCATGAACATAATTTTAGAACAACTCAAGCAAAAGTTAATAATTTTGCTCCCCTTAGGCCGGGAGCTCCCTCTCCCAGCCTTAGTTTATTTTTCAGTCTTTTCTTCTTTCTGTTGTGTAGTTCAATGATATCCTTTGATCCTATGTTTTACTTACAAGTTCAATGATTCATTGTAGTCCCATACCTACAATGAATCAAGTAAGTAATCCAAAAGACTAAGGAAATGATTTTGACTACCTTACTCAGAAGTTATTCTTTTCATTCTTATTAAATTGGGCATGAAGTCTTTATAAGCCAATCTTTATTGGCTATGCCCATTCTTTGATTATTTGCATAATATATAGATGTTGGGGTATATATTCATACTCCAATATTGGCATAAACCAATAATCGTTAAAACTTCATTCTTATCAAACATTGATGATTTGACATTCTCATTCTTTGCTTACTTAGTTCACTTTTAACTTACATTTCTTATTCTTTGATCTGCAGTTCACTTTGAACATGCTACTTTCTTTCTTTCTTACTTTCTTACTGAAATCTTAAAGCATTAACTGACATAGATCATGTGAGCTACCATGAAATCCAGTGTCTTCCCCACACCGAAAAGATGTAGTTCATCGTCTAAAGTGAAACCGAATACTTTCTTGAGCATTTATTGACATACATCATGTGAGCTAACATGAAATCCATTGTCTTCCCCTCACCGAAAAGAGGTGGTTCACCGGCTAAAGTTAAACCGAATACTTTCTTGAGCATCTAACCGACATAGATCATGTGAGCTAACATGAAATCCAGTGTCTTCCCCACACCGAAAAGAGGTGGTTCACCGGCCAAAGTGAAACCGAATACTCCCTAGCTTTCCTAGGTGGATCCACTATCTAGTAACCTATGCTGGCAACATAGTTCAAAGACTAGGAGACCTTGGAGACCCTAATCCACCTTGGTGGTAGTCTCGTCTCATGAGGCTTACATGTGCTGGCACAAGCTCATTGCTAGTCTATCGGTGCTTAGCTCAGATTTATTATACTTTACAACTTTTAGAGTTGAAACATACATTGTGGAAACTTGCTTCTAGCATGAGGTATGCTTAGCTCAATGGATGACTGGTCATCCCTTTCTTTACTTGATGAATGTGAGCTTAATTCTTACATTATCATCATAGTGTGAGTGAGACTTGTCTCACGATTTATAACACCCTCTTATGTGAGTATCTTTGACCTAATTGTTTAGGTGCAAGGGAGACTTGTCTCATTTCTTTTAACACCCTATTTTAGGTCAATTTCATAACTCATAAGTTTTTAGTTATTTCATTACTCACCTTATCTTGTTCAACATTATTTGGTAGCCTTCTACCATTCTTTATGAAAGTTGTAAGGACTTATTCATTGTGATACTATGTTCACAATGTTCATTTAGATAGGGTATGTTGGGACTTGTCCCAATCATTGACATACCCTGGGTTATGAGTTCATTGAGTTACATCTTGTCAAATCTCATTCTTTTAACATGTATTTGGCCTTACAAGAAACATCATAATTTACATTGGCCATATAAGATTGGTATGATTTAGTCATTGGCTAATTCTAATAATATTTTCGACATAATATTCCTAGCCAATTTATTGGCATAAATCAAACTTTGATATTATTACTAGCCAAGTCAATTAACTTTATGTATATACTATAGTAATCTCATCATTTTGAGTAGCCAATTTTTAGTATTTGATTAGCCTATAAGAACAATTCAGTAAGTTGATTTGGCATTGAAGATTCATTAACTAGCTTTGATTCTCATTCTTATTTCTTCTTGGAAACATTGCATTCCAAAAACTTTCAAACATATCTACTGTAAACACACACAGTAATCGAAACCTTCATTCCTTTCAACAATAAACTGAATTTCATAAATGACTTATAACAATTTCATCTCCTCGAACACAATAAGGCATTACCACATATCTTATCTCATGTAAATAATACTCTAATCATACGGATCTAACCTATAGGTCTCATTCGACATTATAAATCACAGAAACCTACACATAATGATCAGTTATCACCACATACCAACAACATGCTCGAGATTTATATTATACATACTACTAGAATCGGAAATAGGGAGAACTAGGGAGATGGACATTCGACAATTTCGTTGGGAATAACCATAGTTTCGGTTTTCTTGAATTCAAAATGGTTGAAAAGCCTACTGGGGAAAGGAATCCAAGTGATAAACCCATACCTTAATGTAGAATTGAATCTACAAAGATCACCTTGTACTTTGCACGAAAATCTTGAAGAACTGCCTTGAAATCGCCTAAGTTTTTTCTTACGTTTGCTCACTGTTTTTTAGTCATAGTCTTCTACGGGATAAACGTGAGTCAAAGTCTTAGGAACTGAATATTGACTAATTCAACTTAGGTTAATTACCTTAATTAAATAAATCAATTAGCTAATTACCAAAACGCCCCTCCTAAATTTACTAAAAATAGGAGAGCATTTGACTTAGCCAAATTTTGAAAATTTTCTAAGGGTTTTGGTTTGACCATGTATTTAAATTAATTAACTACATTGCTAATTTAATTAATTAAGTGACCTAGGGTAATTACTAAAATACCCCTAAGTCACTAGGCCCATAATCAACCCCTTTGGACCATCCTAGTTTAGGTACTAGGATGTTTCTTTAGTTAGTTATTCGAATAGTGTCACCCGGTTAGGTTATAGGATGTCGGGTACACTAGTTAGTGTATTTTAGTTAGTCCTAGGTTAGTTAGCTAGTTAGGTAAGTTATTTAGAGCATAGGACTGGTTAGGAAGCTTTGCCCCACGTGGCTTGACCCGACGCGCGCCTTCCCCCTAACCGCCCTAACCTAATCGGTTGGGCTTGTCGCTTGGTCCCTTGGCCGGAAGCACATGTGCTTGCACATGGGTTGCCGTGCACTTTCATAACCGTGCACTCCTTAATTGCACTTGGAAAATTCACTTCTTCCCCCAAGGATCCTCACTATGTCCTTAGGCACTACTTAATCTACATAATCATTTTAAATGATCATGTGCTATGGTACCTAGGCTTGACACTTGGATGCCTCGTACCTAATGTGTGTAAACGATGAAATTAAGAATTGAAGAAATTAAGGATTTTATCTAAGGGTCTTCATTGCAGGTACAATTCCTAACCAAGTTTGGATTGTATTTTAAGTTACTTGTGATTACATAGAAATTGGCTAACACACTTAAGCCAATATTCTCTAAAATGCCCAATATTACTCAATATTGGGCATTGGGATGCCTATGTACCCCAACACATATTCTTAAAACCTAATAGACTCTTCACTAGACAAGTACATTTTCTGGAAATTTATAGATTGTATGTTATTTTGGAAACAAAATGGGAAGGAAAAGAATTGTTCTGTTTGTGGCTCGTCTAGATGGAAGACTATTAATGAAAGTACCAAAATTCCTGCAAAGGTTTTAACGTACCTTCCCTTCAAACCTAGGCTTCAGAGAATATTCATGTTTCCTTAAACAACTGCAAATATGAAATGGCATGATACTGAACGACCAAAAGATGGAAATATAAGGCATGCGGCTGATAGGGAAGCTTGGAAGAATTTTGATTCCTTGCACGAATATTTTGCTAGAGATCCTCGTAACGTTCGATTGGGTCTTTCAAGTGATGGTTTCAACCTATTTCGAACCATGACTATTTCTCATAGCACATGGCCTGTTATGTTAATGAATTATAATTTATTGTCGTGGATTTGCATGAAACCAGAGTATATGATCTTATCTATGATCATTCCAGGTACATCGTCTCTAGGAAAGGATATTGATGTCTACCTTCAATCACTAATTGCAGAATCAAAATTGTGGGAAACTGGAATGGAAACATATGATGTTGATTCTAACCAAACTTTTCAATTGTGTGCAGACTTATTATGGACAATCAGTGATTTTCCAGCCTATGCAATGCTTTCTGGTTGGAGCACAAAAGGAAGAAAGGCCTGCCCAACTTGTAATCATGGGACATGCTCTAAATATCTCAAGCATAGTCGTAAGATGTGTTACATGGGTCATCGGGCATCCTTACCTCCTAATCATCCATTTCGAAGAGATAAGATATCATTTGATGGTAAAGAAGAACACAGATCTGCACCTACTTCCTTATCAGCACAGAAGTATTGGAAGAGTTGCGTGGATTCAATAATGTTTTCGAAAAGGGCCAAAAGAGGAAGCGTCGTGACAGCGATGGTCCATGGAAGAAAAGATCCATTTTGTTTGAATTGCCATACTAGGAACATAACAAACTGAGGCACAATCTTGATGTGATGCCTATAGAAAAAAGTATTTGTAACAGTTTGCTCGGTACTTTGTTGGATGTAACTGGAAAGTCAAAAGACCATGTTAATTCTCGATATGACTTGCAAGAAATGGGGATATGAAAGGATCTTCAACCAGTAAAGGATGATAATGGAAAAGTTCATTTGGCTAAAGCTTGTTTCTCCATGAAACCAGAAGAGAAGAAGTTGTTTTGCACTGTTCTTAAAAATGCCAAATTACCAAAAGGTTGTGTTTCAAATATATCAAGATATGTGGAAGTGGATGAGATGAAAATATCAGGTTACAAGAGACATGATGCTCATTTCATAATGCATTACTTGCTCCAAGTTGCTGTTAGAAAAGTGTTGCCTAAAAACGTTTCTATAGCGTTGATTCGGTTGGGGAACTTCTTTAGAGTCATATGTGGCAAGGTGAAAAGGAGAACATATCTTGATAAAATGCAGTCTCAAATAAATGAGATTATATGTGACCTTGAAAAGATTTTCCCTCCATGCTTTTTTGATATAATGGTACATCTGCCCATCCATTTAGTAATTGAAGTGAAACTTGGGGGTCCGACACATCTTTGTTGGATGTATTCCACTGAATAAACCCTATGTTTCTTTAAGGGGCTTGTTCATAATCGATTTCATCTAGAAACATCTATACTAGAGGGAATCGTGGCACTATAGCACGTGAATTTATGTCAAGATACCTACATGCTGGGGTGAAAACAAAATTCAGTCGATTCCAATTAGAGGATGAGCAGGGAATTGAAACAAAGGGAGATAATTTGTCACCTATATTCCCTAAATTTGACAATCCCATTGGAAGGGAGAAAAAAAGAAGCAAAGGCAATAATTTTCACATGGATCTCCAGTTATGTCTTTATATACATCGATATATATTGTTTAATACCGGATATGAAAAAATGGAAACCTTTATCATGTAAGATTAGTCAATTTGATTATAAACTTCAATATTTATTATATGATAAGAACTTTGAAATAAGCTTGCTTCCAGGGGACATAAGACTATAATTGACAATCATAGTAGATCAAACGCATGGATTAGACCACAAAATCATAGTCAAGAATTTGGCAACTGGTTTAAGAAGAAAATTAAATCTGTTGAAGTGCCTGAACATTAACGACATCTTTATAAAGGGCGTAATACTGCAGCAAAAAGGTATACAACATATTTCATTAATGGATATCAATTTCATAAAATGAAAGGAGATGGTCAAGGTAAGACTCAGAAATATGGAGTGACTTTATCAGCAACGACTGATAGTTTTGCTAGTGCTAGAGACCAAAACCCCATTGATGGAGAGGTTGTCTATTATGGAGTTGTTCAAGATATCATAGAGATTGATTATTGGGGCTGATTTAGTGTTGTGTTGTTTAAATGTGATTGGTTTCGTAATGAATTAGAGGAATATGGATTAACTCGGGTATACTTCAATAAGTTATGAAGTACTGAAGATCCATTTGTACTAGCATCTCAAGTGCATCAAGTTTTATATGTGGAGGATTCAATTGGGAAAGATGTTTATTATGCAAGGACTAAAGTCAATGTTGATTTATTTGGTTTAGAAGAAGATCAAAATTGCCCTAATATTGGAGACACGTGTTTTGGGGAGCCAGACAATTGCATTGGAACATCAAATGGAATATATGATATTGATGTTGATCTTAGATGGTCGAGAGAAGATGTACCTCGTGATGTCATTGATATGCCAACTTATGATCAACATTCAGAATACATGAAAGAAGATCATATAGACACATCTGAAGAAGATGAGGACTTTGATGATGTCGATTGGGATTGGATGGTGGCTGATGATTGACGAATGAATTTTTGAACTTCTTTTAATATATATCTATTGCATTTTCTTATATGTACTATTGGTTTGAAAGTCAATTGAGTGAATGCTGATTTTGCCTATTTTATTCTCATTGTGTACTTCTATCTTTTTGGGTTTTCTAAATATCATTAGATATTGCTTTAGTGCTTCTTTCCATGAAATGAGATGAATGATTTTCTTTAGAAATCATATGTGAATCAGGTTGCAAGAAGTGGTGATTCTGATTTCTGCTTCACCCTTAATCCTTTTTACTAGTTCATTTTACTGCTATTGTAATCTTCTTTTACTTGATTTTGTTGGGATGTCTAACTCCTTATCTGTATATATCTGTTTTTTTTATACAGTAGGCAGTACTTGGTAGTCATGAAACAACGAGTGTCTTCAAGAATAAGTAATAGAGAAGCAAGAATAATTGTTCCAACTGGAACGCTCACATCTTTGGCGAATCATAAGAAGTTGTTGCTAGCTAGAAAAAGAAAAGATCTAATCGCCGCAAAGTGTCAACGTTTAACAGATGTAATTGAAGAACAAGATCTTCTAGAATCACACTATCCAAAGACAGGAGTTCATATTCAAGCTGACTCAACTAACAATGTAGTGCAACAAGTAGAAGAACAACATTAACTAAATTCTGCTGCTCTTGAAGAAAACAAACAATGTGCATACCAAGGCAAGAACATCAATATTTTATTTATAATATTACTTGTCTTTTTATATTATAAAATCAAATTACAATACTACTTTGGAAGGATTATCTTTTTATGTGTATTATTATAGAGTCCTCCACTAAAAAAAGACAAAGAGGTCAAAAAAAGATGTTATCTGTACATGGACGGCATGATCGTAAACTGATTATATTGAATAAAGTTGGTCAGCCAGTTGGTCCTAGTAATGATGTCGTGATAGAGTTGAGAAGCTTCCTCGGTACACTTGCTAGGAATGCGACCCTTTGTCCTCTTGATATAGAAAATTTGAAGCTGATGGACACAAAAGATGATTTCTGGGATTATACCAAGGTTTAAGTATTCAATTCTCTGTTAAGTTAAATATATTTAAAAGTTATTGCACTAACTCAATGTTCAAATTTTCAGGAGAAATATGACATTCCAGAAATTGGTGTTAGATGGACTGTAAAAACAGTTCAAGAATCTTGGAGAAGGCGTAAGTTTGATTTGAAAACACACCACTTTGATGCCTACGCTAATGATCAAATTCGGATGGAAAACAAGATTGATGATGTTCCAACATCTCAATTTAAGGAACTTCTTAATTATTGGAACTCTGAAAAATTCCAGGTAAGTCTTATTAGTTTGTAGTGGTTCAATTATGTTAAGTTGGAGTTTACGTTATCATTTTCCCTTCTGTCCTTGTTGGATCCGAGAACAACTTGTAATACATGTTTCTTGGTTGAATTTTAATCCTCATGGATTTAGTTATTTCTTTTTTAGTAAAAGAATATTGTCATTATCTGATTTAGTGGTTATTTTTGCTCTTCATTCCCAAAATATTATAAGTTATGTAAAGAGCTCTTTGCTTCTGTAACTGATCACTGGTAGTGTCTGTTCTGTCTCTTCTTTTTGGGAGCCACTGAGCTCTTATTTTTTTTTAATGAATCAATGGAAAGAAACTTTCCTCTTCTATAAAAATCACTTGATCATTGTGGAACTTCTCTTCTATTTGCAGAAAATGTCAAAAACCAATAGTGAGAATCGAAAAAAGTTGAAGAATCCACATACTGTTGGCAAGAAAAGCTTTGCTTTAGTTCGCAATGATTTGGTATGAGCTCTTGCCTAGCATTGAATAAAAACTTGTCACATTTTAAATAAGATGTTTTATATCCAATTTTAATGTCTACTGGAAAAAGAGAGGGAAACTAGTGATACTCCATCAGCTAAGGAATTTTTTGTGGTTACAAGAAAAAGAAAGCCCAATCAATCATACAAGGATACATATGAGCATACAACTAGTAAAATTGTGAGATTTCTATCTAATTTTTATTTTGTTTGATTTGAATATGTTTTTTCATATTTACTCTTTATGTGTGTACTTGAATTCTGTTGTTTTTGAAATAATAAAACTGCATTATAGGCTGAGATGGAGAATATTGAAATACAACAAAAAGAAGATGGAAATGAGACAATTGATGCATTTTCTTCTATCATGGGATCACAACATCTAGGACGTTTGAGATTATATGGAAGAGGGGTTACAAAAACTATTTTGAAAGGGAAAGTGGGACATTTTGAATCCTTGTCAAATACAACAAATGACCTCGTGAAAAAGATAGAAGAGATAATGATGAGAATGGAGGAAAAAACTGAGGAAAAGAAAGAACAATATGACCAAAAAAATACCACGATGCGACAAGAAATTGTAGAAGATGTCATAAAAAAACTTCAGCATTCAGGCCTACCAATTGATGCTAATGTTCTAGAAACATTACTTGATGTTTCGTCAACACAAAAAATAAAAATTTGATCAGTCCATCGTTCATCTACCTGTAGAAACAATGAAGGTCACAATCCCCCTTCTTCTTCTTCATTTTCTTCTACTACTTCTTTTGCAATTTCTTTTTGGTTCATCTTCATCTATGGATTGCTATGTTAATCTGCTTCTACTTCTTTTTCTTGTGCTACTACACTTGCAATCTTCTTGTATTAGTGCTAGTGCAACTGCGATGATCCTTTTATTTTTATCAAAGGTGATATTATCGAGATTAGTGTTACTGTTGTTTGCATAGTGTAGGTGTTGTTGGTTTTCTTTGACTGGAGATCATCAATTTCCCTTGTGATTCATCATTTGTTTCTGATGTATATGTTCTTGTTGTATTTACTCTTAATGTAGCCCCTATTTGTTGCTTTATCTATTGTCTTTAACTGTTACATTTTGATCAACAAATATCATGTTTATGATTGTGTAATTTTTCTTGTTCTGATTCTGAGGATTGTAATTTGTGATTTATTGAAATTCAATGACTTCCATCCTTTGGTGGGGAGAGTTTGAAAACTGTGGTAGTGTATAGAGTTATCTTGTTCAAGTGCAATGTTGTAATGTTATTAGATAACTAATTTGTTCCTGACCTAGTTGTTCCCGATCAGCTTCTTCACCTGGTTCTAATTCTTTTATCTGTTTACTGGCTGCTAAACTGTCCTCATCCGGGTACATTTTTATAGCAATATTTTTCGAGTTGTTTCCTCATAGGTTTGGCTCCTCCTCATGAACAGTTAGAGCTTCTACCTCTATGTTAGAGTCTTGGTTTCCTGGTAGTTATTTTCATCATGGACTGAAATAGAAAAAATTAGGAATTGTGTGTCTACTTTACCTTTTCAATTTTGAACTTCCTCTTTCCTAATTGTTGACCCTTTTGAAATTGTAGGTGAACAAAATGATGAGCAAAGAGGGGATGAAAGCAGCGAAGACCTTATTTAAAAAGAATTGGTTTCTACAAACATTCTAGCACTTTTTTACTTTTTTGCCTAATTTTGTGAACTTAAATGAATGCCAACTCTTGAACATTCTAGAACTATTTTTACTTTTTGGCCTAATTTTGTGAAGTTGAATGAATGTCAACTCATAAATATTCTAGGACTATTTTAATGTTTACGCTGAATTTTTGTGAACATAAATGTATGTTAACTCTTGAATTGAAAATCAAGATCATTTGTTTTTATCTATAATATATGAATGCTACAAGTTGATGTACATATTGGTTTAATATGTTCTATCATTGTATCATAGTTTATTTCAAAAATGGCTACAATAGACTGCAATAACCATTAAAAAGATTTATTGCAATAGCTTAATAACATTGTTGCAATAGTTAAGAAGAACCGTAGTAATAGGTCATTTGCATTGATTTTCAACTATTGCAGAAAGTGCAAAAAACTGTCGTCCTAGAATAAAAAATAATTGTTGTTATATATAGTGTGTTGCAATAGTTCACAATTGTTGCTATAAAAACTTTTGCAACGGTTTGAAACTGATGCAACAAACGCAAAAAAGTGTCATCCTAAACTAAAAAATAATTGTTGTTGTAGACAGTGTGTGGCAACGGTTTATCACTGTCGCTATAAACTCTTTTGCAACGGTTTGGAAACTGTTGCAACAGCTGCACAAAAGTGTCGTCCTAGACTAAAGAATAAATGTTGTTATAGATGGTCTGTGTTAACGACTTTCAACTATTGCTAGTAAACCGTTACTATATATATATCTCAACAGCCTTATATGCAACACGCTAGTTTCCGATGCCATAGCTCAATTGCAACACTCTTTCAGTCTATGGCAATAATTATTCTTGTGTTGAAACAAACATGTTTTCTAGTAGTGGGAATAGGTCATATTCTACAAACTAGACCAATCCATCAAGAAATAACATAATTGAGTTATAATACATGTTAATCTATTCATTATATCCAAATGAAATCATAAAAAAGCAATTCACAAGATCAATTTCGAGATTGGAAAAGACCCACTTGAATTTCATACTTTCGAAATTAATTTGATTGAACCCTTTGGGTAAAGAAGTCCAAAAGGTGAAAGGAATCACATACCTTGTTGTTTGATGAAGATTGATGGACAAACTTTGGTTATTGAAGCCTAGAACCCACCTTGACCTTGTCTTCTATGGAGTTCTATAACTTGAGAGAGAAAGAAGAGAGAAAGAAGAGAGTTTGGATTTTGGGAATTTATGAGAGCTTAGGTTAGTCTGATTAGCTTAGGGTCTTTATATAGGTTGTTAGTTAGCTTAATTAGGACTCTCCTAACCCCAAATCAACCTCCTAACTAAGCCAACTAATTAAAAACGTGCAGAAAAATCACACCCTCACAGATGACTCCCCGTCCCCCACCCCCCCACCCCCGTGTGTCAATGGACGGACCAAGGACCAACTGTCTTGTTGGTCCGTCGTTGAGTTCAGATACTATGCAAAACAGGCCTCTCATGGATTAGGCTAAGTGTTCGTCGATGGTGGCCATCGATGCCCCGTCGATTGACACACGATTCGTCGATTGGCACTCGTTTGTGCACATTGCCTTTTGGCATCTTCTTTCCAAAATTAAAGGGTCCTCCTCAAGGGCCATTGGTTGGTCCTTGGGGAGTCGTACCTTGATGTTTCGACTATGAACTAACTTTTATACGTGTTAGACACTCTTCAGCCAAAATTTATCAATTTCCTACTCCTAAAACTTAGCCAAATAGGCTAAGGCACACTAGCACCTCATTGAACTAGTTTCCGGACGTCATGGACGTTTCTTGACATTTTGGTTTCTAAACTTCCTAAATGACATATGTTCATGAAAATAGACCTTAAAACAGTGTCTAAACCTTTAGACACTTATATAAGGCTCTAGAACACGTCTTAAACTTTCAAAGTGTTACATTATTCCCCCCCATTAGGAACATTCGTCCCCGAATGACACTAGAATCTTTTAAAGGTAGGAACAGACTCAAGACTAACAACCCAACCAATCAATAATGCATGACAACATGAGTTACAACATCAATCATGACATTTACACATAGCAATTCGAAACTTCAATTAACACTTATAAGGCTCAAACATCACATTATGAGGAATTTCCTTCTTCTAACAACAACATGAGCTCAACATACCATATATGAGTCAATTATAAGTTCAATTTACCAACATGATCTATATCATTTAATAAAGACTCACCATATCAAAATGCACAACATAACTCAAAACAAGAAGAATTGCTTATTTTCAATTGAATATGCCAATTTCTAGCCAATTGAGATTGAGTTTTAGTTTTTCTTCAACACATGTTTTGGTTGATCTCGTTATGAGAATCAAGGTATTATATGCATAATATCAGGTATGTATTTTCTAAAATATTTTTGTGATTTAGAATACAATAGTATTCAATCACTAACAATTATGAGGAACCAAAGGTATATATAACTATTGGTTGAATATGACATGCTATACAAAACTTATCTAATGGAACAAGGTATGAAATTTTAATAGCATAAGTTTGAATATTATTTTGATTGTTTTGGAAGACTCAAAGGGTAAGCCATGTTGTACTTCGGTCTATTATACCATTGGTTAAGGGTAAGACGATGTATTCAAGTTTCATCGCACCAAAAGGGTAAGACATCAGGTTAAAGTCCGGATGCACCATAATAAAAATAATATTTAAGGGTAAGACGGTAGATTCATGTTCTATCGCACCAAGAGGGTAAGACATCAATTTGAGTTTTGATGCACCATAATGATAAGTTATTTATTTCGAGTCTCATAGAATTATGTCCTAACGTGCCTTTTATGGATAAGACATTGTCTTTCAGTCTCAATGCACAATAGTGATGATAAAATGATGACTAAGGCAAAATAGTATATTTTTAATAAAAAGACTTGAAATTCGTCCCATTGAATTTTCTCCATTCCTTGAAAAGAATATTGTAGCATTATATTTAAATTTTGAAATCCGCCTATTGCTCCATTCTATCATATGGATGTGGTAGCAGTGAATAGTAAGTCTGAAAGACGACATGTGATGAAATGTATGAATTGGGACGTGAAGGGACAAATCATAATAGTAATCATTGTGGTAATTATAAGAAGGAAGAATAATATGAGTTGTTCAAATAGTCATTCAAACTATGAAAAATAATTTTATCATCAAAACGGTATGAAGATCATTGGACACGCTGTTGTCCTGCGACATTATTTGATAAGTTTTATAAATCCTACATCAAAATAAAAGAATATAAAGTGGTGGTTCACTTTATCTTTCAAAGCGATGTTGAGGTGGATCATGTAAATATGCCAAATATAAAGGTATGACATGTATAAATGCTTATCGTTAACTCATGAAGTGATTGTGACTTGTAATAAGCATGTGAATGTTTGCCTATTCTTGAAAGTGAATATGTAAAAATATGAAGGAAAAATATGAATAAGAATATCTTCATGTATTGTTGGATATATGTCACAACTCATCTCTACGGGAGGTTAAATAAATTTTATTTGACATGAATGGTCGATGGTCGTGTGCGTTTATACGTCATGAATATTATGGTATGTTTGTTATGAACTACCGAAAGGGCAAAAACAAAAAATTAATTCTTGCCAATAAAGGTTGTGGCCATGATCAAGTATACTGTGTGGCAATACAAATTTGTCAGTGGTTGTGTACTAATGGTACAACAAAAGTAAAGCAAGAAATATGTCTTGCTCGTAATTTTTTGACCATGACAGTAATAATATAATTTCCTCCTTGAAGGAGATGCTTACCATAGGGATGGTGTCATGCAATATATGATAGTACACAAAATTAATAGCAAGCTTTAACGAGTTGTGTTATTACAGAGGAATAGTAAATGGGTTGTAGTAAGTCTCAAAAGAAACTTTTAAGTTTCAGATGAATTCAAAAGAAATATTGAGACTATAAATTATGAAAAGATTTATTATCTTCATATTACTACAATCGAAGTGGGTTATAAATATTTATGTAAAAGATTACCCATTTTTTCCTCTTATTTGTTGCACACAAACGTGGTCATGCTGATGGAATCACATGCAAAAGTAAATTATATGTATACTGAAATAAAGATCAGTTGGCATGAGCGGTTGACCTTCTGATTTAAATGTGATGCAAATGTAATTGAGAATTTAGGTGGCTTATATGATTAAAAAATAAAATATTCTTCAAGAATTCTTTGTGTTGCTTGTTCTCTTGATAAAATGATCATTGTATCAGTTAAGGTTGGGATTGTAATCACCTCAAGTTTTGGAACACATAAAAAGGTTAATATGGGTCCATTCATCTGCCATGTGGATGATTTGAGACTATATGATAGATGCATCTATGTGATGATGACATGTGCTTTGTTGTCAACTTACAAATTGGTGTTTGTAAGGTTGTTTGCTCGAATTGTTGAATTAAGAGAACAGTTCCAAACTATGAAATTATATTGATAATGTTGGTTGATTTGGCAGAAATTGTATTCCTCCAATTATAGCTAAATCATAGTTATGAGAACAAAACTCCCAAATATGATTTGGTATAATATAATTTTATTTAACATGTAGCAAAGCATGTATGCATCAAGCCAACAAGGTTTCCCCATTTAAATTGGTTCAGGTTCAGGAACAAAATAATTTTCATCTAAAATGTTTGAATGTGCGGTTATGATTTTAATTGCTCCACCACGCACAAAGATGAATTCCCAAATAAGGTTGGGATGAATGTTAGATCTTCTAACATTAGGGGGGACAGATGATTTTGGCAGCTGAAAATTATGTGTGAGGTTTATTTTGAATTATCAGATCCTCGTTAAAAGAAAATATGAACTTGAAGTTCAAGTGCTAATTCATTTGCATATTGTTGTAAATCTATTGCCAGATGAATTTATTGACCCTATGATATAATTCAGTTGCAAATGCTCCAATGTGAAGTCCTTGAAGGACAGAGTCTATGATACGTCGAAAGCGTAATAGACCAATTCGTTCCAAATATAAAATTCCTTGAAGAAGGAGAGGAGCAAAGGATAAGTATGGTCATGATAATGAGGCAAGTGCCATAAAAGAGCACATTGACATTACACTTCATAAAACCTCTGAAAAGGTTTACGTACCTGGAAAATAATAAAAATGAAGAGATCTCGATAAGTTATGTCTTATTGGAATCGATATCAAATAACCATCGACGGTATCTTTGATATGAGGTAGCGCTCAGTGATATAAATTGTGATGAGTATCTTGAATTCAAATATGTCATAGAGTGGGACAGATAAATGATTGTCCATGTAAAATGCATAATTCAAATATATTTTGTTTCACTTAGAAAAGTGACGTTTGGACTGATAGTCCATAAATCAATGTATAATATCAGTGGGATACAAATAAATTATTATGCAATAGTATAAACGTAATATATCAAATACGGTTTGTGCCTTGGAGCATAAAGGTTTGTCGCAAAAATCCTGACACTATTGGAGATGTTTCTCCTATGTTGGATGTAATGAGGTTTGTTTTGATCTGGAAACATATGAAAAACTTGAATGCATGTAATGAATAATTGTAATGTCTAGCTAGACAATGAAGGTTATATGAAAATCCTTGAAGTAATCGAGGTATCTGAAGCATATAAAGGTTTGAAGGAAACTTTTTCAATAAAGCTTCAAGAATCCTTATATGGATTGAAATAATCAAGGAAGAAAAGGGTACAAAAAGAATGACCCTAATTGTCCTTGAATTTTTTTGAAAGGTCAGGAGATAAATTTGTTATTATAGTTGTGTATGTTGATGACTTGAATGTTATTAGCACTCTTATAGATCTTTTAAAAGCTGTTGAGTATTTGAAATGGTGAAAAGTTCTTGGTAAGACAGGATGTTGTCTTGACCTACAGATTGATAATTAGACGAATGAAATATTTGTCCATCAATCAACATACACAGAAAAGTTTTGATGAAATTTTATATGGAAAAATCACATTCATTGAGTATCCTAATGATTATGAGATTGCTTGAAATAAATGATAATTCATTTTGATCTCAAGAAAAGGATGACGATATTCTTGGTGATGAAACTCCATATCTTAGTGCAATCAGGGTGCTAATGCATATTGCTAACAATACTCGACCAAATATCTATTTTGCAGTATATTTACTGGCAAGATTTGATTCCTCCCTAACAAAAGGACATTGAAATGGTGTTATGTATATACATGAATATATTTGAAGGACCATAGACATGGGTTCATTCTAGTCTGAAGAATTCAAGTAAGAGTTATTGGGTTACGCAAATGCAGAATATTTATGTAATCCGTATAAAGCACGATCTCAAATATGCTATTTGTTTGCATGTAGAGGCACAATAATATCCTGGCGATGAAGGAAGCAAATGTTTCTATAAAGAAATAAAAGTCCTCCATGAAGCAAGTTGAGAGTGCGTCTGGTTGAGATAAATGACATACTTGAATAGAAGAAAAGTTCTCTTCTTCATCTCTCTATCTTGTCTTATTCTCTTTATACTTATATTGCTATAAGCTTGATTTTATAACACGTATAAAATAGAAGCTCATAAGAATATAATCATAAAGAGAAGAAGACAAGAGAAGTAGATGTAGAAGAAGACTTTCTTCTTATTCCAGTGTATTTATCAAATGGTGAGTGATATCTCTATTTATAGTGTTAGGTCACCACATTAATAGATACAAAGTTATCTCTTAAGGTTCTTATCACCTGGGAAATAATTATACACGAATCCAATTAATTGTTGGATAACTCTAATGGATCATCCACATAAAATAATGGATTTATAACAATCCCCCTTGGATGTCCATAGATAATATGCCTCGTTAAAACCTTACTAGAAAAAACCCAGTGAGAAAAAATTCTAATGAAGGAAAAAGAGTACACATATCTTTTGATACGCATTATTTGTTGCCTCATTAAAAAACTTGACAGGAAAACCTAGTGGGACAAAACCTCGCTCAAGGAAAAAAGAGTGCAACACGTATTATGCTGCCCCTGATTAAAACATCACTTAATTTCTTGCGATGATGTCTCTAATCTTAGTAAAATCATGGTACTAATGCATCTTGCTAACAATACTCGACCATATATTTGTTTTGCAGTAAATTTACTTGCAAGATTTTGTTCCTCCCCAACAAAAGGACATTGAAATGGTGTTAGGTATATACTTGAATACCTTTGAAGGACCATAGACATGGGTTCATTCTATTCCGAAGAATTCAAGTCAGAGCTGATTGATTACGTAGATCTATAATATTTATCTGATCCACATAATACACTATCTCAAACTTGCTATTTGTTTGCATATGGAGGCACAATAATATCCTGGCGATCAATGGAGCAAATGTTGGTATGGATAAATAAAATCCCTCCATGAATCAAGTCAAGGGTGCGTCTGATTGAGATAAATGACACACCATATTTAGGAAATGTGTGGCTTTTTTTGAAAAAGAACATACCAATCAGAATGTACGAAGATATGACACCAAAAATGCGAATTTTTGCAAAGCTTCACCAAAAATCAAAGCAACTTCAATTTTAGTTATTATTTTCATTATTAATAGGAATGACTAACCTTAGTTATCAAATAGATGAGGGTAACGGGACTTTATGTCGGCCTCGGCCTCCCATGTTGCACCCTCAACTAGGTGGTTCATCCATAACACCTTTACGAAAGCCTCCTCTTTGTTACTTATCTTCTTTATTTGTCTATCATGGATTTGAACCAGAACCTCCTCATAGGAGAGGTTATCCTTCACGCCAAGACCCTCAATAGCAAGAATAGACCCGGGATCACCGATACACTTCCTAAGCATAGAAACATGGAAAACCGGATAAACCGAAGCCAATTCCCTAGGGAGTCTCAACTCATAGGAAACCTTACCAACCCTTTACAAGATTTCATAGGGACCCACATAACAAGGACTGGACTTTCCTTTCTTGCAAAATCTAACCACCCCTTTCATCGGCAAAATTTTCAAGTACACCTTATCACCTTCTTCAAACTCTAAATCCCTTCTCCTATAATTGGCATACGACTTTTGCTGACTATAGGATGTTTGCAACCGGTTCCTTATGATATAAACCTTCTCCAAAGTTGTAATAACTCACCCACTTCAAACCATCCAATTGGAGATCTACATCTCCTACCATACAAGGATTCATAAGGAGCCATATATATAGATGAATGGTAACTATTGTTGTGAGCAAACTCCACCAAAGGCAAATGCTTATCCCAATTTCCCTTGAAATCAATGATACAATCTCTAAGCATATCCTCAAGGGTTTGAATAGTACGCTTTGTTTGACCATCCATCTGGGGATGAAAAGTGGTGCTTAACTTCACCTTTGTACCCAAACCTTCTTGGAATTACCTTCAAAACCTATATGTGAATTGTGCACCCCGATATGATATGATGGATAACACAATACCATGGCGACACACAATCTCATCTATGAAGATCCTTGCATAATCCTCCGCCAAATAGGTAGACTTTATGGGAATAAAACGAGCGGATTTGGTCAACCTATCCACAACCACCCATATAGAGTCATATTTCTTTTGTGTCCGAGGCAAACCTACCACAAAATCCATATTGATGTCTTCCCACTTCCAAGTAGGAATTTTTATTTCATGAAGTAAACTACCCAACTTTTGATGTTCGGCTTTCACTTGTTGGCAATTTGGACACATAGAAACAAATTCCACTATGTCCTTTTTCAAACATTCCAAACAAAACACTTACATATGGTCATGGTACATGTTTGTTGAACCCAGTTGAATGGAGTAACGGGACCCTTGAGATATTTCTCAAGGATCCGGTTCCTCAAACCATCAACATTGGGAACACACAACCTTCCTTGATACCTCAAGACACCATCCCCCCCTAAGGAGAATGAATCATTAAGCTTGCCAAGAACTGATTCCTTCAAATCCTTTAATGGTTGATCGAGGTGTTGTTTGGACTTCACCTCAATCACGAAAGATGACTCAGAGTTATGATGGACCATAAAACCACAATTCGTAGAATCTTCCAATATAACACCCAATCTAGTCATCCTATGAACATCTTTCACTAGGTCTTTCTTGTCTTCCTCTACATGAGACACACTACCCATGGTTATACGACTTAGAGCATCCGTAACCACATTGGCCTTGCCGGGGTGATAGAGAACACTCATGTCGTAATCTTTCAACTATTCCAACCACATTATTTGTCGGAGATTCAACTCTTTTTGAGTAAACACATATTGGAGACTCTTGTGGTCGGTATACACATCAACATGAACACCATACAAGTAATGCCTCCATATTTTTAAGGCAAATACCATGGCCGCTAACTAAAGATCATGAGTTTGATAGTTCCTCTCATGCACCTTAAGTTGTCTAGAGGCATAAGCTATTACTTTCCCATGTTGCATAAGTACACACCCTAAACCCACTCGGGATGCATCACAATACACAACAAAGCCCTTTGTACCCTCCGGTAAAGTCAACACAGGAGTGGAAGTAAGCCTACCTTTCAAGATTTGGAAGCTTCTCTCACATGACTCCAACCACTCAAATTTCTTACTCTTTTTGGTCAAGGTAGTCAAGCGAGATGCAATGGACGCAAAACCATCCACAAACCTCCGATAATAACCCACTAGACCCAAGAAACTCCTAATGTCGGTTGGAGTCAGTTGTCTAGGCAAATCTTTCACCACCTCGGTTTTCCTTGGATCAGCGTCAACTCCCTTACTAGAAATTATATGACCAAGAAACGCCATCGACATCAACCAAAACTCACATTTTCTATACTTGGCTAAGCACTTGTAACACAACCCTCAAATGGTCCATGTGTTCACCCTCATTTTTCGAATATACCAAGATGTCGTCAATGAAGACAATGACAAATGAATCAAGGTAACTTTAAAACACCCTAGTCATGAGATCCATAAATGCCGCCGGGGTACTAATGAGACCAAAGGACATTACTAAGAACTCATAGTGACCATATCTAGTCCGAAATACCATTTTTGGTATATCCTTACCTCTCACCCTAAATTGGTGATACCCCAATCTCAAGTTAATATTAGAAAAGTAGCTTGACCCTTGGAGTTTATAAAACAATGCGTCAATCCGAGGGAGAAGATACTAGTTCTTAATAGAGACTTTATTGAGTTGGAAATAATAAATGCACATCCGAAGGGACCCATCCTTCTTTTTGATAAATAAAATCGGAGCACCACATAGAGAAATACTAGTCCTTACGAATCCTTTGTCTAGAAATCTTTGACTTAAGCCTTCAACTCTTTCAATTCGGCCAGATCCATCCGATAAGGAGGAATTTAAATTGGATTTGTATCCAGTAACAAGTCGATACCAAAGTCAATTTCCCATTCGAGAGGAATACGAGGAAGATCATTAGGAAAGACCTCCAGAAATTTCCTCACTACGGGGCCCGACTCAATGGAGGAATTTTGGAGTCTAAATCTTGGACTCTTACTATGTGGTATAAACACCCTTTAGAGATAATTTTGCGTGTCTTTAAACAAGATATGATATGACCTCTAGGAATAGAATTTCCCCCCATTCCACTCTAAAACGGGATCATTTGGAAAATTAAACTTCACCACCCTTGTTCTACAATCTGTAGAGGCAAATCAAACGTACAACCAATCCATACCCAAAATGACATCAAAATTAAGAATATAAATTTCTACTAGTTCAACATGAGTAACTCTACTGGGCAATATTATAGGACAATTTCTATACACCCTTTTTGCAACAGCCGACTCACCCACTAGGGTAGATACTATAAAAGGTTCATTCAAGATATCGGGCAAAATGTTAATTTTTTTACCTACTAGAGGAGTAAAAAATGACAAGGTAGCACCAGGATCAACTAAAGCATATATATAAATAGAGAAGACTTTCAACATACCGGTCACCACATCGGGGGAAGTACCTTGCTCAGCCCTAGAGCGGAGAGCATAAAAGTGATTCTTCTTCGGACCATCATTAGAACCACTTGATTGAGCTTGACCACAACCCTTGTCCACCTTTCACATTAGGGTAATCTCTAACCTTGTGGTGACTCTTGCCACAACTAAAATAATTGCCCGTTCCAACTAGGCATTCACCTAAATGACCTTTTCCACACTTGGCACAAGTAGGCTTCTTGTTTGGTGAACTAGTATCTCTTACCTTCTTCGGTTAAGGGTTAGACACCCTATCATCACGAGCCTTAAGGAACTTGGGCGGAACTTTATTAGAGAACCTCTTATTGAACCTAGGCTTGTCTTAGATATCAAGCCTACCCATTGAAGAACCACTATCAAAAGATCTTGCACTCTTGGCATCTCTACTCTTTCTCTTAGACCTTGCCTCTTCCACATGTTAATCATTAACCATGAAACAATAAATGTTCATATTGTCATGTAGCATAGCCGAATGACATTCCTCTTGCAAGTCATTCGACACTACTATAACAAAGCGGTTCTATAAGACCCCCCATATTGAGTTAGGGTGTATAGAGCGTAACGTGTTTGTCGTAATGTTATAATGTCCTAAAATGAATTATTATATGATTTAGAGGCAGTGTATGAAGTTTGAGGTGATTTGGAAGTCAAACGTTAAGGGTTGACCAAAACGTTCGACGACTAGTAACCTATATGCCTCATGTGTCTATGCATGCTTATATTTGTATGTCATGAGCTTATTAAGTCTTAAAATGGTTTATAATGATATCAAATGGTAGTATATGAAGTTTCGTTAAGTTTGGAGGTGAAACGACTAAGAACGTCCAAGGCGTTCGAAAGATAGCCCATAAGACGCTCAACATGTGTCTTGATGGGGCCTAGCCTGTTGGACGAGTTACGAGTATTGGTTTTGGGTGAAACTCATGTGGGAGGTCTACAACTTTTTAAGGGTTGAATTTACATTGGAAAGGTCCGGCTACGAATTCTAAAGGGCCCCGCAAAAGTCCCCACAAGAAGGGCCCAAGGCTGGTTGAGACACTGCCTTGGCAGTGTCAATCGACGGACCAAACGACCGCCTGTTGGTCAACCAACGGCCCGTTCGTGAGGTCTAGTCGATTGGTACTTATCTTGGGCAGGTATCAAGATAAAAATTGGCTAAGTACCAAATGACGGAACCCAGGCCAGGCCCGTCGACTAACCTACGTCCAATAGGTTTGTCCGTCGATGGTGGCCTGTGAACTGAAGCCTACGCACTGTTTCATTAAAGGGGTGAATGGGAAATTCACCCCACGTCCTAACCAGACTCTAGTTGGATTATTTAACTGATTTTGGGTGCATATAAGTCATTCAAAATGTGATCAACCCATTCCCAATCCCATACACACGTAAGAATCTTCTCTCTAAACATCTTCTCCCTAGAAACCACCATTGATGGTGAAGCTCAAGAGCTTCTTGGATCTTGGATTTTTGTGGGTGAATAATAAGGTTTTATAGGTCTTCATGAAGATTAAGGTATGGTGATCTTCATATCTAGTTATCTTCTCATCTAGAGACCCATTCTCAAAGATTTCAAAGAAGAAAAATATGATCAAACAATGTCTTCTTCAATATGTCATGTGTTCTTTCTAAAAAGGTTTTTAACGATTGAATAATGACTAATTGAAGTTAATACAGTGGTTTTAACATTATATTTACTCCAATTGCATGATGAACCCATTCTCCATCACCCAAACGTTTTAGCCTTGCATGGGCTTTGTGATCTTCTAATCCTATAGATTGAATTATGATTATATTACGTTGAAGTGATTGTATATACTTTTATTTACATTAATTTATGTTGAATTGATGTTGAAGCATCCATTAGGATCAATGCATGAAGATTTGAGCATGTTTAGCCTAGTTTCCATTGTTCAATGTAACATGGCTTCTAAATGATTTAATATGGATTTCGATTATGTTAGGTTGGTTGTATCTACTGTTTTAGGTTAGTATCATGATTGAATTATGAATACAAATCTTGTATGATTGAAGTAAAGATGGCTTATGTGAATTGACCTAGTCTTCTAGTCTATCGATTGATAATACTATGTATATGATGATATCTTGAATTGTGGATAGATGAAGCATGAATTCCTTTGATGTAGTGATCTATCTAGATGCTTCCTTGCATGTACATTATTGTTAAAATATGATTGATGATCAAGGCCTTAGAGAATAAATAGTGTTGGTTAATTCCTCTCTACACTCTAGCAAATTGACAAGTCTAATGCCTATGTTGTAGCTTGATCTTGAAGTCCTTTAAGCATGATTTCATGATGACTATGTGTATGATTAGCTACTTCCCTAGACTTATTCTAGTAATGAAATATAATTGATGATCAATGCAAGTGAATTGGATTAAAGATGTATGCTCTTCTACTCTCTAGTATATATGTGATGTATTGTATTATATTTTAATGTAATATTGTAGAGAATTTGACATGGTTTCTTTTATGATTATGGTACTTTACCTACTGACTTATACTTGAAATATTGATGAAAGAGTAGAAAAGGTCAATGATGGCCAAAGGCTAAAGGATTGGTAAGAACTGTTGCATTCTTCTTCTTCTCTACTTCTATATAGTATGTTGATGAAGCCGTGAGTGTCATTGTGTGGTATGATCCACTTATGGTGATAGTATTTACTTTATGTCATTATATATGTGTTGACCATGTACTTGAAGGCAATTTGATGAATATATATATGAATGAGTGGTTATGATGATCACTTTATGTGTAGCTTGTGCCTAGTATTCTATTTGACTTGTGAATCTAGGTTATGTTACTATTGTTATGAGCATGTAAAGGTTTATGTAATATCATGTGTAGGTGCTGCCATGTCTTAGGTGCTAAATGTGGATGACCCCTACCCATGTACCCCTATGTGAATGTGTGAATAGATAATGATAGGAGTCTTAAAGTGTTCTATGAAGTTAACTTGTCTCCTATGCTATTGTGTTTTGTATGGTCTAAGCTTGAAGAGTGTTGTTCTCTAAGAGGGTGGCTGCCTCAATTAATTGTTTATAGCCATTATGGGATCATGTTGACCAATGTACACACAATCACACTTCATGCATGCTTACAATGTAGTAAATGTTCATAGTTTCTAAATGAAAGGTTGTTCTCATATTCACTAGTTTCTACTACTATGCAAGTAAAGTATATGTATTTGAAGCTTGTCATGTATTCCCTTACTAGGATAACTTGATAGGTGTACTAGTATGGGAAAGGGTATGAGACCTTGTGTATGCATTGCACATGTGTACCTTGATAGGATAGTTTGGTTTCTATGTGTATGAATATGAATGTATGGTCATGTGTGGTCTTAATGTATTATGTGAAAGGGTTGCTCACATGTATGTACACACACACACAATGATGATGATCTAGTAAATGAGAGGGGCCTTGATAGGGGTGTTCGAGAATACTCTATAACTAGATAGGTGCTTGAATATGCTATAAGCATATATATATATATATATATATATATATATATATATGAATATCTTAATCCTATATTTTATGAAAATATAATAAAAGGCTTTTCAATAAAGGGAACTTAGCTTAGCACCGAGTGAACTTGACATTGAGAGATGCTGACTTTCCCCTGAGGAACGATTCACCATTTGTCCCGTGTAGAGTGTTGACTTTCCTTTGAGGAATATTCATCTATGGACCTACATAAGGTGTTGACGTCTCCTTGAGGAAGGGATCACCCATGTTTTCTCATGATATGAGGCCCCAATTGTTCAATGACATGTAGAGGGAACGACCTATCTCTTAGTTACATAAACTATGCTTGCCAAATATGATCTAGCAAAGTGAATTCACTTAAGATGCTAGGATATATGTTAATGTTCTACCTTGGCTAGGTAGGAACACCTTCCATTGGTGTAAGGCTCTACAACACCAAATTCCATATTTAGCACCCATGGTCTTAGTGTTGGTTGAGGATATAGTTTCCCTAAAGTAAAATGGACAATGGAAGTAATTAACTAGGACCCTAACTATAATAACTTAAGGGATGTTACTTAGGATAGGTGGAAGTAATGAACCCATCTAGACATTGCACAAGTATCACTTTAGGAAGTTCTAGAGAGGTGTTCTAATGCATGTGTCTATATATATATATGATTCTTTATGTATGACTTTGTAGTATTTGTCTACTTGTTATGAAGATATGCATGGTATGAGTCTATATGCATGATGTTGATATTATTGACTATATGATGAAGGTCTTGTATTGACATGAATGAGGTTATATTCACTTACTTGTGCATATGAATTGAATGTTAAGGTTTGTGGTCTTATGAGGGGTTTGCTAAGAATGTATGGGGTTATGGGGCTTCATATGTTCATTGCACTAGTAGAATAAGATTTGGGTCATGAACAAGGTTAAATAATGATGCATATTCAAAGAAGTAAATGTATGTGTGAGTTGATGTAGTTTACTGTAATGTCTTTTATAGTTTGCCTTAAATGTGTACATGTCGTACTATACTTCTATGATGGTATGTGTTGCCTTGTATAGATTGTATGTATGTTTTCCTTGTGGACTTAGGGTGATGCATTGAACCTAGTATTAGTAGGGGTTACTTGGAAGGTTGATGAGTTAAAGGAAAAAGGGTTCACTGTTAAGGTAAAGGTAGCTTACTGTAAAGTGGCTTTAAAATGTAATAAATCCTATATGTGATCTTATGTAATTTTTGGCCTTTGAATATGTTTATATAATGTATGTGAATGACATAAATGTTATTGGTTAAAGGTTTTATGAAGAT